>NW_010729079.1:5819235-5875652 GCF_000365185.1 Nelumbo nucifera
ACCCGACCTGACAGAAGCTTAGGAGTGAGTGCGCGAGGTGGTTATAAAAGGCTCCCTACCCCCCAAGAACAAGGTATGTGAACTTTGCGCCATCTGGTTTTACCTTGCCTCCGAGAAAATACTAACTTGAGTTTCGGAACAATCTCACCGGGTTCCTCCCTGGAGATTCCTCATCCTCTCCGTTTCAAGCTCCCTGTTGTTCCAGTCAGAGGCAAAATCGTTGACAGGTAGGACCGACTGGATTGCACACCATCAATATACAATACAAAATCTTTATATTTTGTATTATTTCGTATTATTCTAAATTAAGACTCTCTTTGCAAAACCTTGTAAAGCCTTATATTTTGTATTTCTAAAGGTATATTAATTTGTAAACTATATATTTGTAATAACAAAATTTCAACGTATCTAAATCAACTACAATAACGGATATGGAGTACTAATCCCCGTGACAAGGGAGACAGCAGAGGCTAGTGCATATATTCTTCCCTCTAAATATTGGCGTTTGTTATTTGCCACGTGTTGGAGGATTTTGTTTTTTCTTGAATCCATCAAATACATCTATGATGACAGTTAATAAATTGTCAGCCGATTAATAACAACTAAAATGGAATAAATTTCATTAGAAGTACCTTCATCTAATCTTAATCCTGCATGTACGTTTAAGTTTTTTTTTTTTTAAGCATAAATCATTTCATTCATTCAAGAGATTGATACAAATAAATATAAATAAGGTCAATTAAAGTTCAAATACAAATTTCAAGAAGAACAAAATAAAGAGATAGATGTAGGAAAATAGAAAGAATTTCTGCTATCAAAGCAAGGTGACTTAAAAAAACCAATAGAAGTGGATAAATACATTTCCAAACCACCTGACGAGCAAAATTGACAAGGGAAGTTTCTAAAGCCAAAAGCCATGATCTATAACTTTCACCCACTTTGAACCAATTCACAAAAGACGCAAGATTTGTAACTGCCAATCAGCACACCAGATAACTGTTCACTGTGACCTGCCATCCAAGAAGACGTCAGAGAACTGAAACGTTCATCTACAATGCCGGAAAACTGTAACTGCCATCCGAATTGCCGGAGAACTGTAACTACCGTCCCGAACGCCAGATAATTGTAATTGTCTTCCAAAAAACGCTGGAGATAGCAAATGCAAGTGGCAACTTCCACCGGTGGTTAACGCAGAAAGGAATCTAAAGAAGAAACTCCCAATCAATATGCCCGTAGAAAAATCGAACAGAAAAAATAACAAACGAACAAAGAACAAAAACTAACAGATGAACAAAAGAGAACAGGGGAGAACAAAATGGAGAACAGACGAACAGAGAACCGAGCGAATAAATGAATAGATCGAACAGAATGAACAAAGAACAAACGAACAGATCAAACCTCAAGAAAACAAACATTTTCATCCACCAACATTTTCATCCAAAACTTTTTGAACACTATACTTTTTCATGTCTAATTTGTAAAAGACAAAAGTAAATTATATTGATCAAGTGCATGATTAGGAATGGCAACGGGGCGGGTTCAGGGTGGGGATTACATTCCCCATCCCCGACCTCGACCCCCAAATCACCCCCATCCCCGTCCTTGATCCATGTCATGGAAAGGAATCCTCCTCCATCCCCAACCTCGACGGGGATGAATTCCCTGTCGGAGACCCAAATCCTCGAGGGTCACTACAAATCCAAAGAAAGAGAGACTAAGAGTCTGAGAGAGAGAGAGAGAGAGAGAGAGAGAGATGACCATTGCGAGTTGAGGTCAGCAACGAGAGAGAGAGTCTGGCGGGCAACGAAGATGATAGACGAAGGAAGATTGAAGAACTGAGTTTTAGTTTTTAGACTTTCAGTTCTTTCTTCTTTGAGTATCCCTGTCTTTTGTCGAGTGGTAGATTGGTAGTTAGCGACGATAGACGTCCAACGACATCCGATGTCCAGTGGGTGAGTGGCGACAGCGACGATAGTCGACAAGTCGGCGACAAAGACGAAGACGAAGGAAGAAGAAGACTAGGGTTCAGACTTCAGAATTCTCTGTCTATCGAAGACTCGAAGTGTCGAGTGTTTTGAGTTTTAATCTTTTAAAAATGAATAATAATATAATATAATATAATAATATTATAATATAAATATTATATAAATAACATATAATATTATATATATATTATTATATTATATATATATATTAATCGGGGTCGGGACGGGGCGGGGATTGCATTCCCCATCCCCAACTCCAACCCGCCAAAGTACCCCCATACCTGACCCCATCGGAAACAGGAAAAATTGCCACCCGTATGCATGATAAATAAAACACCGCATCTATATCATTATAGAGCAAATACCTACCTCGATTTTGATTCAAATCATAAAAATTAAATTTAATAACATAGCATATTAATAATTTACATCTTTACCTTTACTTGTATCAAATATTTTACACAGATGAGATAAGCGTTCCAGTCTTTCAGAAATGGTCAAACACTAAAATCATCAAATTATCAAATGCGAATTATTTTCTGTCATAGACTACAATTGTAGTCATACAAGGATCCCTTTGGTCCTTGGAAGCTGAAAACCACCATATATATATATATATATATATATATATATATCGAAGACACACTTGAGTTGTTGTGCAGAGTTTGAGGTCAAAATTAATAATCAGGCTGCAGACAGCAGATTTGCTTGAGAATCATCTTGGGTCATCGGAGTGTACCAAAGGAATGAGTTATACAGGAATCGGTAAAGGTGCTGGATGATACATAATATTAGATGTACGTGTCCTTTTCGCCCGTGTCCTTTTTTTATCCACAATTTAATTATTTTTATTAATTTTCTCCTCTTCATCCTCATTCATTTATCCTGTATTGGCATTAACACAATAGTGAAATAAGATTTAAGTAGCCGACTACATATAAGGCTTGGATGATGAGGTTGATAATCTTTGTTTCATCTCTTATCAATATATATATATATATATATATATTTTCTTTCCAGGGAGTGTTTGGAAGATGTATCTCAATCTTAAATATGTGTATCTTTTTTTAATGGGGCCTGCTCATTTTTCTCTACTAGATTTCTTGTTTTTTTTTTTGTCAAATTTTATGTCTAAAAGACTAAATTCCATAAATCTAGTAGAAGATGATTTTGGTTAAAAATACTTGTTTTACTATTTTTATTAAAATTATATTTATCAAAGATAAAGCTTTTAAGTTATTATTACCATTACCATTACCAAAGACAGATCCAAATACAATGGGATCAGACACGATTAAGGATTAACCGTCTTAATAAATTAACTACTAGTAAGATGGTTCTAGCTATCTGTCAAATAATTAATCGGTAACTGATTGATACACCATGTCCCAAATCAGACCGGGCCCCATCCATTGGCAGCTCAAAAATATGATCTCTGCTAGGATGCTTAGCCAATTAGCCAAGGATAGAATCGTCATTACAGCTAATAAGTGGGGGCAGGGGCAGGCACAGGCAGGACTCAGGAGGCAGCCTAACCAAGAACAAGATCTGATTTGGCGATTTGGTCGTGTCAACGATTGAGTCGTTTTCTTTGTCCAACTTCCGAAACAGAAATACTCCCACGTGCTTCACGTCTCCAAAGTAAATCGAAAGGGCAAGAGGTTTTATAAAAGCAGCGAATCTACTGTTATTTATCATTGTGTTAAGGGTAGTTATTCAATGTTTTGTATTTTCTGTGACATGTTCATGCCCTGAGAGTAGGACTGTAGGAGACTAAGTAGAGTAGGTAGGACGTTACTTCGCTGAATGAGACCGCGCTGATTTATCATCCACTTTTGTCGGTCCAACCATCATCCTCCGTTTTCTTTCTTATCCACAAGTCCACGTAGACAGGGACCATCAAATGGGGCGGCTACAGCAAAGAATATGATAGGTTGGAATGAAATTATCATAACCTATACTTTTTATCTATTTATATATGTATATTAAAATTTTCTCCTTTTTTTATTTTTTTATTTCATATCATTTTTAAACAACTAATAAGATTCACTTTCCAAGAATCTATATAATCTTTTTTCCTAAAATACCTTCCCCATTTTCTCTAAAATTATCTTTAATTTCTATTTATCTTCTAAATTATCTCTAATTCCTATTTTTCTCCAAAATTATCTCTAATTTAGTAGAGAGTTTCTCTCCTAAATTATCTCTAATTCCTATTTATCCTCTCCCATACTTTTTATCTATATCAAGTATGGATTATAAAAGTTAAGAATTATTTAAATGTTCTAACAAAATCATATAATAACTTTAAAATATTTATTAAAAACACAAAAAATAATTTTATATTTTTACAAAATATATCACAAAATTATGTACTAATAATTTAAATTATGTTTTTTCGGATTATCAATTTAAATATTTTTCAAATATTTAATAATATGCAATATCTTTAAATAAATAAAATTCAAATAACAAAAAATTTTAAATATTTTATAGATTATTTAAATATTTATCATAACTAGATTTTAAATAGTTGAAATAACGGAATTATGTAATAAATTTAAAAAATTTCTTCAAAGTAGAAAGATAATTATAACATAATATTCAAATTAATAATAATTTATTATATTACAAAATTAATAATGAAATTATGTAATAATATTATTGATGTAACTGTTTCTGGTCACGTACCAATTTTTTTTTGTGATGTACCAACTTTTTGGCTGTACCTCGTCATTTGACCTGCTCCCAGGTGGTCTGTGACTCAGAGGATGATGGAGCTCCCTGGTGGCGAACTGCCTGGTGATGAGCTACTTGGTGGCGAACTCCCTGGTGGTGAGCTACCTGGTGACGAGCTCCCTAGTGGAGAGCTACCTGGTGACGAGCTCCCTGGTGGAGAGCTACCTGATGACGAGCTCCCTAGTGGAGAGCTACCTGGTGGAGAGCTCCCTGGTGGAGAGCTACCTAGTGACGAGTTCCCTGGTGGAGAGCTCCCTGGTGGAGAGCTACCTGGTGACGAGCTCCTTGGTGGAGAGCTACCTGGTGGAGAGTTCCCCGGTGGAGAGCTACTTGGCTTCCCTTTGCATGAAGTGATCTCCTCTCCTTTGCCGGTGGCAGGAGCTGAAGGACCTGCGAGAACTGAATCAGAGGACCCGGGGGTATTTTCCCAGCGAGGACTCTTCGATGCCTAAGTTAGCATTTTGATTGTAGGGAGCTTGGAGAGAAATGAGAGAGCTAGAGAGCAAGGATTACCTCCATTTTTTCATTCTCTCCCCCTTGTCTTTGGGGGTCGGAGTCCTTATATAGTGGTGTCCTATCAAATTAGGTGTAACCGCCTCTATCTCTCTGCCGCAGCCGTTACTGTCAGAGCTGAGGTGGCGAGTGCAAGCGGCTGCTACAGAGTACGGCTCTGCCAGTCAAGGGACAACTCTCAGGACTGGTAGGCACGGCGCTGCCTAGCGAGAGACGTGGGCGCAGGTCTCCGGATCTGTCAGGTACAGTTGTCAGGCAGGAGATCTTCCTGTGATACACCGAGCTGCCCCTAAGTGCCGAGCTGCCTGTAAGTGCCGAGCTGCCCCTAAGTGGCGAGCTCTTCGTAAAACGCTAGGCTGCCTGCAGAGTGGCTAGCTGCCTGTGGCGAGCTGCCTATGCCGAGCTACCCCTAAGTGGTGAGCTCTTCATAAGACGCCAGGCTGACTGCGGAGTGGCCAGCTACTTATGTCGAGCTGCCTATGCCGATCTACCCGAGCTGTACCGAGCTGCCTATGCCGATCTGCCCGAGCTGTACCGAGCTGCCTATGCCGAGCTGCCCAGTCGTCAAGAGGCTGCACTTGGTTTGCATGAGGTGCCAGGTGTCACAATTTCACTGGAGGGCCAAATCCACCCTCATCAATTATAAATTATGATTTTATGGATAATTAAATTCAATAAATAATTAAATATTTTAAATTTTAAATATTTTATGTATTATTTAAGTATTTAAATAACAAAATATTTACATAGCTAGGTTTTTAATAGTTAAAATAAAGAAATTATGTAATAAATTAAAAAAAAAATCTGAAAAGTAGAAAAATAATTATAACATAATATTGAAATAACTAATTTCACTTATATCAAGTAATAATTCAAGAAAATAACTTTCAAAAGAATAATATTTATTAATAATAATTTTAAACTCTTAATCTGTATTTATTATATAATTATATATATATTAAAATTAATATTTATTGTATTTTAGTAATTATTTATTGTTTTCGTGGTAGATGTATTTTCAATGATTATGTATAAATTTATTTTGTTTTTTTATTTAACAGAAAATTTCAATAATTATTGCAGATTAAACTACTATTATTAAATTTTTTAAATTTAACTTATTGTACTTATTGTACTTACTGTACTTATTGTATTTTTGTTATAACTTATTAATTAATTAATATTTATTAGAGATTAAACTATTATTAGAGATTATACTATTTATTAACTAAGTTAATATATTTTTAGTACTTATTGTATTTTTGTAATTTTTAATTATTGTATTTTTTCATTACCAATATATTTTCAATAATTGTGTACTTTTGCTATAAATTTTCAATAATTATAGGAGATTAAACTATTATTATTATCGGATATAAGACTATTAATTTAGCTAAAATTATGAGTGTTCATGAGTTGGTTCGGTCCGGTCGTAGGCTATTTGGCCAACCAAATTGACCTAGTTAGGTTGGGGAGTTGGTCAGCTGAAACTGACTGACCTTTTGTGAAAATTGACCCACTCAAGTTGTATCGGTTTAAGTCGGTTTTCATAAAAGGTCAGTTGGTTCAAAAGATTTAAACTTAAAAATTAAATTTAATTTTAAAAATTACAATGCAATTATTAAAAAATAAATTTAAAAAATAGATTTATGAAATAAATCATTTTAGACTATGAAATATGGGAAATTTTCACTTTTCATATTAAAATTTATATTTAAAATATAAAACTAATAATAAAATTACGTAATATTAGTATAAATTATGATTTTATGGATAATTAAATTCAATAAATAATTAATTTTTACACATTATTTAAAAATTTAAATAACAAAATATTTTAAATAAAAAAATATTTAACATAACTAGATTTTAAATAGTTAAAATAAAGAAATTATGTAATAAATTTAAAAAAATCTGAAAATTAGAAAAATAATTATAACATAATATTGAAATTAATAATAATTTAATATTTTTACATAATATTGTAAATATATAAGTTCACTTATATTGAGTGATAATTCAAGAAAATAACTTTCAAAAAAATCAATATTTATTAATAATAATTTTAAACTCTTAATCTATATTTATTATATAATTATATATACTAAAATTAACATTTATTGTATTTCGGTATTTATTTATTATTTTTTTGATAGATGTATTTTCATTGATTATGTATAAATTTATTTTGTTTTGTTATTTAACAAAAAAACATTCAATAATTATTGGAGATTAAACTACTATTATTGAATTTTTTTAAATTTAATTTATTGTACTTATTGTATTTTTGTTATAACTTATTGATTAGTTAATATTTATTAGAGATTAAACTATTATTTGATATTATACTATTTATTGACTAAGTTAATATATTTTTAGTACTTATTGTAATTATTGTATTTTTTCATTACCAATATATTTTCAATAATTATGTATTTTCGCTATAAATTCTCAATAATTATTGGAGATTTAACTATTGTTATTTATCTGAGATAAAACTATTGATTTAGCTAAAATTATGAGTGTTAATGAGTTGGTTCAATCCGGTCATAGGTTATTTGGCCAACCAAATTGACCTAATCAAGTTGGGGAGTTGGTCAGTTGAAACCGGCTGACCTTTTGTGAAAACCGATCCACTCAAGTTATATCAGTTTGGGTCGGTTTTCACAAAAGGTCAATCAGTTTAAAAGATTTAAACTGAAAAATTAAATTAAGTTTTAAAAATTTTAATGCAATTATTAAAAATTATATTTATGAAATAAAATATTTTAGACTAAGAAATATGGGAAATTTCTCACTTTTCCATGGTTAGGTTGTTCGATTTTGGTCGATTTACAAATGGCCAAAGTGAAACTGATCCAATTTGGTCGAATTGGGAAATTTTTTAACCAAAGCCGACCTAAAATACTAGAAAACCTACCAACTTGGGTCAAGTTGATTGGGTTGGTTGATTTCATAAGTTTGATGAATAAACCTAACTGAAATTAATTATTGTTATTTTTGTATTATAAAAAATTTATTAAAAGTAGTATATAAAATATGAATAAATATTAATTATTTAAAAAGTTGAAAAATATAAAACAATTGTACTCTTATGTGTTTATATTAGGGTCATTTACTAGAACACACCTTATAGTTTTATATATTTACTTAAACCCACCTTATAATTTTCATTTTACTAAAACATCTCATATATTTTACAACTTATTTACTTAGTCAACCTTTCATTAAGGATTGTTTGTTTTGCCATTAGGCCCATTATTTTTTATTCCAAAAATACTCTTAACACTTTTTTTATACAAAAAACAAAATTGGCCAAATATAGTCAATAGAGTGGTTGTCGTGTCTTATTAAGGGTAGGAATGGTATTTTTAATTCTATTTTCTTTTAATTAAATTTTTTTAAATTAATATTAGTGTCAACACTATCATTTTCCACTATCATCTAATGGAAGATTGATTAAATCCGTTGCAAATTATAAGTGGCGTTTTAGTAAAATGCTAACTATAGGGTAGATTTTAGTAAAATCCATGAAACTAGAAGGGTATTTTAGTAAATTACCTTTTTTTTATTATTTATCTTTCATTTAATAAATCCCGTGCATCGCACGGGTCCCCGCTAGTACTACTTTAAAAAGTAACTCTCAAAAATTTATGAAATTTTATTTGGATAAATTTTGCCCTTTTGTATTAATGTTTTCAGATTTGAATTTGAAGATAAATTTGATATTTTGTTTATTATTTTAAATAAATTATAACTGAAATTTTATAGAGTATTTTATCTGGATGTATTTATCTATCTTTTAATTAATAATGAATTATAACTGAAACTTCATGAAGTGTTTGGCTAGATCTAAATGAAAATTAGATGGTTAATTTTTCAAACACCACTTAACGGCTATGTGAATGTATAGGTAATCTATAAATAAGTTTTGAATGTATAGATCATCTATTTATACCTATGTGAATGTAAGGTTTGAAAAAACTACTTATATATACCTAATAGTTTCAAAACTTATTTATATGTATCTTGTAAGATGGCCTCACATAAAATAAATATCCCCATCTTCGACTTAATATGGGTGCTTTGCCCTGAATCCACTCCACTGCATCTCACAGGCCCAGTTAGTAAAATAAATAGGCCATGTGTTAAGTAAACATTATGCCTATTAAATTTTTGAGAGCGTGTTCTGTGGATCAGAGGGTGCACTGGACCAATAAGAGTCGACCACATCAGTTAGGCGAAAAGAAACTAACGTTAACGCTTCACATGGCCGTTAACTGAAGTGACCGGTTGAACCAGATACAATCGAGTTCTCTCATTTGACACAATCGCAGAGAGGTGCAGAGAGATAAACCGTCCGTCACCTCCGCGTCGAATTCCGGCGGATTTCCTGATTTTTTCTTCTTCAGCATCGCCATTCTACTCTGGCTTTTCCGGCCCTCGGATTCTGAATTTTATATGTGTTTTACCGCCAGCTCCTTCCCGTTCCCCAAAATCACCTTATAAACGTTCCCAAACCCTCTTTTTCCAATCAAATTCTCCTCTTTTATCGAATTCTTCGCTGAAACTCAACACACGAAATGATTTTACATTCAAGAGACTTTTGACAACGCACGGCTTTGTTCATCATTTCGTTGCTTTTTACGAAAATGAACACAGCAATTCCCGCTACAAAGCAAAATACAACTGTAAGAAGCCCCACTGAACTGCCAGAATCTGACGGACAGGGACCAAAGCAGCCATTGTTCGGACCACAGAGTCCGCGGCTACCAGCGGAGCTGCCGTTATAACCTTCCAGCGCAAGAGATTGCGTTATGCATCCGGCTAACCCGATAGAGCCAGTGCAGCTTCCGGAGCTTCAGAACCTCCAATGGGAAAGGACTCGCATCGAATTGATTGTCTCCGAGACTCAAGAAGGCGAGATTGGTCAGGTTTTCTAGTGATTTCCATGGAAAAGGACCCGAAAATCCACTGGCATTTATACTGAGGAGCTCTAATTTGCTGAGAGGAGAGATCGGGCACCCTTCCGGAGAAAATATTGAAACCGATATCCAAATGCTGCAGTCTAGTGCAATTGTTCAAAACCTGTGTAATGGGTCCGTGGAGGAAATTGTTTCCAGGGTAGAGCGCCCGTAGGGATGAAAGTTGACAGATGGAATCGAGTGGAAGGACTCCGACTAAACGCTGATTGGGCAAATTGATTCACGTCACGGATCCATCGGAACCGCATAAAACACCGGTGAAGTTGCAGGGTGCATTTCCCGCTGTCCAGGAATGGAAAGCATGTGTATCAGAAAAATGAAGAGTGGCTTTGAATTTGAGTAGGATATCAAATTGGGCGACTCGATGCGACCTTCTTCGTTGGGCGACTTCCTGGAATTTGAGCGAAGATTCGGACACTCTCGCTGCCGGTGACTTCCGAGTGGACGGACGCTGGTGAAAATGGGAGGGAGGGTTAGACGTGAGATATTATTTTAGTTCACTTTGTGTCCGGTTCAACTCGTCCAGTGCACCCACGGGTCCACAGAACGCGGAATTTTTATATAATCTTATTTTTATCCCCCTTATTCTCTCCTTCCTGTCCCCACCGAACCCCCCCTTCTCTTCAACCTATCATTAATGGTAATCCACTTATGCAATGGAAACGAACCACAACCGCATGTGGCAAGATGAAAGTACGGACAGTAAGATTCTGATATGAGCACAGCAATGGTGAAAGAAGTTCTGAAATAAATATGATTGTTTTAGGGTTTACTCTGTGATTTTCTTGGCATGCCTATTGGGTTCTTTGACCGCAAAAAATTGATGCCAACAACATAAGAGAACAGCCTATGCATTTAAGAAAATTCAAATAAGATTGTCAAATTAAAGACTTCCTTTCTTAATCCAATTTAATAAAAATTTTCCATTTGGATTCGTCTTAAATTTAAATTTACCAGAGAAAGATATGAAAAAAAACACGACCATATTCATCGCAAAGATCAATAAAATAATTTAATTTTTATTTTCAGAAACAAATGTTGAACCGTAAATAAAGACATTCTTCTTCTTCTTCTTCTTCTATTTAAGCATTTATTGCCGTTCGTGATCCTGTTATTGTGCCAAGAAACCCTTTTTCCTCCTCTCCAAACCCCATTCATCAATCCCACTTCTAGACCTGATGAAGGCAGATTTGGCCCACCAATGATATTGTTACATATGGTACCTCAGAACAAGTAGGTGACACCCGGAATCACTTATGCAACAACTTGCCTTAGCCAAGTTGATGGTGTTCCACCTGGCGGCTTGGCCCAGGCGCGACCTGGCGACCTGCGAGACGTGCTCGCCGACAAATTCGATATGCATATCCTAACACTCTCATGATCCTTGAAAGTTAGCCCATGTGCCGAACGATCCGGAGGGTGGTCAACGTGCATGGCGGTTGCCTCAGGGAATCTCGGACCACTTAGACAACTTCTTTGAAATCTCAGATGCGGTGCGTGAAGCCCACGCCAAACAATGTCTATATAAAGGCACCAACCCCAATGGCATAGGGGGGGCAAGTAAGCATATTCTAGCTCTCATACTTTGTGATTTTTAGCTCGCAGTCTACTATGAGAGTATTGACTTAAGCATTGTAGCGACCTCGCCGGGTTAGCCACCCCGGGTCCTCTGACATTAATTCCTTGCAGGTTTCTAAAGAATTACGAAGCTCAACAATCAATCCAGCTCGGCCCTCTGGTCAGCTCGGTAACTAATAGGTAGCTCGACCCTCTGGTCAGCTCGACAACTAATAGGCAGCTCGACACTCTGGTCAGCTTGGCAACTAATAGGCAGATCGGCCCTCTGGTCAGCTCGGCAACTAATAGGCATCTCGGCCCTCTGGTCAGCTCGGCAACTAATAGGCAACTCAACACTCTGGTCAGCTTGGCAACTAATAGGCAGATCGGCCCTCTGGTCAGCTCGGCAACTAATAGGCAKCTCGRCMCTCTGGTCAGCTCGGCAACTAATAGGCARCTCRRCMCTCTGGTCAGCTCGGCAACTAATAGGCAGCTCGACCCTTTGGTAAGCTCGACACCTAATAGGCAGCTCAGACTCTGGTCAGCTTGTCACCTAACCTGCCTAGCTCAGCCCAGTCAGCTCGTCACCTAACCTGCCTAGCTCAGCCCAGTCAGCTCGTCACCTAACCTGCCTAGCTCAGCCTAGTTAGTTCGACACCTAACCTGCCCAGCTCGGCCCAGTTAACTTGGCACCTAATCTGCCCCAAGCTCGGCTTGGTCAGCTCGGCATCCAGGTCCTCATCCAACAAAAGTTCACTTCGGCCTTTGAGTCATCGGCCACTTGGAAACAGACCAAATGACGAGGTACTTAGCACAAAAAATTGATACATCACCAAAAATTGATTCATCAATTGGTGCCGTTTGTGGGAAACACTACAAAAAGCTAAGTTCTCATCTTCCGAAAGGCTAAGTTCTCTTCTTCCAGAAACTAAGTTCTCACCTTTTAGAAACTAAAAGCTCTCACTTTCTAGTTTCCATTTTTTATGAATTCAAAGACTATACAGGAAGTTGATGGCCAACAGACTAAGCAGCTCTACCAACTTTATTTCAACTCGGATAAAGCCTCATCTGTCCTCTTCGCGAGGTACCCTCTACAAAGATGAGCTCTTCGTGTCTTTCGTGGGAGTGGGCTGCCAACAGACTGCATGGACGCCCCTGCCGGTCGAGCCTTCCAAGGCTCCTGTGCGAGCTGGTGACCTAAAGTCAGTAGTGCTGGTCCCATAGGTCGAGCTCCTAGTAGCTTTTTGTAGGAGTGGATAACCGACGTCACTAACGAGGCTGATGCAGCGCAGCCATAGCTCTAAGGTGCCGAGTTGATAAAAGACCTCGGCACCACATAAGACCCAGTCGCCTCTTCGGCATGGGCAAAATCAAAGATGAATTAGAGTGGACTACGAGTCGCTCCTAGAGCCTAAGGGCTAAAGTGCCGAACTGGCAAAGACTTCGGCACCACATAAGACCTAGTCGCCTCTTCGGCATGGGCAAAATCAAGGGTAAGGAGAGTGGACTGCGAGTCGCTCCCAGAGCCTAAGGAATTCAATCGACACTTACGAGCTCATCGAATTAGTCATTTCAGGCCAAAATGAGCAATCTACTCCCTTCGCCGAGTTACTTTCAGCTCGAGAGTGGGGGCAAATGATGAGGGCGGATTTGGCCCTCCAATGATATTGTGACACATGGCACCTCGGAAGAATTAGGTGACACCTGGAACCACTTAGGCAACAACTTTCCTTAGCCAAGTTGATGGTGTCCCACCTGGTGGCTTGGCCCAGGCGCAAACTGGCAGCCTGGCCTAGACGCAACCTGGCGGCCTGGCCCGGGCGCCGACTTGGCGACCTGCGAGACGTGCTTGCCGACAAATTCGGCATGCTTATCCTAACACTCCCACGATCCTTGAAAGTTGGCCCACGTGCCGAACGATCCAAAGGGTGGTCAACGTGCATGGCGGTTGCCTTAGGGAATCTCGAACCACTTAGATGACTTCTTGAAAATCTCAGATGCGGTGCGTAAAGCCCACGCCAAACAATGCCTATATAAAGGCACCAACCACAATGGCATAGGGGGCAAGTAAGCATATTCTAGCTCTCATACTTTGTGATTTTTAGCTCGCAGTCTACTATGAGAGTACTGACTTAAGCATCAGAGCGACATCGCCGGGTTAGCCACCCCGGGTCCTCTGACGTTGATTCCTTGCATGTCTCTAAAGAACTACGAAGCTCAACAATCAATCCATCTTGCCACCAGACATCTCAACAACTAATAGGCAGCTCGGCCCTCTGGTCAGCTCGGCACCTAATAGGCAGTTCGACCCTCTGGTCAGCTTGGCACCTAATAGGCAGCTCGGCTTTCTGGTAAGCTCGTCACCTAACCTGCCTAGCTCGGCCTAGTCAGCTCGTCACCTAACCTGCCTAGCTCGGCCTAGTCAGTTCGGCACCTAACTTGCCCAGCTCGACCCAGTTAACTCGACACCTAATCTGCCCCCAACTCGGCCTGGTCAGCTCGGCATCTAGGTCCTCATCTAGTAAACATTCACTTCGGCTTCTGAGTCATCGACCACTTGGAAGCAGACCAAATGATGAGGTACTTAGCACAAAAAATTGATACATCACCAAAAATTGATTCATCAAGACCTTTGAACCCTAGCCTCAACTTAAATCCCACAATCCTCCTCTCTAGTGGGCAACACTCTCTTCTCTTCTTCCCAATCCCCTTTTTTTCTCAAAACCAGCAGAAACAAAGCCATGGACAATCCCATCCCCACTCCCCATCGTTCCCATCCTCCTCCCAGTAGCTTCTCCCTCTTTTACGAACCCTATTGGTTATTCTACCTGTACTCGAATGAGGAAGTAGGGGCTGCAGCCATGGTAGGAAGCGAGTCAATAAGGGCCAGCTCCATTCAAGATTTTGTCTGAATTTGACTGAACATTGCAAATGTTGGGTGTTGGTGAATTGATGTAAAACCATAACAATGCAAATGATTTGAATGTAAATTTTGATATATTTTTGTTTCAAACTTTAGCTTATTTTGTGTAATTGCGATACAAATAAATAAATTAAAACATAAAATAGAATAAAGTAAAACCCAAAACAAAATTAAACAAAAATTTGCATTTTTTTTTATTTGTACTTCCATGCATTTGTATTAATGCAAATAAAATTGCACTGCAACCAAACACAAACTTAGGCTCAGTTTGGAAAGAATACAAATACAAATATGTACAGTACAAATACATGCAAAATAATACAAAATACAAAGTTTTGCACTCTAAAATTTGTATTTGTGGAGAGAGTAGAAATACAAACACATATAAAAATATAAGGTTTTGGACTCTACATATTTGTATTTGTACTCTTTTCTAAATGAGCCTTAATTTTTATTTGTTAGTGATGGAGGAAGATTTGGCCCGATCCCTTGGCCGTGCGACACGTGGAAGCAACCGAGAGTGACCTGGTAGGAGCGCCAGCTCGGCATGGCAGCGGGCCCACGACCCGAGCTCCCCAAGGAGGAACCCGAACTCTCCCTTTGAGGCCCTGAGCCTTACGAGGAGCGCAAAGGGAAAAAAACCCGAGCTGACCCACCTTGGGGCAGTTCGGGCCACACTTCTATCCGAACTCAAGACTTCACCTCTTACACCACCTCGGCTCCAAGTTGCCTGACTGAACAACCGTACCTGACGCCAAGGAAGCCCATACACGGAGGCGGCGCACCTGACTAATTAGGGGTCCGACACATGACAGCCGCCCTCCAACGGCCACCTGCCACCGCCATCTCAGAGGTGGCAAAGACGGCCCCGACAAGGAAGACAGTGGCGGTTATGACACCTGAACTAGCATCTGGCAGAAATGATGACACCTGATCTGGCGGAGGTGATGATACCCGATCCAGCAGAGGTATGGGAGTGAGTGTACCAGGGTGATTATAAAAGGTCCCCTTCCCCCAAAGAAAAAGGTACGTGATTCTTGTGCTTTCTGGTCTTGAAGTCCCTCATTCCCCTTGCCTTCTCAAGAGCACTAACTTGAGATTCGGAGTGTTCTAACCGGGTTCCTCCCCGAAAGTCTCCATTTTCTTCCTTCTTTTAGGCACCTCCAATTTCATCAGAGGCAAGGTAACCGACAGCTAGGACCGACCGGATTGTGCATCATCAGTTAGAGTTAATGTTTGAAAAGTCAACAACATATATATATATAAGTAGGTTTTGAAACTATAGGTTATATATAAGTAGTTTCCTCAAACCTCAAGGTATATATATAAGTCATTATCCTTTTATTTATATTACTATTAAAAGTGTGAATGAGGTCTAGATTCTGATTTTTTTTTACTAGAAAACATTTATTTTTTAAAATCGGTCCCCCTTTATTATGAGGGAAAAACATAATTTTAACCAATACTTTTATCAAATTCATTATATTTTTCATCATTAAGTCCTATATTTAAGGTATTAACTCTCATTCCCTTTCATTAAATAATATATTTAAGGCACATTAAATAAATGAGAATTGTGGACTTTTCTTGACTAAAACACCCTTATCTATGAATTTAGTCCCTCTTTGGCTAAAAAGTGTAATTTGAAGTACTATTAATTTCCACTTTATTAAATTCCCTCTTGTTAAGGTATTGCTATTAATTCTTATTCTCTCTCCTTGGATACTTTATTCTAATCGTTTTTGTTTCTCACCAATAAATTCTACAAATTAAATCTATATCCAATATTTTTAATAATTTAAAACCTATGTTCAAAACCAACATGGAAAATAATTAAACAAACCACCCTTTTGTTTGAGTGGCAAATAGTAGTTTAGCCATCCACGTCAAATGAGTTAATTAATGTTCTCATAGTTAAATAATAAAAACTTAAAAATAAACATAAATATAAATATTATAAAAATCATAAAAAAAATATTGTGAAAAAAATTTAGGCACATTTCTAATATTATCTATATATAATATCAAACAATAATAAGCATGATAAATAAAAGTATTTTTATTCGATGGAAATTATTTAAAATTGACCCCAAAATGAAACCATTTTCCTATTCAAGTAGTGGGTCAATGGTTCAACCTTTAAGGTCATATGAATCAACCCATGATATAATAAATAAATAATAGGGAAATTGTTTAAAACTCACTATGAGTTTTCATCATTTCTCTTAAACTCGCCACAACTTTTCAAAATGTCTAAAACTCACCATGTCACTAACTTGACGTTAAATAGACTAACGGGTGTTAATATGTTACCATTTTAGCCTTCATAGAAAAATATATAATATATAAAAAATAAATTAACTGGTGTTAATATATTACCATTTTAATATTTTGACATGAAAAAAGGAAAAGTTCAAAAACATATTTTCAAATAGAAAATACATCATAAAAACATAGAAATTACAAAAAATATAAAAAATTATAGAAATTGCAAACAAAATAAAAAATTATTTTCAAATTATGGAAACTATAGAAATTGAAAAACAATATCAGAATATAAAAATTGTAGAAAAAAACACCAAAAATTTATAGATTGTAGAAAATAGAAAAATGTAAAAAAATTATAAAAAACATTAAAATGCAAAAAAAAAAACAAGAAATTTGAAAACTGAAAAAGACCAATTTTCCTCTAACTCACCATTCAAGGGTAATTTGGTCATGAAACTTGTTAGTTATGCTGACATGGACACCTCTGTTAAGAAGCATTAACGGTGCACTAACGGAGGTGAGTTTTGGAAAATAAAAACTTATTGACATGGTGAGTTTTAGACATTTTGAAAAGTTGTGGTGAGTTTAAGAGAAATATTGAAAACTCATGGTGAGTTTTAGACAATTTCCCTAAATAATAAAATTTTAAAAACATATAAAGGCACAAAAAATATTAAAAACATAGTAATTTTGTAAAAAAGCATTTGAGTACATTTCTAATAGTATATATTCATCATATTAAACAAAAATAAGTGTGATAGATAAGAGTTATTTTTATTAATGGTAGAAATAGAATTAAAAAGTAAACTAAAATAAAAAGAAAACTATTCTTGCATCTAATTGATGGCCAATGATCATTAAGGAGGCAAATTAGGTGAGTTTAACTTGAACTCAAATTGACCCAACTTGTAATTTTAGACAGGCTATATTCGATTTTCAGCTCTCAACTTGGGCCTAAGCCTATGCTTAAAAGTTTGGCCTTTTTTATTTTTTAGGTTAGACCCAAGCTTAGCCCTTAGGTAGTTAAAGTCAAGCCTGACTATATACATACAATCACAAACACATATATAACACATACCTGCATACATGCATATGTATGATTATACACATACATTTTATGTCAAATTTTGTCATGAGGCTAATTGACATAATCAAGTCCTAACTCAAGTGTATTAAATTTCAACGTAAGTAGGGCCTAATTTGGACAAATTAGGCTTGACTTTGGTCTAAATCTTTAAGTCCAATGCATAGGATTAGGTTTGGGTTAAGATTAAATCCAGCCCAATCTAGTTGACTTGCACCATGGTCAATTCGTTTGAGTAAATGGGTTAACGAATGTTGTCATAATTAAATAATAAAATTTTAGAAAATATATAAAAATACACACACAAATAAGGGTGGTAGGCAAGAATTATTTTTAGAATTAAAAATAATTCGTTAACCCATTTAGATAATTTTCAATATCGACCCACCAAAACCCAACTAAGGCCCAAACCGAAAGTCTAACAACAGCCTTGGGCGCCAGCACCAATATATCTACATACATCGTGGCAGACGATCCCATGGTCATGGTCTCTTCATCTTTATGTTTTTATGGCAGACACGGTGCTAGAAAACCATTAAGTATCCTTGTTTCCTCACTTCCTCCTTGATTACAACAAGGGGTGTTTAATACAGTGGCATTGTATTATTGTTGTATTTTGCGTTGATAAGCACAGATTTATGATAAATATGTGTTAATTGTTAACTTGTTATATCATACATGACTGTCTTTTGAACTAGAAAAATGCATGTATATAAGAAACATCTTAGATAAAAATATCAATTTGTATTGAACAATTCAAAAAAATATTAAAATATTTATGATAGATTAATCACTTTCTCACAAATAATTTGTATTGATCAAGACAACACATCACCACTGTCCCAGACACCCCAAAATGTGCAAGGGTTTCGTAAGCAGAATTGTGAATGTTGCCCAATTAGAATTTAGAGCTACATCTAATTGTAGCTTCAACCAAATAATGTACAGTATTGCCAATAAGCACTTGGCACTGTTATTTCAACTGGAATATTGTCATCGACAACTCAATTCGTTTCAAGATGACAGTAATCCAACGGAACTGCCAAATGGAACCCAAAAACAGAGAGTGACAGAAATAACAAACTATGAGCATAAGATAACGAAACATCAATCCATAGAATCGAAACTGGGCGCGTACCACCCCAGCTGATCCATGATGTTCTTCAATCTTTCCTGCTGTCCCTTGGAATCCCCTATGGCAGTGGTGAAAGGGTACACATAAGTTACTTTTGTGGCCATGCATCTGTAAGCAACTACATCTCCTTTCACCAGAAATTCTAGCACATCCCGGGGCCGGCCGAAATCCCCATCAACCTCTGCTCGTAGGTATTGGCCTGTTTTAGGCAGCCTTTACTCAGTAATGATTTAAGAGAGAAGAAACTAGATAATAGATGCTCACGATGAATCTTTTAAGATGAACATATGAAGTCTCATGATGTGAAATGGACATACCCAATCAGTAACAATCATCATAGAATGCAAACTAAGAAATTGGACCACTGCTCAAAGTTTGTTAGTTAGTCTAGTTACCGTCTGGGGTATTTTCAATAGTCTGAATCTTCGCATTTTTCTGGGTTTTCAAGATAGCTTCCTGCAACTTCTGGGAAAAAGAAACAGAGAACTAAACGAGCTTCAATTTTGTTCACAGGCAAGAAACAAAAGAAGAAAAACTCGAATTCCACACACATCCCGATAAACATAGTTTAGAAGTTATAAAAAAAATTCCATCACCTCAACTGCATTCTCTGAAGCATTAGCAGGAATCACCCATGGGAATGCAAAAGATGATGACTTGGGATTTGTCGATATGCAACCCGGATTTATGGAGGGGCATGGCCTGATTTTCCTGCAAGAAAATAGCATTCTATGAATAATTGAGGTAAGAGAGGAGAACCCGCTAGAGAAAGAGAATTAAGCTAATACCCATCTTCTAGTCCAATCTCTAAGTTCTTAGACTGTGAGAAGGGAGTGGTGGAAGGGAGAAGTGGAGTCTGAGAGTTCAGTGAGGGAATTGCCAGGGAAGGTAAAGGAGAATTTAGAGTTACAGCGACGGCTAAGGAGATGAGATTGGACAGAAGAAAGGATTTTCCGTCGGAGTTCTGAATGCAAGCTATTGGAATTTGAAAGGGGCGTGGAGAGGTTGAACGAATTGAACCCTTATAGACCCAGATTGGGGGAATTGGAGGGAGTAGCAGACTACTCAAATTCATGCTTCAAAAATCCCAAAGATATATGATTTATCCTCTCGAAAAATAAGAAGAAATAACGTCCGAAAGCCCCAACGATTCTTGCAGCTGCAAGAGACAAAAATTGTACTCCCAGCGCTACCCGCATTTTAGAGCGTGTAGCCCATACGATCTCAAAAAAATCATCGCTTGGAATAAATAGTAAATAATTATAACAAAAAAGTAGACCAGGAATTATCCTTTTTGACTTACCTTATAGTGCGCTGTAGTGGGGGGAGAGAGAGAGAGATAGAGAAAGAGAGATGCAGTGCTGCCAGAACCTGCTTCTCTACCATCGTCCGATTCCGAGACGCTCGGCGGCGTGTCCTTCATTGTTTCCCTCCTTTACCTTCTCCATTAGACCAAAATCATTGTCTATCCTTAGACCCTTCTCCCACGGCGATCTCCTCTTTTCAGTTACCAGCAAAACTTACAAATGCCGATACCTCTCTTTGAACAAAGCTTGTTATTGCTCTTTCTCCGCTCCCATCAACAGTGCTCGAATCAAGGTCATCGGAGTCGGAGGTGGCGGAAACAATGCCGTTAATCGGATGATAGAAAGCGGTCTTCAGGTTCTTATCGATCGATGTTTCTTGCCTTTTTTTCTGTTATCTTCTCTGGTTTCATAGCTCAGAAGAAGATTGATCTTCTTTGTCTTTTGCATTACGAGTATTATTTTCTTTTTTTTTTTATGAATTCTGCAAGATAATATGGGGTTTAAATGGAATAGTTCAATTTCATTTCCTCTAAACCAGGGGCGGAGCTGGGAATTTTTTTCTCAGCGGGGCCAAAAGCTAATAAACATGGACGGAGGGCCAAAAAATAAGCGGGATATAAATGAGAATTGTGGGAATTTCCCAATCCATAATACAATTTTGAATATTGATGAAAACCACCCTTCATTGAGGAGTAGAGGTGATAGAGTGAACCAACATTCCTGAACTTTATTTGATATTCATGCATCTTGAGTATTATGTATTATTAAAATTACATTTTAGTTTCTTGAGTTTTATTTTGGAAATTTCTTTTTGTTGTGCATCACTAAGGTAGTTGTTATTTTGGATCCATGTGCAAAACCACATGTTCCTCCCACTAGTGGTGAAACTATTTGGACCAACAACTTCATGATAACCACACAATTTGGATTAATGATGTCAAAGCTTAGCCAAATATAACATATTCCACTCAAGGTTCATTAGAAAACATATTCACCTTGCTACTAGCTATCATGCATGGGTTGTCTTTTCTCTTCTATATGATATGCCTTTTGGGAATTATTATGATATATTCTCTAGTTATTTGCAAGGACATACACAAGTTGCCAATACCATAGCTGAAGCCTTCTCAAAGAGTAATGGAGGTTATTTTATTTTTAATCATTATTTTGTATGCATATTGACCAAAATACCTGTTCCCAGAGCATGCATTCATTGGGTGGGTCTTGTAGTATGTTTGTTGCAAAACCTGCAATAATCAATAAGAGCTCAATTATAAGACATTGTTAGGTCTGGAAGAACACCTTCTATACTCTGGTATTCCTCTTATGACATGAACCAAACATTGTGCTTTTCTTGTCTTAATAAATAACAAAAACAAGATTCACACTAAAGTTTATGATTAGCAGACACAGCTCTATTAGAGGGAAGTTGTATGCCAAATTTGTCAATGCAACTGCTGGACACTGGTTGAAAAGGAGGAGAGGGACATGAGTTTGAAGAGAGGAACACAAATGAAGAGAGAGAGTGTGGGGAGGGAGAGAGAGGAAAATACATGGGTTGGATTTTCCACATGATGCTCTAGATGTGAAGCCAAGGCAAGTATCTGCATTATATAGTAAAGAACTAAAGATAGCTGGCATATGGAAAACTTCTCTGCCAAATCAGAAATTGAGAAGAGGAGGCAAGTGGGGAGCTTCCCCGTACAATTTACTATTTTTTGTGAGATAGGTAGATGAGGTAGGCAATTGAAACTGTCCACCGGACCCTCTGGTTGGCCATATGTTTAATTCCCAGTATGTTATTCCTACAGAAACCTTGTATTGGTAGTTCCCTATTTAATATAATCCATTTTGATGTGGAATGTAAAAGAAAATTATTTACATGGGACTATTTGTCCTTAAAGAAACTTCTCTCATGTGTATACATTAGGGAAAAGAAAAGGCAACCTCCAATGCCCTGAACCTGGAGGTTAGCCAGGTTGAGATAGTGTCGATCCTTGTTGAGATTGTTTACCAGTCTCCAAGACCCTGAACCTGAAATTGTCGGTCCTTCTCATAGATATGGAAAATGCATTTATATTTATATGTACTTATTTAATTATTTATTCTTTTGGAGAAAGATGGTATATATCTATTACTTGTTAAAGACATTATGTTAGTGTATTCCTCTACCTATCAAGGAAATTATAGTATATGGTTTTCTAGTCTAGCAAAAGGGGTGATGTTACTGTATTCAAATATCTCAGGATATGGTTGGTTTATAGTCAAGCTAAAAATACCAAATCAACCTAATTAAGCCTGATCCCAACTATTTGGTGTCGGTGAACTTATCCATTTTTTCTATGGACATATCCTTTTTCTAATGAGTCTTTCTGTGCTACCTTCAGGCTTCAATCCACATTCCCGTTCTCCTTATAAAGAGGGTTTAACTAACTTAAAAGCAAAATATAATAAAATAGTAAAAAAGATATCACTCCTCATTGGATTAAATTTAGGATATAATGGTTATGGATATATAAATAGATGGATACTGTGTTTGAACTTTTTTGTCAGTCATTGATTCTTTATATTTCTGCCAATAGATGTTAGAGCAGAACACTTGGCCTTGCACTCCATGTAGATACATAAAGAAAGGCCATAACCTAATGCTGGTTCAAGCTATCTGGGGTCTTGGACTGCCTAGGCTTAGGTGTGGCCCAAGTAATACTTATGTAATGCCTGGGTGGCAAGAAACTTGAATAAATAAACAATTGGAAATAATATAGAATTTCATATTTATGCAAAAATTGAGTTACACATTAGATGAGACATAATAAAAGATATGTAGCATTTGTCCATATAATTAAATCTATATATATGAGAAATTTAATTAAACTTGGCAAGAATAAGTCCTCAGCAAATGGCACTTAGCTTCAAAGACTAGATATAAAAGCATGACACAAGTAGGTTATATGGGATACACATACCCGTATCAGTGCCCAGGATTTTAGGAAATGGGGAGTCATATTCCCATTTCCCATATCTGTTTTCCCCGTCTCTATCCCTATTTGGGCATCATAGAATTAAATAGAATTAACTTCCTACATTAATATAATCCATAATGTAGCTTATAAGTGTACCATGTGTTTAACAAAAATAAAATTGGAGAAGGCATTTCAATTAGGGTTGAGTTGTTAGCACTTCTTCAAGGTTTAAAACTGGTCATGTCTCAGGCTGGAACAGGATAGCAATTGCGAGGGGACTGCTGAACTGGTATTGGTTGGAGCTTTTCTTGGTGAATGGTCCTTGGGTATTTAGTTTTGCTCAGAGAAATTTAGTCAATAGCCTCTTCCTTGAATACCTTATTCAAGTGGATTCCATGATCTACTAGTGCCTTAGCTTAGCTAGGCATGGAGTTGGAAGATCCCATTTTCTCATAAAGGGGTTGGAGGACCATAACCATAATGAGCATTGGGGACTTGGGGTTGCCACTTGCCAGGGCTAGGAGCAGATTTGTATACCTCTCTTTGCATTTTTTTTTATTTTAAATTATTGTTCAGCATTTGCTGTATTGTATATCATCTATCTTGTGGCCCCTGTTGCTGTGATTTCCTAAATAGCGGAAATTATTCTTGTGTTGATGAATCTTCCCACTTGTCAGTTGATTATTAGAAAAAGTAAGCTTAACTTGGTTTTGTTGCATGTGTTACTCTGTTATTGTGCTCTTGCTATGTTTTCATGCAAGTGTATAAAGATTCTCAATTGTTTTCTAGGGAGTTGAATTCTATGCCATAAACACTGATGCTCAGGCCTTGTTGCAATCAAGCACGAAGAGACAAGTCCAAATAGGGGAGAAATTGACTTGTGGTCTAGGTATGGTTGATTGTTTAGTTCAGTGCAATTTTCCAAGGAAGATTTGTTCTGCAACAGGTCTATTTAATCTTCCTGAAGAACTTTTAGTTTGGAAAGTTCTAAGGATGTCAACGGATTAAACAGAGGAAAAGCTGGTTTTTAACTGCATATGAATTTTGTTTCAATTCTCAAGTGACAAATCTTTTATTCAGAAATACAGGTACTGGTGGTAACCCAGAGTTAGGAGAGCAAGCTGCTGAGGAATCAAAAGATGCAATTTGCAAAGTCCTTGCCGATTCAGATCTTGTTTTTATTGCTGCTGGGATGGGTGGTGGCACTGGATCTGGTGCCGCTCCTGTTGTGGCTAGATTGTCCAAAGAAGCTGGTTTTTTGACTGTGGGTGTGGTCACTTACCCATTCAGTTTTGAAGGTCGCCGAAGGGCTGTACAGGTTTGTCAAAGATGCATTGTCAAAACTTTTCTAACTTCATTCAAAACTGGTCTTTCTTGTTGATGTTTCATCTGACCTGTGAATTATCTGTCAAAGATTCATTCTCTACTGGTTCTGATGTGTTCAAAAACTCTTCTGAATGTCATACTGCCATGCCTTTCTAGTGCTCCACCTATTTTTCTGTCATTTCCCCAGATCTCCTGAATTCACCTTCAAGGAAGCAGGATCCACTTCTCAATTAATCTGGCACTTTAGACAGTGTATGCTGATTCCTTCATGCTGGATTATTTCATGATATCCACTATCCATCAAATAGTGGATAGAATAATTTGGTTTGGACAAGGCTTAGATGATAATGATGATCCACTGTCGTTCAAATCCATTGGATTTTCCCTGTACTTCTAGCGGTATTCTTTATGCCAACCAAATGATATGATAAATCGAAAATCCAGGGCTGATCTAGCTATATTGACTTTGTGACACACAAAATGGTTGCTGATGGGGCCAACCACATGTGTGCCATGTCTAGGAAGTAGGAACATAATGTTTATGACTTTAGTTTTTCCCTATCAAATTCAGAGCTTTGGTTTTCATATCTTTTAAAAATACTTAATTGGTTCAGGCTTTGGAAGCAATTGGAAAATTGCAAGATTCTGTGGACACTCTTATAGTCATACCCAACGATCGGTTGCTTGATGTAGCAACTGCACAGACACCTCTACAAGAAGCTTTCCTTCTTGCTGATGATGTACTTTGTGAAGGTGTTCAAGGAATCTCTGACATAATTACTGTGAGTTTCTGCTTACCCAGTCTCTTGGATTGAGGTCTAAATTGTGTTGAATAAATTGAATAAGTTATCATTATTTGGTGTAGGACTTTTTAAGAATTGGGTTACCTTTTGCATATTGAGATACAGATTCCAGGATTAGTAAACGTGGACTTTGCGGATGTAAAGGCTATAATGAAAGACTCTGGCACTGCAATGCTTGGGGTTGGGGTTTCCAGTGGCAAGAATAGAGCAGAAGAAGCGGCTCTACAGGCAACATCAGCTCCCTTGATTGAAAGGTCAATAGAACGGGCAACGGGTGTAGTCTACAATATTACTGGAGGGAAGGACCTGACTTTGCAAGAAGTGAACAGGGTGTCACAGGTAGTAATTTTGTGAGTTTCTGTTATTTATCTTTTGGACCCTTCTGGAAACATGGCAACGTCTTCAGTTGATCAATTTTATATCCATAGAAAGTCTAGTTCATTGGGTTTCGGATCTGCTTGATGTTTCACATCCAGCCCAACATAGGGGATAGCTAAAAGTTTGACGCTAGTTATTTGATTCTAACCATCCTATGCATTACAGTATGACACCCATTTGGCCAACGGAAATTTGAACAGAGTTTTTATCAGATGATTAGGACCATCCAATCTGGTTTTATTCTTGTACCACTTATCTCTGTATGTGCCACATTTTGTGCACATACGGTCAAGAGAACTTCTGTATCAAGTATTCCCTTTACTTATTTTTCTTTCTGAATCTTTATTCCTCGAGCAAAAATTAACGCTGCATTTGTCCGTCTGCCTGCAGATTGTGACCAGTTTGGCAGACCCATCTGCAAATATTATCTTTGGAGCAGTGATAGATGATAGATATAGCGGTGAGGTCCATGTCACGATAATTGCCACTGGGTTTTCACAGACATTCCAAAAGACATTATTAATGGAGCCCAAATCATCTACATCTAGGCAGGAATCACAAAATACTAAAAGGACTCCAGTGCCTGCGGCAGCGCAGGAGGAATCATCGAACTTTCCAAGCAGAAGAGGTTTTTTTGTGATATGATATGTACATGAGTGCAAATGTGCAATGCAATCGGGAGCCTCATTCACTTTCAATAGGACAGGACTTTTATTGGCTGATTTAACTCTTTAAGATCGTTTTTGGGTGTTTAAATTGTTTTTGGTGCAACCAGTCGCGTGGAAGAAATTTTTTTTTTATGAAATTTGTGTCTTATGCTTTGCAAATTGCAATCTCTGCGTCTACTGAGGGGTAAGATAAGGTAGCCTGTGTTTCAAGTTTTTTTTTAAGTAAAAAAAGATGAAGGAAAGAAAAGAAAGACAAAAAAAAAATGAGGATAAGAGAAATCCCCAACCTTTTAAGTTTTAAAACAATGCAGAGAGTTTCTTATCAAACGGGGTTTACGTGTGGTCTCTTTTTTTTTGTGTGTGAAACTTGTGGTCGGTTATTAATATTCGGTGTCTAATTTGGTGAAAGATAACTAACAATTCCAATTATCATCAATGTGGGTGGCTAAAAGGGAGAAGCGTTTCTGTTTGAATGGTTTTTATTTTATAACAGCGCTGTCAGCGCATTGCGTGGAGTGGAGTTTAGACTTTTAGTTTTAGAGATTGTTTTAAGTTGCTATCTCTCTCTCTAATTGAAGGCAACTGGCGTGCGGGTATTATTATTAGATAAAAAAGAAAAGCATCATCTCCCAAGTTTGAAAAACATGTCTATAAAGTTAGAACTCTTACTCTTTAATTCAAAGTAGTAACAATAGGTGTGTTTCCATTGTTGACAGTGGAGGAAGGTCCAGTTTTGATGGAGACAAGAAATTTGTCAGACATCATTAAAAGAAAGGAATAATCCAATGGCAATGCCACTAGAAAGAAAAAGAAAACGCCCAACTAATTAACTATGACAAGTGTAAAAAGCATGGGGGGGACGGGAAGACTGCAACTGAAATGGGCATGCTTGTCCTATTGTTGAGGTTTGTGGTAAGGAAACTGGAATCCCACCACCACCCCCTCCCTGCAGCGCCCCCACAAGACTGTCCCCACAACCTTCCCGCTGTGTATTGGGAATATCTCCCAATGATGATGTCATCATTCTTGATATTATCGGGAGATGCTCCTAGTACATGGCAGAGATGTGCCGTGAGACGTTGTGGGGGGACTGATTTGAACTTCATTTTTTTGGAACTCCCTCACCCTCTGATCCGTTTACTGTTTTCGTATGGGCTGGCTGGGTGTGGTGCTTTTATAAGTAAGTGGCCTTTGAATTTTGATTGACCATGGCAAAGGCAATACACGCACACACACACGCTGCGCACGGCACACGGAGCCAAGTTGGTTGGGTGAGGTGCAAATGTGCAATTGGCAAGTCATGAATGTCTGGGGTTCAGTCATCACATCAGTGTACTGTTCATCTTATCTCGGCTCTCTTCTCTTGGACCCTGACGGAAACTCAATGACCCGGGTCTCTTTAATCTTATTCTTGATGGTAATAACTAATAATGCACAGTCCTCGTGATGGTCCCGACTCCCGCCTGGCCTGGGGGTAAAAGTGTAAAACTAAAACTGCATGTAGAAAGTAGTAGAAACTGTAATTGAACTTGCATTGGGCTGCTGCTGGGCTATTGCTATCTATATCTATGACCGTGACTGTGAGTGAGGTGAGCCCGTGAGGTTGTGTGATGTGTGATGTGAGAGTGAGACCAACTAGCGCACCAACTTCAACTTGGATATCGCTCTGTCTTTGTCATTTGTACCATTTTTTTTTTACATGCTTGGTTGGCTCTTAATCTTTACAGCCTTTGGTGTCCGTTGCAAATTACAATAAAGTTAGCCCAATTTGCACCATTCGGTGCTTTGCTTGGATTCATCAACATATTTCTTCCTGTGGTTCCCACCTTCCCCAGCAGAATAATAAAATTAAAAAGGATTCTCCAACAAATCACTCATCCTTAATTCATCCCCAAAACAGATAGAATTAACTTTATTTTTTGAAAGCCAAAAAGATAAAATTAACTTATTAAGCAATTGATTAAACCCAAACGATGTTTTCTTCTTTTTTTTTCAAAAAAGAAAAAGTGTTAATTTAATTCTTCCACAGTAACAAGCGCTATATCGCACGAGCCAGAAGCACAGTTAAAGCGAAACGCTAAGAATTATGTGGATGATGATGCGTCATCCACACTTAAGAAATTAAAAATTAAATAATATATATAGTGTATTGTTTTTTATTATGATGATGATGATGATGATTAAGCAAATAATAAAAGCATATGTGGCTAATGATGGGATGTTTTGCTTTTAAAGCCTTTTAAGCACCTACCCTACCTTTATTCCAACTTTGTTAAACGTCATCTCTTGCCTTCGGTCTTTTTTGTTAACGTCTAATCTGATTCTTGGCTTCCATTTGGCTGGCCCAATCGTTGATGCATCAATAAACCACCACGTGGCGTCAGCAGATGAATTGATGCTATATATGACCCACCACCTACATTAACTAATATTTTATTGCATTCCTCTTGCTCCTAACAATTTCCTTATAAGACTTGCTAGGAATCTGTCCTTCAATGCAAATACTTTTGAAATTGTCACATCAGAAAGAAAAAAATAAATAAATAAAACCAAAGTTTTGTTTTGAAAAAATAAAAACCAGTGATTTTATTTCAAACAAATATTGAATTTAATAAAATGATAAATTTTAAATAAAAAAAAATGTTAAAATATAAATATTATATGCATAATTCATCAAAGATGATGAAATACAACATGTGATTTAAAACAACATGTTTTTGAAATTGTAAATTTAAGAATAAGGTGCCAATTGGCTGGTCGATAAGTTCTGGTTGTAACATCTCTACCTGCACTGCATTGGGGGAGGATTATGGGTTTGGAGGATGGGCAATCTCCCTCCCCCGGGTTATGGTAAAAAAAATCTTATAAATTCAAAAATATGTTTTTTTTTTTCAATTTTAAAAATAAAAGGCACATAATTCATGTTTTTTTTGTTTAAAACAATTTATTTTCAGGTCAAATGGTTTTAATTTATTTTTGAAGAAAACAATCCACATTAAATAACACACCTCTTAAACACTGGTTGGTGTTTAGTGTGGTTGAGAGGAAAATAAAAGACTCAGTGTATTCATTGTTGTGCCAACAGCACCATTGTCACATGAAGATGCCAATGTTTTAAAACCAAACACCGGTAGCGTAAGCCTTCTTCTTATTAGAAATTTATGTTGTGACTGTGAGTTCCGACTGATCAAACCTTTATTAAAACAATTAATTAATTAATTAATTAAAAAGAAATATAACTATCGCATGTGTCAATGTACTGTAGTAGCCTCTGGCCACTAGTTCATTGCAATAGTAGTTGTTAACCGCGTAAATGACTAGTGATTTTGTCAGTTCCCCACTCATGGTCCCAACAACGTTTCATTACGATTCCTGGTGTAGGGTAGAGATCTGCTACCAATACATTGCTCCCAATGCCGTCCCAACAGGCCAATGCAGTTATATATTGAAAACATCTCCCTTATAATACATGGGAAATATTCTAGGTATATCATTGTAATGACTTGTGGGACAATGTTAAGAGAATTTGTTGGTAATAAATCCAAATTCTTTCATGTAACTGATGGTGTATGATCTGGTCGCTTCCTGTAAGATGGCAGTTCAGACATCGGTCCGATTATGTGGTTGGTCGAACCGCAAGGAAATACTTTTAGAGGACACAGGGTGCTTTATCTGGTGTGGGCACTCCAATGCTTAAGTTAGCGATGAATTTAGTAGCGAGCTTGAATGCTTGTGAATAAGAGAGCTAAATAATGCGTGTACCTTATGAGGTTGGAGGTGAACCTCTTATATAGGCAAGCTGTCGTAGGCTTCATGAAACTTATCCGAGATCTTTGGCCTGCGTTACCTGGAGTCTATTTCGTACCCAAAGATGGACTTCGTGTGAGTCGATAAGGCTATCGAGTCCGTCCAATCCAGGCGGAATAAGGATAAGGCTCGCTAATGTGCGGTGTGATCTCGGAAAGGTCGAAAATAGCTAATTAGCTTCCAGAAGTGAGCTACGTGGCACTTCAACAGGTTGAGACACCACAAGCTGCTTGGACCTCGGTTTTGGTTGAGGTACCCGAGATGCCCAAACTTGCCTGGCTAGTTGAGGTGTTAGAAATTGTTGAGTTGTCACCTAGTCATCAGGTCGTTCCACGTGTCTGCATGCTAACAGGTCGGGCCAAATTACCCCTCATTAGTAACTATCATGACTTGTTGGGAGATTGGGATCATGTTGTTGGTAGATGTGGTTATAAATGACTAACTGTTAATATTGCATTTGGATGTACTCCAACAACCATGTAGTAGTGTATAGGGAATATCTCCTTGTCCTTAAGGAATTGGGATCTGTTTCTCATAGAGTACACCTCACACTAACCTAATTGACACATCTCACCATGTATTGGGAACATCTCCAATAAATAATAATGAGTTCACATCTGCGCCCCACAAGGGGGCGTCTCACAATGTCCCACAACACATCCCCGTGGTGTATTGGGAACATCTCCTGATGATGACATCATCATTTCTGGTACTATCATCGAGAGATGTTCCCAATATATGGCAGGGATGTACTATGAGACGTTGTGGGGCACAAATCTGAACTCAATAATAACATATAAATACAGGAGATGTTACCAATACATGGTGAGATGTGGGTATGAAATTGGTGTGAGGAACAAATCCGGATTCCATGATGAGATATATCCTATGTACTCTAATGGTTAGTTGGGATATTGTGGGGTTGTATTGGAACCAAATTCAGACTCATATATTATGCTCAGACCGGATCTGCTTCTAAGTTTTCTAATAGGGTTGAGACCCTCTCTCTCTCTCTCTCAACATGTCCCAACTCTATTATGCCATCTTTAAGAGCTCGGATCTCCTGCATCGCCTACAAGAATCCTACCAATAGGACATTACAGCTGTACATTAAGAACATCTTCGCTATTTACATGTTACTGGTCATATGGACTCAATATACAGCTGTGAATAGATGTGGGTAGGATTCAGATCTGGATTCCATTTTTAAAATTGAGAGTTTGAGACCTCTCACTCCTCTCTAGCACACAAAACACTCGCCCAGCTTGACGTATAGGCATAGCTGATCTGACCCCTTTCTCTGTCAGTTGCATCTACACTACAGGGTATCCATACCATTCTCTGTATTATATGCAACTACATTAAATGTGTTCACCTTTTTCTCCCTTTGAAAAAAAGTTGCCCCTCCAACTTTCTTCTGTCCTTTAATTAACTTTTAAATTATTCAAATAGAGAAGCTTGACAAAATGGATGTTTTTGCCAAGTGGCAGATGTTTATTGCCTCAAAAGTTGCCGATGCAAAGATGATGGGGCCATGCCGTGAGAAAAAAGAAAACCACACTCAATTTGTTCTTTTGGGGGAAAGGAGGTTCCGTTACGGCATCCACCTCACCTGTAAACAAAACTCGTGCATTAACAGACCATTTTGCATTGTAAAAAGTCGATTATAAAACTTAAAAAGTTGCACTATAGCTCTGGGTCCATCTTCACCTACTTAACAACTAACCACTAACCCGCCTGCCTTAACCCCTACCCAGCTCCACTTCTTCTGTTCACTTTTTTATTTTTTGTTAAAAAAAAAAAGTTCAACCAAAGTGGTCTTTTTTTCCTCAAGCAGCCGCTAACTAGAGTCTAGACATCCATTTTCCTCGTTCTTAATATGCATTTTATTGATAACTGAGTTGGGTCTACAGCCGGAAACTTGGACTCAAAGCCCCAAAAGAGTAAAGCCCAAAATTGAATTTGGTTACGCAGTGCATCAAGTTCATCAATGATACCTGGAGAGTGAAGATACAAAATTCAGGAATTGCAATTTCAAAGCAGCAAGTGTGCGATGAATCACTAATCACTATATAACATTGGAGTTATTAGAGGGCCTGGAAGTTAGTTTATATATAAGCTGCTAATCACACCGGAATATAAAAATGAAGTAATGTGTTAAGAATTGAAAGAGTCAAAATCATCAAATTCGGGCCTTCAAGTACTCCCCACCCCCACGGAAAATCCTATTAAATTCCATTAAATTCAAGAAGGTACATTGTATTTAGTGTTCGTAGCTCCTGTCTAACAACTTTTCTCTTTATTGGTCTTCTGATTTTTTTTTCTTTGGAAGGGGGATTTTTAATTTAAGTACATAAAAAGGAACAAAAAACTAAAATATCACAATTTAAAATTAAAATTCGGGCGGGGGGAAGGTATTTGACTCTTTCTGTCCGACACCCTTGTGTCGTTTTAACTTATCTTTTGTCCTATTTTTCCACGTGGAGTGCAGATTCCCTGCTTTGTCTCGCCGGGTATAGACGCGTGTTATCGCAGGGTTCCTGATTCTGCCACATGTGATCTTATAACTGGTGGAGACTAGCGAACCGGTGCGGTGACGTGGGAGGTCGCTTTCAATCGACACCAAAAAGGAGTGGCTAGTGATGGTCTCATCTCCTCACTTGGTGACGAGCCACGAACTTGGTTTAAAGTGCTTGTTTCCCGAATGCCATTAGTTTTGTACTTTATTTTCATAACTGCCACTTCTGGCCCGCTGGCGCTCGGTCCCCATACTCCCCACTAAAACCTAAAAGGCCACTTCGGCAGGCCGCACCCTCCTGACTCCTCCTCCCTATTATGATGGAGACGGAATTTCCCATTCTGTCACCAGTTTTTAGTCTTTCTTTTCCTTCCTAATCCTAATCAGAAGATACTCAAGCCCATTTTCCATTGGTGATTGAGGGAGCCCCAAAGCCTTTCTCTTCATATTATTGTTAAGGGCTAATTGATTTTTGTTTATGAGTCAAACAATTAAATTATCAGTTTTTTTTTTTTTTGCGAGTTTAATCCTTAAATTGTCTGCCTACTTTGACAATTTAGGCTGTATTTTATTGCAATACAAATAAATTTGCATTGGTGCAAAACTATGGCAATGCAAATGATTTGAGTGTAAATTCTAATCTATTTTTGTTTAATTACAGTACAAATGAAATAAATTAAAACATGAAATAAAATAAAGTAAAATCTAAAACAAAATTAAATAAGAATTTGCATTTTTATTTTTATTTTTTACATTTACACTCCCATTCATTTGTGCTAGTGCAAATAAATTTGCACTGCAACCAAACACAGTCTTAATGTCAAATCCTGGTTTAACAAAACTGGTATAGAATGCGTAGGTTGAAACCTCAAATTATTAAAATTAAATTCAATTATTTTTGTTAAACAGCTTTAATTTTATACGGTTAGATTTTGGCAGGCTTTGACGTTAATATTTCTGTTGCTTGTTAACATTTTATTTATCAACATGGTTTCCTCCTAAGTTTTAATTCTTTTCTTTCAATGTTTTCAAATCGTGTTAATTTGGACGATCGGACTATTTGGCCCGTTTCACTAACTCATTTTTTGGGCAAAAAATGGTTAACTTGGTTAATAATAATAACCCATAACTCAGACAATCAAATTGCTAATCCGTTTAGTTCTTCAGACAATGGTTTTTGGCTTTTTTAATTTAATTTAATTTTTTTTGTTCGTCCGAATTGCATGCAGCTAGTTTAATTACCCTTCTTAACCTTAAGGCGGGTTTTGTATCTTTGCGTCTGTGTGATGAGTGATGGTAAATTGGTAACTACAACACCTGCAACCAAACAACTGCCATAGCCAATAGGCAATGAGTTCAGATTCCGGAAAAGACAAATAACATAAGAGTTAAGAGGAGCAGCATGAGTGGTTTCTATCGTGGGGCCAGGCTCCAATCCACCTACCCGGCCACCCGGCGAGCCTTGTTCTCTTTTGGCAATTCTAGAAAAAGCGTGGGCAGCTAATGTCAGTCCTCCCCCAAAAAAAGGGCAACCTCGTTATCTATAATTTTCGACATTTTACTCTGCCTGTATGGGCATTTTCGTCATTTAAAGAATTGCCACGCAAACAATAGCGTAAGCGTGTGGAAGTTGCCCACTGCAATATGGATAGTGATAGAAATGGGAAAATATAAGCTGGAGAGAGAGAGAGAGAGAGAGAGAAGGTGAAGAAAAGGCAGCATCGAAGCGAAGCGATAACTGGCCTCCTGCTGGGTGGAAGGATACCTTGTTGCCTTTTAGTTTTAGGCGCTTTTATTTTTGTTATTTTACTTATTTCTTTTATATTAATGTTTTGTAAATTGTAAGTAATGGTTCAATTTACTATTTTATACTGTATTTGTATATAAATGTATATTGTTTTTCTTTTTTATATTTTTGGTGGATAGATGGAGATAATGGTCTCTGCAAGCAGACATTTCTCCAACCATATTCTTCTCATCTCTTACTCACAGATTCTGCTTTCACAGTGCTCATGAATCCAGTCTTTTCTGCTTCCTTCTCTTCCTGCCCTCCTTCTTCTTCTCTTGCTTGCTTGCCTCGATCTCACTTCCAGCTTTTAGTCAAGAGTCAATATTTGCCCTCCACATGCTTGATTTTCTTCCTTTTTGATTTCAGGAATTTAAGGACCAAAGCCAGAGACTAGATTTTCTTCAAAGATTCTTCTTTGTTGGGTTTTGTTTTGTTTATGTTTGTACCACTTTGGTGTTCCTTGTCAATCGTTTTTCTCGTTCTGGGGTTTTAGCTGACAGTTGACACGATACTTTCGACTCTGTAGAACTACAAATTGTAGTTAGGCTATTAAGAGTCATTAATTCTTCTTTTATGGATGCAGTAGAGAGGTTTAGATTAGTGATCTAACTAGCTGGTGCCTGGTGGGTCTTTGCTGCTTTCCTGTAAATTTGCTACTTCTCTTCTGGATTCCGGATTTTAAAGTTGTTATTAGCAGCGATATAATATTAGTCTTAGCTGGTGCCTGGTGGCGATCTTGGTAACGGGTGTTTTCTCTGTCTTCTTCTTCTTCTTCTTTTTTTTTTTTTCCAATTTCGGACTCGGAGTTCCTTTTCTGGTTAGTTATTTTTGGATGTTATTGGTTTCTGATTTTGAGGATAACGAAGGCAGTTTTAGCAGAATTGATGGTGGACTTTGTTTTCCTAGAAAGTAGAAACTAGCCAGCAGGGGGGGGGGGATAATTTCTCCTGTCATCATTTATGGTTGTTTTGTCTCGGCTTCTGTCGTGTATGAGTTATTTCCATGTATTTGGGTTTGATTTGAAGGTAGGGCATCTGGTTTTGATGCTATGTTGTTGTATGTTGTCTGAGATACCCATGAACTGGTTCATTAATGGTGGACTAATGGAGAAGAAGATTAGCTTTCTTCGTGATAGAGGTAAGATATGGCTCAGCTGGTGGGAGAAAATCCCTGCAAGTGGTCGGAAGATCCATCACCACTACTACCAGTATATTGGGTCCAAGAAGGTCCGCGAAAAATCATGGTGGAGGAAGATTTTGATTGCCTGGGTAGTCAGTTGGGTCTTTGGGTCGGTCTGGATCTTCTTGTATATGAGCTCTCAGGCGACTGAGAAGAGGAAAGAGACCCTCGCCAGTATGTGTGACGAGCGGGCCAGAATGCTGCAAGACCAGTTTAACGTGAGTATGAACCATGTTCAGGCTTTAGCGATCCTGATTTCAACCTTCCACCATGGCAAGAATCCATCTGCTATTGATCAGGTATTTAGGTTTTCATCGATTTGGGATAACGTCTATAATTCTTCATTTGCAGTTAAATTGGCTCCACACAGGATTTCTCTCAGCATTTAATTCTTTTGAGAGCTACATTTGAATTACCCTCTGTGATCTCCTGAAATTCGTTTATCAGATTTCCTTTTTGCATTTGATTTAAGTGAGAGCTAGGATTGTTGCTTCCAATGATCTCCTGAAATTTGTTAACAAGAAACTATCTTTCTTTGGCTACAGGCAACTTTTGCAAAGTACACAGAAAGGACTGCTTTCGAAAGGCCACTTACAAGTGGCGTGGCTTATGCCGTTAGGGTTCTCCATTCGGAAAGGGAACAATTCGAGAAACAACAAGGTTGGACCATTAAAAGAATGGATACACTTGAACCATCCCCAGTTCAGGAGGATGACAATGCCTTCGAGCCCCAGGAGCCATCCCCCATTCAAGAAGAATATGCCCCAGTTATCTTTGCACAGGATACCATTTCCCATGTGGTTTCTCTGGATATGATGTCAGGGAAGGTGCGTATCTTCTTGTTTCTTGCTTTATAATCATGCATTGATAGTGTAATAGGGGATTTTTTTTGGGGGGGTGGGGGTAGAGAAGGGGTAACAGGGAATGTGCCAAGTGACTTCTGTATTGGATATTTTATTATGTAAAAATTGTAATAGAGTGAAAGGTATATGTAATTCATCAACCAATGTTGAAATACTTGTGTATATAACAGGAAGATCGGGAGAATGTCTTACGTGCAAGAGTATCAGGAAAGGGGGTCCTTACTGCTCCCTTCAGACTACTTAAATCAAACCGTTTAGGGGTGATATTGACATTTGCTGTTTATAAGTCGGAAATCCCATCAAATGCAACCCCAAACGAGCGCATCCAAGCAACACATGGGTATTTTCTCCCTCCTACGCTACCTTTAAGTAATGAAATTGGTCAGAAAAATTGAGACCAATTGGCCTAGCACTGATTTAGGATTTTTTAACAAAGATTTATTCAGAAGCAATGAATTAATCTGATCTTGAATAATATTGTCTTGACACATATGGATGATGGAAGCACTGCATACAAAAAAGCTTAGGTGCAAGTCTGATTCCATCCTGTCAATAGTATAAACCCCTTAGGTCTTGGTTGTCCTGCCAAAAGATTTGTTAAATCAGTAAGCTCTTAGGTCTTGTTTGCAAATCAGATTATTGATTTTGTTTATCCAGGCTATATCTAGATGAATCATGAATGGTAAATCATAAATAGAAATACGGATAAGTAGATCATCCAAATCAAGTCATCCCATATGTGATTTCACTTAGTTCCCCCATATTCCACACACATACATACATGGATGGTGAGAGAAAGACTTACCTTATGTACTACTGAGCAGGTACTTAGGTGGAGTCTTTGACATTGAATCGCTTGTGGAGAAGTTGCTTCACCAGCTTGCAAGTAAACAAACTATCATTGTAAATGTGTATGATACAACTAATCTTTCAGATCCAATTAGCATGTATGGTCCAAATACAACCGATAATGGGATGTACCATGTAAGCACCCTTAACTTTGGTGACCCATTTAGGCAGCATGAGATGCGTTGCAGGTAATCAATTGACCCTCCCATTAATGGAGTATTTTAGTGCTTGACGCAGAAAGTAATTAATATGGGTTCTGAAATCTTGTCCATTCTTGAAACAGATTTAAGCAAAAGCCACCATGGCCATGGATGGCAATAACAACCTCAATTGGTGTCCTTGTGATTGCATTGCTTGTTGGGCACATATTCCATGCTACAGTAAATCGGATTGCCAAAGTTGAAGATGATTATCGTGAGATGATGGAACTCAAGAAAAGGGCTGAGGCAGCAGATGTTGCAAAATCGCAGGTAAATGGTACTTTAGTTTTGTTTATCAATCTTCACTTTTAGTCATATTGTTTACATGCAATATTCTAATTGGGATATTTTGTTATTGGTATAGTTCCTTGCTACTGTTTCCCATGAGATTAGAACCCCAATGAATGGTGTCCTAGGTGAGGAGTTGATGATTTTATTGTACTTTGCACATTTTCGTGTCTGATTCTACATTCTATTTGAGCCTATAAGCTATTCAAAAAACAGAGGAATGCTTACATTTGTTCACCTTCCAGGTATGCTGCAGATGCTCATGGACACAGATCTAGATATTACACAACAAGATTATGTCAGAACTGCCCAAGCCAGTGGTAAAGCTCTGGTTTCACTTATAAATGAAGTTTTAGATCAAGCCAAGATTGAATCTGGTAAGCTTGAGCTTGAGGCTGTCCAATTTGATTTGCGTGCAATTCTGGATGATGTTTTGTCACTCTTTTCTGGAAAGTCTCAAGAAAAGGGAATAGAGGTATTAAATGGCTTCCAACCTTATATGCCTTCTTGTTTTCTACTTTTGAAATCTAAAACTCTAATGTGTTCTGTCCTATGAACTTTTGGAACTTCCATCTGCAAATTTATTGGGGAGAGCAGTTGGCAGTCTACATCTCTGATCGGGTTCCTGAAAGTCTAATTGGTGATCCTGGAAGATTTCGGCAAATCATCACCAATCTCATGGGCAATTCAATCAAAGTAAGTCTGAAAATAGGTTGAACCATTAGGTGATATTGGCAGATAATTGGGAGTTGATAAAAGATTAGTTTTAAATGCTTCAAAATGAACCTGAAAGAATTATTAATTAGAGGCTCTTCTTGTCTTATGTTTTCAGTTGTTTTATTTGCTCCTTTCTTTGTGGTATGGTATTTTCAGCATACTTGTGCTTTCAGAAAAATATCTTCATCAGGATTGTCCTGGTTATGTAACTCCAGCTAAGACTAGTGCTATTCCCCCATTTCTACTCTTTCCAAGGCCATGTTATCTGTTAAAGAATGTGTTGTGAAACCTTCTGTATCCACCCAAAAATTTGTCTGTTTTGGCCATTATCTTGCCTTTTTAGATCTTACAATTTGCACCGAGTTACTTTTAATTGTCAGAATTATGTATCTTCATTTCAGTTGATTAAACATTCTGACAACTTTCTGTTATCTTGTTGCTAGTTAGTCTACTACAAAGTTCCCTTGGTTCCACTCATTTCCTATTGTCTCTCTTAGATGATTTTTTTTTCTTTTTATATAAAAAAAGAATCTTAGTTTTATTCAATCATACTCTAATTACCCAAATAAAATAGTCAAGTCTCAATCTTATTAATTTTGTCATTTGCAGTTCACAGAGAAAGGGCATGTTTTTGTGACTGTCCATCTTGTTGAGGAGGTAATGGGATCAATAGAAGTTGAGACAGAAACTTCACCAAAGAACACCTTGAGTGGATTTCCTGTGTCTGATAAACGCCGTAGCTGGGAGGCTTTCAAGGCATTCAGTGAAGAGAAACCTTCATGTTCTCAGATTCCACTGTCTACCTCCTCTGAAACCATCAACCTAATTGTATCTGTTGAGGACACAGGCGTGGGGATCCCTCGTGAAGCCCAATCTCGTGTTTTCACTCCCTTTATGCAGGTGCACACATCCACTTCACGTACTCATGGGGGTACAGGTATTGGACTGAGTATAAGCAAATGTTTGGTTGGTCTTATGAAGGGGGAGATAGGATTTGTCAGTGAACCACAAATTGGATCCACCTTTACTTTCACTGCTGTCTTCACCAATGGTCATTTCAACTCAAACAAGTACAAGAAACAGCAAATTAATAACCACTCCAAATCTGTTTCTTCAGAATTTGAGGGGATGAAAGCATTGGTTGTGGACCCCAGACCCATCCGGGCAAAGGTGACAATATATCATCTCCAACGTCTTGGAATCCATGTGGAAGTGGCTTCTGATCTGAATCAAGGTCTCACTAGTTTAAGCAGTGGGACTGCAGTTATCACGATGGTCCTTGTTGAGAAAGAAGCTTGGGATAAGGATATTGACCTCTCAAGTCTTTTAATTAACAAATTGAGGAAGAATGACAAAGTGGATTATCCAAAGTTGTTTCTTCTAGCTAATTCCATCAGCTCTACAAAAACTAGTGCTCCAAAATCCATTGGGTATACACCGAATGTCATCATGAAGCCACTGAGGGTCAGTATGCTGGCTGCCTCTTTGCAGCGAGCCTTGGGTGTGGGGAACAAGGGAAATTGCCTAAATGGAGGTCTCCCTGTTCTTTCTCTTCGCAATCTTCTTTGTGGCAAACATATCTTGGTAGTAGATGACAATAATGTGAACCTCAGAGTTGCAGCTCATGCTTTGAAGAAGTATGGAGCTGAGGTGGCCTGTGCTGACAGTGGGAAAAAGGCAATTGCAATGCTTAAGCCACCCCATAATTTTGATGCCTGCTTCATGGATATTCAGATGCCAGAAATGGATGGGTATGCTTCCTACTTATGTACTATACCTTCATACATGACATAGGGGGGTTTTATGCATTGGGTAATGAGTTTTCATAGTTCATATTGGTTAAGAAGATGAAACTTCCTGCCTTTAATTTTTGCCTAATCATCTTTATTGTGCACATGACACCAACCCCTTGGTCCAGTTTTAGTCAAAGTGTCGCCCCTTAGATGGTATATTTGGCAAATGCACTTACAGTCAACAGAATATGTTGCTTATTTTTCTCTATTAATCTAATTTTGTTGTTCTATTTTTGTCCAATCTCTACATAGGATGGTTGAGATAATTGATTATTGTTTTTGTATTCTTGCAACCATTGTGCTGCCAGAAACCAAACAGGCTAGATCAATAGATTAGAAGCCATATCCATGGTATAGGGAAGTAGGCCCTATAAAGGATAAGAGTTGGATGCAAACAGGGATCAAAATATCGATACGATATGCCCCATATCGGTGACAATGGAGATGCATGGATACACCAATACACAGAGGTTTTTAAAACTCTAAAACTTTGGGATGATAGATTAAATCCCTATAATGCTGATAATATAAAAAATAAAAAAGTATGGTATCAGTCATATGGATATGCACTGATACCCACTGATGGGTATCAGGCATATTGAGATTAAGATCCTTGGCTGCATATGTATGTTCTTATGGTTTCTTTTTCACTTGTATGTAGGGTTACAACTTGGACAGGCTCAGCTTGAGCATTTGTTAAATTTGGAATGGGTGTGGCCTGAGGCCCCGGCCCAATGCAGTGGAAATTCTTCACATTGGGTACACAAGTTGCACCATTATTTATATGCTATCGTGGCATAACTTGGGTGCATAATTGTCCATTTACCGGTGTGTGATGTTAGGAAATCCTGAGGCTCATGATTGTTGGCTGGCTTCTAGCATCAACACCATCTGAAAAAACATCAGATTCAGATAGCTTAAATGCAGGAAAAGTTGATGTTCAGATGTCTTCGCATCTTGCTTATACTTCTCATTTTTCTGTACCCTTGAACATCAAGGTTTGAAACCTGGATGCTGAATGTAGATAATAAACGCTACACTGTTCTCAGTTTTCTTACTGTCTTATACCTTTTCTTCTTTGATTTCTTGTTGATGAGCATATTTTCTTTGACTTTTAATTGCTTTGTTTTCAGATTGTGCCATAAGCTTTTATCCATGAATGTTGTTTCATTGCTTCGCTGTTATGATTTTTTACATGGAAGTGTTTCCAATCCCCCCCAGGTTTGAAGCTACAAGAATAATTCGGGATATGGAACATGACATCAATGGTCGTATCCAACATGGAAAAGTACCCAAAGAAGCTTACAGAAATATTTCAAACTGGCATATACCCATACTGGCCATGACAGCAGACGTTATCCAGGCTACACATGAAGAGTGCTTGAGGTGTGGTATGGATGGTTATGTGTCAAAACCATTTGAAGGAGAACAACTTTACCAAGAAGTGTCACGTTTTTTCAAATCCAATTCATTGTGTGCCCATTAAAGAGCACTTAAGAGAAGGCTGATGAGGATATTTGCACAAGCAGTCATTCTTCAGAACTTGTTGGGACTTGAATGCCTAAGCAGTTGTTTCAAGAGTAAGTACTCCATAAATATTCTCTTTCAACTCAAGTTCTTCTGCCCTTCAAAGGAAAGTTTCAAATGGAAACATTAGAAATTTAGAATGCATCATTTCATATCACTCGTTTCAGGTAGAAGTCTGCTTCATGACCTGCCATTTGCAGATTTTATGTTATCAGTAGACTTGGGTCTCACCTGCAAAATCCATGTCCATCCTAAGTTCCTAACCATATAACCTAACTTTTTGGACCAAAAGTGCAATTTTCATGACCATTTACTCTGGTGATAAAGGTGATGTTGGTCCCAGCTATATGTGGTCTTGGGAGGGGTGGACTGGATATGGATCTAACCTTCAGCATTTCTTGTGCACAATGTGGTCAGACTTAAACACATTTTTTCATGAAATGGTAGCCTTTATGTGGTAAATAGAAAAAAAAATAGAAAAAGAGAAAGACCAAGTACAACAAAACCAAAGCAAGAAAGACTATATAATAACAACACAAAATATAAGACTCGAAGCATTCAGTTCATTCAATGTTAGACCAATAATTGGATGCAAAAGTTCTCTCCAGTAGTCTTGGAAAATTCAGGTAGAATAAGAATCCAGATCATGATTATTCTGCCAATCTCTGCTGTGAGCGTTTCAACAGTGTTCTTTTCTTCAAATAATCCTTTATTTCTCTCCTTATATATATATAGCAAATGGAATGTAAAACCAAAAAATTATAACCTTGTACTTCCATTCAGATTTGACCCATCAGCAAAGATTTCTTTAGGATCACTTGGATGATTAGGATATTTCATGAAACGGTTGTCTTGACCCCATATTCAAGTGTTGGGTCATTACCCAATGTTGGTCCCAGCTATTTAGGGTGTTGGGAGGGGTAGACTGGGTAGCGGTCCTAACCTTTGTTATTTTTTGCACATAGTAGTCACCTCAGACTCGAACCTGCATTCTCATGCTTGCCAGCCCAAACTTAGTTCTTACATTGTGAAATGGAGGCTGACATTCAACTGGAATAAGTTCTTGAGTTATCCGAACATCTACTCCATGCAGTGTGACTAAGTCAGGGTTCTCTTTCAAATGTTTGACCTTTAATATGATTTTGGCTTTGTGGAAGTAATCATCACCGTAACTAGGCTGGTGTAACTTGTACGATGCCAGCATAAGTGTCTGGCTGATCATGTTTTTATTATTTCTTTTTCATTCGTTCATTTGTTCTTTTGTGTGTGTGTGTGTACGCGTGTGTGCGCGTGTTTGGTTAAAAAGGCTTAGTCCAGATCGAGATGCATTAGGAAATTCATTTGACTCGTAAACTTCTATCATGTTGAACTTTATGGGCACTTGGCTAATAATGTCTGGATTTATGGGGTAATATATCATGATTATTCATGACTTCCCTAAACCTTTGCTTTGATTGAATTGTCCATTCTCTGAAAGCCTCAAATCAAAGATTTCATTCATTTGAACTTTAAAGCAGCATTATTTTTATACTCAGTGGTAAACTGCTAAAGCTTGTTTTGGGTTTCTTCCAGGGAAAAAAGAAATATCCAGTTGTTAACTGTGAGTGTATCTATGCGTCCCTTCCATCCTGGGTTTGGAACCGGTGAACCTGCAATCTATCTTGCAAGCAGAGCATAAGAGATTCTTGTGTTGACTTGAATCAGCTTAGGTGGCTTGAGTTTAAAGTCTGAGGACCTCCTCAAAGACTACACATCTTTTGTTCACATTCACAGTTACAACTCTTGAATGTCGGCAATGCACCCTGTGAACTTGGGTGTGTCATGAGAATTGTACAGTGGACACAAGCACTTCTACCCCATGTAAGAGTGAAATTGGGGTGAAGAGGATATAACTAATTCTTTTTGTTTTCCCTCTAAGAATCAGGGATGTATTATAGTTTAATTCAGTACAGGTAAGACAATACATGTATTTCTTTTTCAATTCCTGGCAAAACAAGAAGGATGAATCAACATGTATCATACGTCCAATGCAATAAAGATATCAGGATTAAACTGTTCACTTATTTTTATTCTTCCTAGTTCTTTATAGTTTCTTTCTGATCTGGCTTTTCATGGTTCAGATCAAATAAAGAAACCATTGTAACCATTAGTTACTGTATCCTTATAGATAATCAGCCGTTCTGTCCGGCTGCAGTATCGATGTCATTTTGTTTTATCTCCCTTTATTTCTTTCAGATTGCGTTAGTATTTTTACTTGTATTCTTCTGATCTAACAAATGGAGCAAAAAAAAAAAAAAAAAGATTGTGACTACAGTTTGTGATGGTCAGAAGAAAGCAAGGAAGTATGCAAAAGAGAGCAACGAAGTAGATATGGAATATTGGATTTATTGGAATAATTGGGACTTGGTGATCCTAAATGCCATTTCTACAGCCTGATATTGATAGTTCTTCCATGTCAGGGTCAGGCTTTCCCTTTCCGAATCATCTCATCACTTGTAACCACCTTGAGGTACATTTAACTGTATTTCTTAAAGCCCCACTTATGGCTTAACATCAACCCCTAAACCTTGATTTTTTTTTTCCTGAGCCCGGGATCTTCAAGTCCTCAACTTCTCTGGGTGGTTGGGCTATAAGCCTTAACTGTTAAAGATTCCAAACATGATATTTAAGCGAAATAGAAAGAAACCCAGGGGGCCATCAATAAGAAGGGGAAAACAGGGAGGCACTCGGTACTCTGAACTTGGGAATTGGGATGATCTACCACCCTATATTCTCGCAAATCAACATTAAGTTTAAGTCCATTAACTAACATTATGTTGAGGCCCAAGTGTGAAGTGTCACCACCCCAACCCAAAACTGTAATTTTCACAATAAAAGGTGCAGCAAGGTCGTGGGCCAATAATTGCAACGTCCTCATACCACACTGCTTTTGTATGTGTGGTAGGAATTCATTGGATGGATAAAGTGCATTAATTTAGTTCATCGTATTGCACTCGATGATATATCCGATCGATTTTTTTTTTTGCCAAAAAAAATTATATTGTGTAGGTATTTGGTGCTTTCCAAAAAAACAAACAAAATAAAGGTGTAGGGGAACAATTCCTATGGTATGGATCAGGAATTCAGGATTTTCTTTTTTTTAAAGGTGGGGTGGGGAATCATGTGACCGACTACGCGCAAACTGGGTTAACCGAGGCCTTGGTAACACAACTTTGCCACATGTTGCACGCTTAGATGATAAAGACATACCAATTAAACGTGGGCCCACCTAAAGAGAGGCGGCCAGTCTATCATCATCTCACATTCATATATTATGCATTACTACTCTTTCCTTACTTGCAATTATTTACATGGAGATTCATAGAAATATGGTATGTTGTGTTGTGGATTTTGAAGCAGAATCCCGGGCCTGGCTTGCTTAATCTCCAAATCCATTTCGGAACCCAATGGGTAGTGGCAGTGGGTGCGATACTTCTAACCTTGGCCACAGGCAGTGGGCTCAGGTGCCCCAGATCATGTTGGTATAAGCCAAGGACTTACGTGTTGTGATGGTACTCGCTTACTGGGACAGGTGAATCAATGTACTCCAGTCCAGGCCAGCAGCAATAGGGAAAGCTTAGGCTTCAGCTGCAGCTGCAGCTGCAAAAGTAGCAGCCTTATGTAAAAGTGTTACTGTTCGTTCTTGGGTTTTTTTCATGAAGCACAGTTCAGAAGCCCATATCAAAACTCTGACGCTGTCTTAACTCTTCTTAACCCCTGTCCTAATATCTGATAGGATATCTCTAGCTATTACTATTAGGAATGGGCAATGTCTTTGCAACTGCTCTGGTTTCAGAATGCAGCGGGCCCATGAACTTTGGAATCAGCCCAGGCAACAGAAAACTGGGCGCGCTTTCTGATTCTCTAAAGACATGGGCACTGGATCACGGGTCATTCATCCAACCGCCCGCTGGATCTGGACTCTGGACCCCTCTGGCTCTGGGCATGGTTTATGATTTTAGAGTCTTAGCCTCTTGGGAGAAAAAAACCACCGTACGTGACTGACTTGCAGAACCCATAGCTTCCTACCTATTCCATGGTTCTAGCAATAGGTCCTACCGTAATCACATGCACAGAAGACCAAAACAATTACTGCTTTATATATATATATATGTGTGTGTATAGGTGCTTTTGAATAGCCTCTACGAGCCCAAGTCATATGGTTAAATATCATCTCATCATACTGTTTTTTTTTTTTTCCTTTCTTTTTCGGATATAATCTAAAAATTCAACATGTTTTTTTGACATTTTTCTTAAACTTATCTTGACTTTTCAAAACCTTTAGAATTTCAGTTAGCTCAATTCATTTATTTATTGTTAATAGATTTTTTTTCTTACAAAAAAAAAACAAATTGTTAAAAGAAGTTGTCCACATAAGTATTTGAGTATTGGGCTAAATACACTGTAACTCAATGTAGAATTTTAAATTACAACCCCCCATAGTCTAGTAGTAGTTCCCCTATAAACCACATCCTCTTCGTGGATTTGGCATCAATCCACGGTCAGGATTCATCCCCTTATATAATGGGGCTAAAAAATTCTGACCTGGACTGATCATTCTCCCTTGAATATTTTATATGACCAAACTATTCTTGAATGGTCAATCAAGTTTATTAAATATTTTTCATAACTAAATTACCTTTGAATGGCCAATTAGGGGTAACTTTTGTTATAAAAATATTTAATAAACTTGATTGGTCATTCAAGGGTAGTTTGGTCATGTAAATTACTTAAATGCTTACTTGGACTTCTATTAATGATCACTAAAGGAAATCTTAAGGGAGGTGAGTTTTAGACAATAAAACTCACGGAGGGTTTTTTGAAGGTTTTGAAAAGTCATGGTGAGTTGGATAATATGCCTTTTTTCAAGGGGTGGGAAGCACCGAAGATCATGTTTTTTATGACTAATCTAATGTTTCAACCTATCCCCTAAGCACATAACCCTCCCACCCCAACCCAACCCCCAGTGAAGGTGGAAGGCCATTTGGGTGTTGTTTGGTACCATTGTCGATCCTCCAATGAGATTTTTCATTAATCACTGATATTTCAAAAAGTTTGTTTGGTACTTCTTATCAATATTGATTTTTATTTTATGTGAACTATCTCTCTTATCCATGTTAGATGTCACATCATCCAAAAAAAATTGAAATCAACTAGAGAAGAGAAGTCATAAAAAAATGGTGATTCCTTTTAGGCCCAATTTTAATAATCATTTTCTGATTTCTCATAAATCGACCAACCAAATACGAAATTCATTGGTAATTTTTGGATTAGTGACGTGGCATCAATTTCTGAGGAAATGACAATGATACCAAACATCGCATTGGTTAATCCCAACCATCCAAACCCAAGATTCAAAATGAAAAACTAATTAGTAGATCTGACTTAGATGGGTTTCAGAATTTAATTGTAGAGGTGGATTCTACAAATATCAATCAAGAAACTAAGTAGGTAAAGTCTTCCTCGTTCTCTCCTCAAATTAGGGACATCATTGACATGGTGTCGAGATTCTCTACTATTAGATTTTGGCATTACGTGAGATTTTCAAATATGGTGGTTCATGGGGTGGTAAAACAACCTATACGAGTGCTTCCCAACTTTCATGGCGATGTGGAAAATAAGGCTTGATTTAAAGTTTAGTTGAGCACGATATGCTTGTATCTATTGCTCTTTGATTTCTAATAATTTACCATCTTTCATAAAAAAAATAAAAAAGCTTTTATCGTGCGTTTTGAGTTAGGGCATGATCTCCTATAGTTTCATTCAAGTTTGGCAATATATGCATATGTGCAAGTATTGGATAAAAATATAAGTTAACGTTATATAATCAAATTAAAATTTTATTACCTTCACGTAAACTAAGACAAGTATATGCTATATATATAGTAATGGACAAATAGATCATGGTTAATTACTTGTATATACCTTGAGGTTTGAGGAAACTTATATATACCATGTGGTTTGCCTTCTAAGAAAATATAATTTTTAGTTTCAAAAAGTATTTACACATACCTTGTGGACCTTTCAAACATTAAATCTATATCTATATCTATACTACTTTAAAAAAGTACAAATAACCTCAAGAATATTTCTGTAATTTTTTTGAAGACAAAATTTACCCCTTTATATTTAAATTTATTGATAAAAAATGAGGACAAATAGGGTAATTGGTTATTGATATTAAATGAGTTGAAAATAAGCTATTTTAAGATATTCAATGCATTCAATTCTCTCACATTAAATCCAACATTTAAGGTATTAATTTGCATTCACCTTCATTGAATCATATATTTAAGGCTTTTCCGTTTCTTCTCATCATTAAATTTTATAGTTAAATCCATACATAATAAATTAATAATTTCAATAACATAAAAACTTATACTTTTAAAGTAATAGTGTTGTCATCTAGGTGGTGGTAAGAAATTAAACTATTTTGGTCAAATGATCTAATCCATGTTGTCACAATTAAATAATAAAATTTAAAAATATATAAAATACAAAAAATATAAAAATTAAAAAAATTTGGGAACGTTTTTAACATCATATATTTGACATATTAAACAATAATAAGTATGATATACAATGTTTTAAAAATCGACCTAGAGGCTAACCCATTTTTTGGGTCATAGGTCACCAGTTTGATTGTCAAGGTCAAACGAGTCAAACCGCTATGTGTCAACACTATGTGTGTGTGTGTGTGTAAAAATACATCTTTTATCAATAAATAGTATAATTATGTTTTACATGTATTAATTACATATAATATATGTATTATGTTACATTTATTTATGTTTTTTAATTCAATTTTTAATTTTTTTATTTATAAAAAATATTAAAATTTGCAATTTGGGGACAAAAGGGGTTTTTTCGCAAAAATAGCAAGGTAAGGTGCCTAAGGTCCTTGGAATGTATAGATCTTGAAAAGTTACTCAAAAAAAAAAGAAAAAAAAAAAGATAACTCCAATCGAACATCAAAGTGCAAGGTTATGGCTTCAAAAAGTTTGCACATAATTAAGTGTGCAACCTACGACCTACTTACTAGGTCGAACAAGTCAGTGGTTGAACCACCTGGGTTAGACGGATTTTAACTGAAACGTGGAGTTTCAACAGAACCAAACTGAGAATCAAGGTCGAGTGATGGTTTGAACGGTTCAATCAACCAAATCAACATGTCAAAAACATTGATGATAAATAAGAAATATTTTTATTAATGATGGAAATGGAATGTAAAATTCAAAGCCAATTGGAATTTGGAAGTAAAACTAATTTCCTATTATCTCTCATTAAATCTCATATGTAAGGTATATTCTCTTATTAAATCCTATATTTAAGATGTATTTTTCTCATCATGAAATTCTACTAATTAAACCCATAAAATTAATTTTAATAATACAAAAATAACTATTTTGAAAAATAATTTGAAAGCAAAACAATTTTCTTCCCTCTCGGTGGTGGGTAAGCAATTCAAATTTGAGGTCAAATGCATTAATAAATAATGTCATAATTAAGTAATAAAAGATTAAAATAAATAAAATATATAATACAAAAAATAAAAAGAATTGGGCATGTCACTAATATTGTATATTCATTATACTGAACAAAAATAAGTATGAAATGTAAGAAGTATTTTTATAAATGATCAAAATGGAATGCCAAAATTAAAATTAACCTAGAAATGATAATAAAATTTTTAAAAATAGAAAATACAAAAAATCACAAAAAAAATATTATACATAAGATATAATGTAATCAAAAGAATATATACAAAATTATATATTAATTACACCAAACAAAAATTAAGTGTGATAAGTAAAAATTATTTATATAATATTGATGAAATATATAATTTAAAATTGATTTGAAAGCAAAGCTAATAATAATAATAATAATAATTATTTTTATTATTATTATTATTGTTGTTGTTGTTGTTGTAATTTAAAATTTCTGCAAGTGCACATTTAATATAAGTATTTAAGTTTATTTTTGATCATATTGTTATTTTTATTAATTTTCAATTTCTATCTTAACTATGATATATCTAAAATTCAAGTAATTAATATGAAAAAAAAATCATACATGTAATGCACACAATTAATTACTAATCTAACAATAAAACCTAAAGGACCAAAGTGTACTTAATTCTTTGGTCCTTAATTGTTTATTAAATTTTCAAAACATGTATATTATCTTCTTATTCTTCCCTCACTTTCTCCATTGCTACAAACATCACCAAAAGTAGATGATGGTGTTTTCAGAGCAGTGATGGACATCCTTCGAAACTAGAACAAAGAGGGCTTTCAATTTAAAGGAACAAGAGATAGAGAGAGAGAGGAGCTGGTGGGGAAGAAATTGTTGAGAAGAAAGAAAAAAATGGGATTATGAAAAAAGTTAATGGGCATGTAAAACAATCCTAAATGTTTTCTTAAGGCCTATTTTGTGCTATGTGGGGCATTTTTATAAGGTATATACAAATAGTTTTTTGAAATATATAAATAATTAGCCCTTTATATAATCATTAGAAGAAATTGGGGTAATGCATGGATTGGTGTTTAAAAGATGTCCATATTTGATTTTGGGAAGTGAATTGATTGTGGATGAATTTAAATAGTGCTTTGATTTTTATTTTTTAATTCATAAAAACCAAAAAAAATTCTAAGGGGGGAGGGGGGGGTTGAGAAGCAAGTGGAGTAAGTTGACAATGGACAATTGCCTTTTAAGTATATAATATAGATCTATAGGAAACACTTGTCACATACTAGATAGAAGTGCAAGAGAAAGTTGTAAAAAAAAAAAATGTAGGGGATAATCAGGGCTTAGGAGGAAAATTTTTGACTATTTAGAAAAAATAGAATGGGCTGTTTGGGAGTTTATTGTATACACACATTACAATGAGTTTAATTGCAATATTGCAAGGATCTTAATAGGGTAATGTATAATTTGAAGAAAGCTCTTGAACAGCCAAAGTCTTCCCTAGTCTAGTGCCCGTTTAGGAGGGCTTTCATGCAGTAACTTCTGGCTTTGTGAGGTAGGCCTCACACGAACAGCCTATAAGCTATGTTTGGTGAAAAACCAGGCCAAATATACTATTGTTCAATTAAAAAAAAAAAAAAAGTTCTCTCGTGAAACTTATTTTAAGTAGCTTTTTCAAAGCGGTCTGTGAAAGTACTTCAATCAAAGGCTCAAAGCTTCAATCCTCCCAAACGGGCTTTGACTTCAGAGAATTATCTATTCCGCGCATGTTCATTATTCGATCAATTATTGATGATTCTACTCATTTACAAGATCGCGTCGATATGTCCGAGTGGTTAAGGAGACAGACTTGAAATCTGTTGGGCTTCGCCCGCGCAGGTTCGAACCCTTCTGTCGGTGAAAGCTTTTCATTTTGCCTGTTTCGTGTCCTACAAAACGGTAGGCCACGCGCCTATGCCATCACGCGCTCATTGTGAGTGTGAAACTGGTTCTTTTACTAAGTATACTGCAAATTGGTTTCAGAATCGGAGTCGGAGAGGGAGGGATTTTTTCGTCGATTTGAAATTATGAGGCTTTGTAACGAAGTCACGGTCTGCGGATGATGGGCGGAAGAGAAAGTTGTGATGTCGAACGTTAAAAGCACGCAGGAACTGGCGGCGGGGGGATTGAAGCACCTGGAGGACACGATCGAAGCAGCATTTCAGATTCTCTCCTCCATGAACGACGAACTCTGCAACCCAGCCCTGTGGTCCACAACTGTGTCAGCTCACTCTTCTAACGGCATCGTCAGTGGCGATACTGCGGATTCGTCTCATCATTTAGAAATGGGCGGTGGTGCTCTTGAAGACGCTCGTCTTCGTTATAAATCTTCTGTCGCTTCGCTTCGTGCTGTCCTTTCTGCAATTCCAAACTCCCAGAAGGTGAACCAAAACCCTAAATTTCAGATTTTTTCCCAATATTCTCTTGACTTTCTTTTCATTTTGGTTGGTTACCTAAACAGGTAATTTAAGATTTGTTAAATTAACGAAACAAAGATACATATATTGTAAACAACCTCTTTAGATCTTTTACAATTCAGAAAAACTTGATTACAAGATGGTAGAACCTTTGTCTCGATGCGTATCGCTCATTTAAAGAAGAAGAATTGAAAGAGTTACGAATTTTTTTAATCAATTTTACTTCTCTCATTTTCTCTTCTTTATTAATTTCTTTACATCCGTGACCATTACAATGGTGGATTATCTCAATTTAGGCTAAAGCATATGAAACTGGTTCCATTGTTGCCAGTTCTGAATCCCAAGCAAATCAAGCGGAAACCGAGAATCTTGAAGAGCGAGCCACCAATTTAAGAAAGGTAATTTAGATTTTTTTTTTTAAGTTTTTATGTTCTATCAATTATTCTCGAACATGAATTTGCTTTACACTCTCCTACGTGTTCGAATTTGGAGGGTTGTTTAGGAGGACTTGAAAATTGATCGTTGCATGATTTTTGTGCAAGGCTTAAACATTTATAAGTGGAAAGTGCTAAAGTGTTTCTCCTCTTGAGACCCTTATATTTGTTATGTTTATACCTGATCAGTGTTTAATACCATCACTATTTATCTTCTTGGATCTGCTTTTTATATTGCTTGGGATTCTTGGATAATGTTAGTTGTTAAGAGGCTGATATTACTGTTGTAGATTCCTCGTCTTCCTAATTTGACAATGGGTATAGCACTAGATAGAACGGAATGACAAAACAACATTCGTGTAGCCAACCCCACATGGTTGGGATGAGGTGTAGATGATAATGATTCTTGATCATCCTGATTTCCATGTAAGCATATAATTTTGTTCTGTTCTATTTGGCCTATTATGAGAACACTTTGTTCAAAAAAAAAATGCCAAAGGTTAGTCCATATCCAGTCTACTCCGAAGATCCTAGGGAGCTGAGCTGGGAGCCTAAGACCAACATTGGATAATGGCATTTTTTTTTACATAGGGAGGTCCAAACAAGCTGACCTCATATAGTTGGGATAAGGCTTGGATGATGATGATGAAGGAAGTCCAAACAGTTTAATGCCTGGATGCGCTCGGGAGTTTCTTTCCCCCCTTTGTTTTTCTTGGCTGAAGATAGGCTGAGGTTCTGTAAAACCTTTAACAGCTATCATGATATTATTAACTTACAAATTTCAATGTTACAATAATTGATCTCCTAATCATTTCGGAATTTTCAGTAGAAACCTTGAGCACAACTTTATTGCTGAAATAGAATGATGTTTGAAAAGGATACACTCACCTTATCCAATCCACAGATGGATGAACGAGGCACAATGATTTTTATTGACACAATTAATCAAAAAAAAAAAAAGAAAAATAAAGCAGATTCCATAAACAGATATAGCCCGAACCGTTGGCTCCTCAATACAGCTATTCACTCCCAACTGCTTTTCTTGCTAGTTTATTGGCCGATAAATTATTCTGTATGATATGTTAGAGGATGCAAAGTTAGTGATAGTTTTATTGCCCTGTTTTTTCTGAATACGTTCATTACTACACACCAGAAAATGGTAGATAGTAGAACCAGCTTTCTTGATTCATTGCATACATAAAAGTCGGTGCTTGTGGGTTAGTCTATTAATTGGGTGGTTAACTTATGTTGGTAGCACTGGGCTTTTGGGACTATGAACCCATCCAATGCAGGGTCCATCTGTGGACAACTCAGAAAATGGGTGTGACCGTTCAGCAAGCATACCAACTTTCCTATTTCGTTATGCTATTAGGGAATAGGGGAAAAATTTGTCTATGTTTCTATAAAACCCGAAGACATTTTTAGTTAATTCAAACTAATATTACACTTGATGCATTCTATAAGTCATGCATAACACAAAATTTCCATGTTACATGAATAAGACCATGTTTGATATTCTACTTTATGCATTTTATCAGTCATGCATTAAACAGATGTTATGGCCTTATGCGCCCTCTCATCTTGAACTAATTATTAGTTTGTCACCTAAGTCATGCTTTTATTTTTATATCCTAGGTCATAAGTTTAATGTATGGTAGATTATAGATACATGAGAAACCAGCTTTCTTTATTGAGTTCTCATAAAAAAAAGTTTCCGTTTGTAACATTTGATTCATTTGATTTTCTCTTGTTTTGAATGTAGGAGCTTGCAAATAAGCATAAGCATCTCAAGCTTCTCATAGATCAGCTTCGAGTGGTTATTACTGACATATCCACATGGCAGAGTCCTTGTTCCGTTTAGAACAGAGAACACAAGTCTAACTCAAAGAACAGTCTGAGCATTAGGGTTTGAAGGTTGAAGGTTGAAGGTTGAGATGATATAATTTTGCTTATCAAACTAATCAAGTCAAAAGATTTGTATGAGGATAATTTTCATTAGTCATGTCAATCTCATTTTATTTGGCATGTTAAATTGGTGTAATTTTTGTAGGACTACAATTTTATATTATGACCGAAATTGCAAACATCTTGAAGGTTATCCACTTGCTGAATTAATTTTGTGTTAGTGCGTATGAGAGATTCAAATGGTTTTAATTATAACAGTGTTGTTAACAAAAAAAAAATCATAACAGTATTAGCTACCATCAGATTGTTACCTGCATCTGTGTGAACCATGTTTAGCAGCTATTGCTTCATTCAATAGTAAAATTTCAAGCTGATAGTGGGAGAACAAAGTTCAAGTTTGAGAGCGGCCACTTTGTACAAAACATGCCAAAGAGTCAAATCTGAAATTTCTTTCAGTTCAAATGTGCATCATAGACTCCAAAAACTGCTGGCAAGGAATTTTAATTTTAAATTGGTGAAAAAACCCTCTGTCTACCTGGGCCTTCCCTCCTTCAGCAGGTCTAAACTCAAGCTTTTTGATTTCATTATAGAAAAGCCTGAAAGAAGGACCACAGGTTGGAGAAGCAAACTCTTGAATCAAGCTGGCAAGGAAGTCCTTATTAAGGCAGTCCTAAGTGCCATTTCGACCTATGCTATGTCATGTTTCTCTCTACCTATTGGGGTAAATGAGAAAATAAAAAATACGGAGAAGTAACGACAGGCTTAATGCAGAATTCTGAATTCTGCTGCAATTTTATAAACATTCAAAAGTTCAAAAACCCACACCTTATGCATTCATATCCGTCCATGAATTGGTATCAATTCCCACCTAGTACCTACCCCAAATGTACTTTAGGCCTATGAATTCTGACCCTGGGCTGAACGGTCATTCTCCCTAAAAAGGTGAACTGGGTAGGGTGGAACCAAATAAGTAGAAACCTGCTATTTTCAACAAAATTCTTCTGACAAAACTGGATTGGAGAGTAGCAAGAAAGGAAGACAGTCTTTGGGTGAAAATCATCAGGGGAAAATTTCGACCTAAAAAAAAATCAGGGGAAAATATATAAGGAACAAATCTTTTCTAAATGATGTTCTTTCCCCTTCCGGATCCTGGGGTTGGCAAAGTATTTTGCAAGGGAGGGAATTGCTGCAAAAAAAGGGGTATGTTGGACAGTAGGGTCAGGTAAGGATATTCTGGTGTGGTGTGGGAGGATCCGTGGGTCCCGGGGCTACCTGGTTTTAGGATTCAAGGGCCAAGAATTGAGAATGAGAGAATCACCTTTGTCAGTGACTTAATTGACCACAACTCTAGATCATGGAAGGCAGACCTAATCTCAAACAACTTCCTTCCTACAGTCTCAGAGAAGATTCTTGCAATCAAACTCCCCCACTTTGAGAGGGAGGATGATCTTATCTGGACCGCCGATAAAAGGGGCTTATTCTCTGTTAGATGGGCTTATTTCCTGGCCAAGCAAAGCTCTCCTCTGTCTCAAAGGGATAATCTTGAAGATAAAAATTTGTGGTCCACTTTATGTAACCTAAAAGTCCCTCCAAAAATTAAAACCTTCATCTGAAAGGCTTGTTTGAATAGTTTAGCTGTCAGGGAGAATTTAGTTGGGAGAAAAATCTCAGAAAGTTCTCAATGCCCTATCTGTCATTCTGCTGCTGAATCTGCTTACCACTGCCTTTGCTCATGTGAATATGCAAGCATGTTGGTTTGGAAGCCAATTGAACCTGAGATTCTCTACTCAAAGGGAGGATCAAAACTTTAAATTGTGATTTAAGGACTGGGTTAAAGTTTGCTCTGTTCAGAAAGAAAGGAAGTTTGAGCTTCTATCCTACTCTGCTATTGTGTTATGGAACATTTGGTTAATGTGAAGTGAGCATATTTTCAATGATACTAACCCCCC
>NW_010729079.1:5875697-5887073 GCF_000365185.1 Nelumbo nucifera
TTGACGGGTAGAATCTGGTAGTTCAGGGAACCATGTCTAGGGGTGGCAATTGGGCGGGTTGGACTGGATTTGGTTTGGGTTGAGTTTCAATCCAATCCATCTAACCCGCCAACCCATTAATAACCCAGTTATATAAAATTAAATAGATTAGGTTCAATCCAAACCTGCTTTAATCCAATCTAAACCGTTCAAACCCATTAATCTTATATTTATGGACTTAAAAAACAAATTCTCTCTTTCATAACAAATAAGTTGGTTGTAGCTTGGTGGTTATTGTAGTTATCATTTACATAAGTGGTGAAGGTTCAAATCACATTACATGCATATTATTTTTACACAATCGGCGAAGCCATTTGACTATGTTCGGATTCCGGGTTTGACCGAACCACAAACCGGTCAGACCAACTTAAACCACTTAGGTTCAAGGGTGGTTGAACCGTTTAGATCTGGATCAGTCCGATCGGACCAGACCGGACCGGTTTAGTCAATGGTGGATTGACTTGGACCAGACCATATCAGGTTTGTGCACGGGCTCGGGACCGGACCGGCTAAGACGAACCAGGTCAATGTAACTAATTCGGATCGGCTCGGATTCGAGTTAGGTTGTGTGGGTATTGGTAGGGCGGACGGTCCAGATCGAGCAAAGCATACAAAGGCCGAACCATCCAGCCCAAATCGTTCGGAATCAGGTCGACCCGGATAGACTTGTACTGGGTCGGATAAGACTGAATATTGGTTGTACCGGACGACCCAAATCGGACAGAGCAAGCGGCACCGAACCATCCCGCTTGGGGTCTATTTCGGATTCGGGTCGACCCAAATCAGTATATGTTGGATTTATGTTGGGTGAAATGTATTGATTCAAGATAAAACTAAATTTAGTCAATAATTAATAGAAAATTAATACATTAATTATAAATTATTCAAATCAAATAAATAAAATTAAAAAAAGGCTAAGGAATTAATACTTATGTCTATAATGGTTAATCCAATGGTTACCCACAACCCAATCTAACCCAACCCATTTAAATGGATGAATTGATCACACAACCCGCCAAGTAAATGGGTGGATTGGGTTAAAAATTGTCACCCCTAGCTATGTCATCACAAACACTGCTCCCTTCTAAAAGAGCTAAAGTTTTCTCTGAACACCAGTGTCCCCCACAACAGGGGTGGATAAAAATAAATGTGGATGCAGGTTTTAAAGGTGCAAGTTTGGTGAGTTTTGGAATTGTGGGTTGAGATGTTTTGGGTGGTTGTGTAGCTGGAAATTGTGGTCCTTTGAAGGCTGATTCTGTTTTGCAGGCAGAGGCTCTAGCCTGTTTTAAGGGTCTCTCCTCTTGGCAAAGGAACTTAATTTCAGTCAGGTTATTTTGGAAAGTGTCAACTTGTGCGTAGTAAACTAGCTTTCCAACAAAGAGGCAAGTCCTGTAGTAGAAGCTAGCTGGGTGATTCTAGACTGTTTTCACTTGGCATCAGATTTTACAGTAAAGTTTGCTCATGTTGGAAGAAAAGCAAATGCTGTTGCGCATACCGAGTCTGAGTGGGGTTAATTGTAATCGTCAATTTCACGTACATTCATTTGCTTTGATATGCAAGATGTTGAAAATAACACCCTATGCGGCAATCAATTATGCTCTCACCGTTCTTCCTTTTAACTATTTCCCACTAACATCCAATGCATTATTACATGCAAGGTGTATAGGTACAACCAATCACGTCTAACTAGCAACCAGTCAGGTTTCCGAGCATCTTTTAACCAATATTCATGGATACAATTCGTACCAGTCATTAATTAATAGATAAATTTATCGAAATCATACAATTCACTCGTGACTCCATCCAATGTGTGTATCCATGAATCCATGTCGGAGGATTAAGCGGAAGTTGGATTTATGAAAAATTCTAATCGAGAATCCGATTATGCGAGTGCCGTCCGCTGCTTCCTTCCATGGATTATAGCCAGGTTGGGACGAATGGGTCAACTAAACCCCTTTACTCTCTCGATATTTTCTCCGAAGCGTGGAGATGAATCCATGCTAAAAAAAATCAGATTAAGTAAAAAGGAAATTGTATGTATGTAAACTTTTGCACTATTAATCTAATTTTGTGAGTGTCCACGTATCATGTTGTGGGGTTAGTGACAAATGGGTCATGTAAAGCCACCTTACCATCTTGATATCTTTTCTAAAGCATTGGAGGTGAATCCATGTTAAAGGAATCAGATAATGTGGAAATGGGAAGTTGAGGTACGCCAAATTTTGCAATGCTAATCTAATTTGTGAACACATATCCCACCGTAGGGTTGTGATGAACGGGTCAAGTAAACACCCTTACCATCTTAATATCCAAGGTTCAAAAAATTGATACAATATGCCCTGTATTGGGCATATTATATTGTATCTTTTGGGTCCGGATACGCCTGCTTACAGGTGTTTCGGGACCCCACTTTTTTTTAATGATAAATATGGGTATTAAACTACCCAAAAACCACAATTTGAAGCGTATCGATACTTTGAACCATGCTAATATCCTCTCAGAAGCATTGGAAGTAAATCCATACTAGAGGAATGAGATTAACTGGAAAAGGGAACTGCATGTATGTAAACTTTTGCACCACTAATATGACTTTGTGAGCATTGTTCGTCGCCGTCCTTGTGTATCCCGCTGTGAAGTTGTGGCGAATGGGCCAAGTAAAGCCCTTTTACCATCCTGATATCCTCTCGAAATCATTGGAGGCGAATTCATTCAAAGGAATCAGATTAAATGCAAAGGGGAATTGGAGGTATGCCAAAATTTGCACCGCTAATCTGATTTTGTGAGCGACATTCGCCGTCGTTCACGTATATCCCGTTGTGGGGTTATGATGAATGGGTCAAGTAACCCCCTCACCATTCTAACATCTTTTTAGAAGCATTAGAAGTGAATTCATGCTAGAGAAATCAAAATAAATGGAAAAGGGGAACTCGATGTATGTAAACTTTTGCACCACTAATATGATTTTGTTAAGATCCTTCGTCGCCCTCCATGCGTATCGCTCTGCAAGATTCTGAACAACGGGTCAAATAAACACTCCTTACCCTCCCGATATCTTCTCGAATGCATTGGAGGTGAATCAATGACAAAGGAATTAGATTAAATGCAAATGGGAGTTGGTTGTACGTCAAATTTTGCACCATTAATTAGATTTTGTAAGTGTTGTCAACCACTATCTATGCGTGTTCCATTGTGAGTTTTTGACGAACGAGTCAAGTAAACCCCCTTACCCTCCCTCCCAATATCCTATCAGAAACATTGGAGGTGAATCCATATTAGAGTAATTAGATTAAGTGAAAAAGGGGAATTGGATATATGTCAAATTTTACACCACTAATCTGATTTTGTGAATGCCATCCATGCATATCCCATCACGGGTTGTGATGAATGGGCCAAGTAAACCCACTCAACATCCTGATATCCTCTCGAAAGCATTAGAGGTGAGGTGAATTCATGCCAGAGGAATTAGATTAAGTGGAAAAGGGGATTTGGATGTGTGAAAACTCTTGCACTGCTAATATGATTTTGTGAGTGCCATCCGTCGTCGTCCACGCGTATCCTGCTATACGGCTATGATGAATGGGTATCCCTCTTACCATCCTAATATTCTCTCAGAAGCGTTGAAGGTGAATATGTGCCAAAGGAGTCAGATTAAGTGGAAAATGGAATTGGATGTACGTAAACCTTTTCACCAATAATCTAATTTTGTTAGCGTCATTCGCGTTGTTCGCGCGTATCACGCTGCGAGGTTATGATGAATGGGTCAGGTAAACCCCCTTTTACCCTCCGATATCTTTCAAGAACCATTGGAGGTAAATCCATGCTAGAAGAATCAAATTAAGTGGAAAGAGAACTTGATATACATCAAAATTTACACCCGTTAATCTAATTTTGTGAGCACCGACCACTATTGTACGAGCGTGTTTCGCCATGAGATTGTAACAAACGGGTATAGTAAAACCCCATTACCCTCTTGATATCCTCTTGAAAGCGTTGGAGGTAGATTCATGTTAGAGGAATCAGATTAAGTGGAAAGGAAACTAGATGTACGTAAACTTTTGCACCGATAATATTTGATTTTGTGGGCGCCGTCTACCGCTGTCCTTCATATCCCATTGTGGGATTGTGACAAACGGGTCAAATAACCCCCTTACCATCCCGATATTTTTTTTCGGAAGCATTAGAGGTAAATTCATGCTTGAGAAATCAAATTAAATAGAAATGGGAATAGGATGTACATAAAATTTTGCATCGCTAATTTAATCATCTGTGCATATCCCACCGTGGGGTTATGATGAACGGATCAAGTGAACCCCTTTACCATCCCGATATCTTTTTGAAAATGTTGGAGGTGAATCCATGCTAGATGAATCAAACTAAGTGAAAAGGGAAATTAGAGGTATGTCAAATTTTGCACCACTAATATGATTTTGTGAGCACCATCCGTCACTATCCGCACGTAGCCCACCACATGGTTGTGACTAACAGATCAAGTAAACCCTCATCTCCATCCTGATATCCTCTCGGAAGCATTGGAGGTAGATTCATGCCAAAGGAATTAGATTAAGTGAAAAGGGGAAATGAATGTAAATAAAATTTGGCACCACTAATATGATTTTGTGAGCGTTGTTCATCGTCATCAGTGCGTATCATGCCACGAGGTTCTGACGTACGGGTCAAGTAAACCCCCCTTACCCTCCCGATATCTTCTCAAAATCATTGGAAGTGAATCAATGCCAGATGAATCAAATTAAGTGGAAAGGGTAGTTGATGTACGTCAAATTTTGCACCGTTAATTTGATTTTGTAAGCATCGTCTGCCACCTCTACGCATATTCCGCCGCAAGGTTGTGATGAACGAGTCAAATAAATTCCCCTAATCATTCTGATATCCTCTCGAAAGCATTGGAAGCGAATCAATGTTAGAGGAATCGGATTATGTGAAAAGGAGAACTGGATGTATGTAAAATTTTTGCACTAAAACCTACGCCTTTGTGTATTGGCAGAGACGTACCTGTACTAAAACCTATGCACGTATTGTTTTTTTAGTTTTTCTTTTCAAAACTCGATTTTTGGTCATGTGTTTTTTATTAAAATAAAGGGGGTTCCAAAACACCTGTAAGTAGGTGTATTGGGACCCAAAAGATACAATATGATACACTCGATACGAAGTGTATTGTATTGAAATTTGGAACCTTGCTAATATGATTTTGTGAGCGTCGTCCATCGCTGTCCGCACGTACCTCGCCGCGGGGTTGTGATGAACGGGTCACATAAACTCTTATTACCCTCCCAATATCCTCTTGGAAGCATTGGAGATAAATCCATGTTAGAGGAATAAGATTATGTGGAAAGGGAAACAGGATGTATGTCAAATTTTGCACAATTAATCTGTTTTTGTGAGTGTTGTCCACCATCGTTCACGTGTATCCCGTTGCGGGGTTGTAACAAACTAGTGACATAAACCATATTTACCATCCTGATATTCTCTCGAAAGCATTAGAGGTGAATCCATTAGGAATAAGTGAAAAGCGGAACTGGATGTATGCCAATTTTTGCACCGATGATCTTGTTTTATGAATGTTGTCCACCGCCATCCATGCGTGTCTCGCCATGGGGTTGTAACAAACAGGTCAAGTAAACACCCCTTATCATCCTGATATCCTCTTAAAAGCATTGAAGGTGAATCCATGTTAGAGGAGAAGATTAAGTTGAAGCTAGATGTATGTAAAGTTCTATACGGGAATCCAATTATGCGAATGTTGTCCGCCGCTGTCCTTGCTTCTATCATTGTGAGATTATGGCGACTTGGTCAGCTAAACCCTACCTACCATTCTGCTTTCCCCTTGTAAGTAGTAGATGTGAATCCATGCTAGAGGAGATGATTAAGTGGAAAGGGAAACTGGGTTTAGGTAAAATTCTAACTAGGAATCTGATTCTGTGACCGTTGTTTGCCGCCATTCGTGCGTGAATTGACTTGGGTTTCTACCTATGGAGTGGACTAAGTCCTTTAACCCTACTAACAAGGGTAAGGCAAAAGTTGGGGTCACTGCAAATGGGCACACAAAATTTCTTGTTCCACCATTACGGTTTTATTAAACCTAGGTTCTACTACTCCCAACAGTGTCGATTCTGCTTTTTCTCATCTGCTGTGTGAGCATGATTAGAGGTACTTCATAGTTCACCCACTTAAAGACCATGACATCAATTAACCTTGTTATCACCCATATGATCAAGGACAATGGTGAACACGGATGACATATTGCTATGTTTTGGGGGCAGAATCAGTGTTCATTGGTTATCCGCTTTACTAACTCAAAGGGCGCTTCCTCCACTATCCCAACATTTGAAAGGTATGCATTCATAGAAGCCCATGCAATATATGCCTCAATCCTACAAAATTGGCATTTCCCCAACCTCATCTTCTTACATAAAGCTGACTTCCACTTCTAACTATGGCATCAACTAACCATCTTTCTTACTTACATGGTGCTAAACAGAAGATATGAATTAGAGACAACCATAAAGGCGAGGTCATCAATAGAGACACATTTAAAAGTAAGTACAAAGCAAAATAGGTGTCCAACGGTTACCTACCACCCATTGAAATGTTACAACTATAGGATCTTTGCATAGCAATTAGATTTTATGTTCAACCGAAATTGTTAATCCGCCACAAAATACCTACAAGCTGAACCTGCTACATCCCCCAACACTGAAAGCTGGAGAATGGATTATTAGTTATATATCTGTTTCCCATAGAAAGAAAAAGGAGTGAAACAAAATATATTACCCATATATTTGTCAAAAGCTTATTACATGTTCAAAATTTAAGTTTAACAAGAAAATGCATAAACACTACATAAATAATTGGATTTGCATGGATCATATATGCATTATAGTTCACCTTCTAAAAACATGACCATTCACTGCTGGTTCTTAAATATAGGAAAATAGAAATACAACGGCACAGGAAATAACTATAAACCTAATTATTGTCTTTTTCTCTTCCAACAATAGGTTTTGAGATGACATTATGAACCCCTTTTGTTTAAAACATTTAGACACCACTCTTTCCAGCTCAAGAACGTGTTCGCCAATATTTCTGTCAATGTTAATCGGAGAAGTAACTTCATCTGCAAAGCCAATGGGAATTGCCCAACAAAAAAAGTTGCAACGACCATTAATGTGTGTTTCTATCTGACTTGCGTTTGATTCCCTAGGAATTAGCATACAAATATTGAAGCTTTAAATATCTAAGTAATGAACTACATTGGGTGGCTTCTTTTTTTTTTGATAAAACAAGAAGAGGGGCTACACATGACAAGGGGTAGCATGTCCCCAAATGTCATTGGAATGAGCAAAATTCGCAAGCCAACCAGCTACATGATTACCTTCCTGGTAGGTGTGATAGTATGCGACCTCGCCATCAATCCTCTTGATCAAAGACTTGTATCCTTCAATGATTGTTCTTAGTTTCCGTGAAGGGTCCACCTGGTTCTTCAAATTGTTTATAACCAACTTAGAATCTCCTTTAATGATGATGAATTTGCTGCTAAAGTTGAGGGCAAGATTATGGGCTTCCCAAGCAGCCCATGCTTTAATTAGATTAATAGTCGTACATTCAATTTCATATGCTTTGAAGTCCAAAATCTGGCCCAAGTGATTTCTGGCCACATAAGTAATAAAGCATCGATTGTTTATGCAAGAAGCATCAAAATTAATTTTGATTTCATCCAATTTTGGACTTATCCACTTGACTGGGATACACTTTTGTAGTTTCATCCTTTGAATTACAATCAAAACTTGAGACTAACTCAATAAAGGAGTTCGGAGCACTATCAATGATTATAAGAGGAGGCATAATCTTATTGTTGAAAACTTTGTTATTTCTATTCTTCCAAATGTGCCACAGTAAAAAAAAAGCAATTTTTTAATAATGGCTCATTTGCTTTTCTAGTGTTACAATCCAAAGAAATCCACCAATCAAGAACCGAGTTGCTATTATCAAGTGGTGTCAGAATGGAGTCTCCCATGATGAGCCATCCTCCTCTTCACCATAATAGCTACAGTTGCCATCAATATCAAAATCTCTATCCCCAAGGAACATCTTAGAAGGAAATTTGTTGTTCAGCAAATACAAGAAGATTTTAATCTTAGGAGCAATTTTCAATCTCCATACATTGCTGATTTCCTTTGTCACCCTAGTAGGGTTCCCATGCAATAGACAAGCCTCATTGTAGGCGGATTTGATTGAGAAATTTCCACTTGGGTTAGGCCTCCAATTGAATTTATCATCATGATTCCTAGAAGGAATAAACAAAGTTTTTGTTTTCTCCCACGCATTCAGGAAGCACTAAATTTTTAATTAAGTCTTCCCTCCAAGTTCTGTTATCATGGTTGATGACTTCACTTGGAGGTCTAAATTATTAATCCCTGCATTATCAACTAAGTTGATTAAGGGTTCCTCATATAACCACTTATCAGTCCAAATTTTTGTGTCATTACCATTGCCAACGATCCAACTTACAACTTGAATCCATAAGTTATCATTTTCACTTAGCAATTTCCTTCCTAATTTTTCTAAACAAGCTTCACTCATCCAGCCCAAGTTGTTTAGGCCAAGTTCACCCCAATGTTTAGATGTGCAAACCCGGTTCCAATTGATGAGGTGGATGGGTTTCCTCTCTTTACAATTAGTCCATATGAAATTCCTTTGCTTCTTATCTAGGTCCTGTAGGACTCCTTTCAGAATTTTGAATGATCTCATGATATATTGAGGAATCATATTATTAAAAGCCTTAATGAGAGTAATTTTTCCTACAAGAGAGAGAGACAGTTTCTTTTCCATCCAGCCAATTTACTATCCATTTTCTCACACAAAAATTTAAAAGTGTCCTTATTATATTTATTGTTAAAGACTAGCGCACCCAAGTAATTCTTATTTTTAGTTTGTAAAGGAATCTTGAGAATTTTAGCCATGATTTTCTTTAATCTTGGGTGAATATTTTTTTAGAAAAGTAAGGTTGATTTGGCGAATTTTGTAGCCTTGACCCAAGGCTTTAGCAAATCTGAACATAACATTTTTTATTGTAAGGCATGCTTGGATGTCAGCCTTAGCAAATATGATACAATCATCTGTAAATTGTAGAATTGGAATGGACAGCCATTGTCTAAAGACTCAACAACCAATAGGCCTCCTAGGAACAAAAGCTTCCCTTAAAAGATTAAAAGAGAGGGCCTTCGCACAAATGACAAAAACATATGGAGACAAAGAGTCTCCTTGTCCGATTCCCCTGGAAGGAGTGATTTCTCTCAAAGGGACACCATTTATCAAAATCTGATATGTCACCATCCTATTGCACTCTATGACCCAACTAATCCAAGTACTATGGAATCCAAATCTTCTAAGGCCCTTATCGATGAAATCCTAATCAAGCCTATCATATGCTTTTTCCATGTCAATTTTACATGCCATGGTCCCTTTTTACCTTTCTTTTTCTTCATAGTATGCATAACCTCATGGGCAATGAGAACATTGTCTGTAATTTGTCTTGTTGGAAAGAATGCACTTTGAAAAGGGGAGGTTATATAATTAAGAAACGATTTATTCTATTAACCGGAATTTTTGAGATTATTTTATAAATGACATTTCACAAGCTAATGGGTCTATAATTATTTGTCGTTCCAAGGTTGGAATATTTTGGAATAAGTGTGATGAAAGTTTTGTTAATAATCTTGTTCATCTTACCAGAATGAAAGAAAGCTTTCACCACACTATAGATGGAATTTCCAATTATGGCCCAATATTTAAAAAAAAAATAAAGCATTAAACCCATTTGGACCTGGAGCCTTGAGGTCCTTCATAGAAAAAAAATTGTCTTTTATTTCTTCATTTGTCACTTCTCTAATAATGGGCAAACTTTGTTCACTGGAGATGCATGGGCTAATAACTTCTATAAACTCCTCAATATTATCTGGAGTTTCAACTTTAAACCAATTCTCAAAGTTTTCACTTAGAAAATCAGCAATGTTCTTCTGACCACAAATTCATTCTCCATCATTATTTTTTATCTTTGTAATTTTATTCTTGTTCTTCCTTATAGTGGTTGTAGTATGGAAGAAACTATTTTTTTTCTACGGAGAAGTATGGATAGGCCCAATGCAGATTTCTGATTTCCACTACAGAGCTATAAACATTCAAAATGTCAAAAAACCCCACTCTACACACCAATGCCCACCCGTGAATTGGCATCAATTCCGAGTAGGCACCCACCCCAATTGTACTTTGGGCCTAAAAATTCTGACCCTGTGCTGAACCGTCATTCTTCCTTTTTTCTATCTCCTAATTTAATCTAATTAAGTCTTGCTTTTTGGGCCCAATATGTTTCTTTTCTAGCAAGGATTGAGTTGAGATGTCTTTGAACTTCCAAATTTAATAAGGAATTATTTTGTGGATCATTCAATAAATTCAACTGGACTTCTCCCAATTGTTTCATAATTTTCTCTTTTAATTGGAAGACATTACCGAGCTTTCGCTTATTCCAATCTCTCAAATTTATGACTAGAATATTTCTTTTTTTAATAAATTAAGTGGCTTTTGATCCCTCAAAATAACAACTCATAGCTTTATGAATAACTTCCTCGAGACTTTAGTCGAGGCACCACATAGCCTTAAACCTGAAAGGGACCTAAATTCAACTTTTCATCCGTTTAGAGAAGGAGAGGAGAGTGATCCGATGCAAGGAAAGGGAGGTTTATAAGATTAGCATCTGGATGGCTCATCCTCCACGAATTATTTGAAAAGACCCAGTCAAGTCTCTCTTTGACATTACAATTTCTCCATGTAAACTGTAATCCTTGCATTTCCATCACAATTAAGTTGCATGAATTAATAAAATCATTAAAGTCCTTAGTTTGACTATTAGGAACTGTCCTACCACCCCACTTATTATCATTACTTCTAAGGGCATTAAAATCCCCCATGACACATCAAGGTTGGTCAACATTATCAAAAATATCCTTAAGCCAGGATCAAACAGTTCTTTGCTCTATACGGTTTGGCGGATAGCCAAGATTTGTTTAACACTAGATCCTCACCTAGTGCATGAATGATTCTATCATTTGAAAAGATAACATTAAGATTGTAGTGATTGTTGTTCCACAAAATCCATAAACCATCTGAAACCCAATGGATTCAACAAAAACATAATCATCAAAAGGAAAAGTTCTTAATATTTTGTTTGCACGCTCTGGATCTACTCTAGTTTCTATCAGAAAGCATAAACCAACATTGTGAGAGTTAGAAAGATCAGACTTGGCGTCTTAGGCAAGGTCCCCC
>NW_010729079.1:5887094-5932279 GCF_000365185.1 Nelumbo nucifera
TCAGGTGAGGCTTCCCCCCCCCTCTAACATTCCAGATTAGTACCTTCATTGTCAACCTCCTTAGTTATCAGGCCCATATTATCCCCTTTGAAGGAAGCCTTCTTTTGATCAATCTACAACTCTTTTCCTTCCTCTTGTATTTCTTGGTCATCCCAATCCTCTTCCATTTCACCTTCCCCTTCCAATTCCTTATCATAAAAAATTTAATCTCCAATTCCCTCAAGATTCTCATCGTCTTTATTGAAATGATCATGAGAGAGATTCTTCCCCTCACAAGGTTCTGCCTTGCTCTTGTTTTTATCCGTAGCATTGAGTTTTTGAACCCACACCGGTTTCAGGTTTATAAGCTACAGTGGTTCGATGGTCATGTGGCTTGGGTTGATGAAGTTGGATCTAATATTCTTCCTTATGCGATCCTTTCTCTGGTTTTTGACTTAGGTCCAATTTTGCCACACCAGTTCTCTTATGTTGGACTACTGTCCATCCTTCTTCACCATTTTTGTTTCGAATCTCAAGACACTTGTTAGCTTGGTGCCCACCCAGCCACAATTCAAACATAGATAAAAAATGTTATCTTAGAATGCCTTAATCTTATGCTTTTGACCTCTAGGAGTTAGAGGCGTTTGTAGCTTGATGGGTTTGGTAAGGTTGACACAAACACAAAATCGAAGATAAACAACTCTCAGAAACTCTTCCATGTTGGAATCAAGCTTTAGCACCGGTCATATTTCCTGGAGGATAATTTCTAGTTCATCTCTTGACTAGCAATCAAGAGGGAGACTAGGTAATCAAATCCAAAGATCAACTTCTTCGATCTTTGTTGTGAGAGGGTTGAAGTTATTCCTCTATTGGAAGGTAACCAAGCATTTCCCATTAACGCTGAACCATGGGCCTTCGTTGAGGATTAGATTATAATCTTCGATGTTGGTGAATGATAGGAGGAAACCGTTACCAATGAAGCGGATATAAGTTTTACATTTAATACCCCCACTTCATTGCTCTTTCCATAATGACCTTAAGGCCCCATTTGCTTTTCGGTAAGTTACTTACTCGGGTAAATGCAATTACCTGGGTAAGAAGTAAGTGCATTTACCTATGTTCTTTTATTTTCCAGGTAAATAAGGCATTGACCATTTTAGCCATAGAAATCCATTACGCTCAGTTCGGAAGAAGTACAAATACAAATATGTAGAGTGCAAAATCTAATATTTTGTATCTATTTGTATCGTACATATTTGCAGTTGTACTCTTTCCAAACTGAGCCTTATTAAAAAGGGCATTTTTGTCCCATTCAAGTATCGACAACTCTCCTTATGTAGGAAAGTTATTTATCCACCTAGGAAATAGGTGTCATGTTCTAAACTTTCCCTAATCCCCACATAAAACTGAAAAAAGAATATGGGATTCTTGATCAGTGGAAACCAAAATCCCATTGACCAACTATCCCCCTCTCTCGAAATCCAAAAAAAAGAGGTTCAGGCTCCCCAAGAATTTTTACAATTGGGGATAGTGCCCATCACCTGTCTTGGTTGTTTCTCTCCGTTTTGATCTCGTCGAGATTAATCGACCTAGCAACTTTGGAGTCTTCCTTTATAATGACGGAACGGGATCTGCTCCTCACACGGGGTGCCTCACATGTACATCCACCTTGCATTGGGAACATCTCCCGTAAATAATAACTTATAAGTACGGGAGATGTTCTCAATACATGGTATGATGTGTGTATGAGGCACGAGTGAGGCGCCCTGGGTGAGGAGCAGATCCGGTCTCTATAATGACCCCTGCCCCTGAATTGGAATTCCTGGGATTTATTATTCCAATCATTCAGAAAAAAGTAAGCAGTTTCACGGTTGGGTTTGATTCGATGGATGACGTGGCAAACTGTAAGTGGGGCAGTGGAGAATATTTATGCAGGGGGCCTGGTGTGGGGTGGTGCGTAAATTTCCGCTACAATCAGCCAATCAGATACAGACGTTAGCAACCCAGCCAGTTGGCACCCTAAAACTTCTGCCGTGGATGTGTTTTACAGATGGAATGTCGCGTCTATAAAATCAGGAGAACAAGGGGACCTACCCTTTTTATTAAAACAAATAAAATACAGAAATTCTCTTTCTCTCTCATCTCTCATTGTGTACCTCTTTCCCTTACCTCCTCGGCTCCTCTGCTGCAGCTGCAAACCAAAGCAACGGGAAAAGCACAGAGTATTTGAGAGAATATAGAAGCTCGCAATACGACGATGGATCCCGATTCATTAGCCAAGGCGTTTGTGGAGCACTACTACACGACCTTCGATGCAAATCGTGCGGGCCTCGCTAACTTGTATCAGGAGGGCTCAATGCTTACTTTTGAGGGTCAGAAGATCCAAGGCTCACAGAATATTGTAGCCCACCTGACCGGCCTTCCCTTTCAACAGTGCCAGCACAGCATTACCACCGTTGACTGTCAGCCCTCCGGCCCCGCCGGCGGCATGCTTGTCTTCGTCAGTGGCAATCTTCAGCTCGCCGGCGAACAACATGCCCTCAAGTTCAGTCAGGTATATTATCAAAGTACTTGTTATTGTAATCTCCTTTTTTAGGTCCTCCTTTTATTCTATTTAAACGCTTCTGTGGTTTTTTAGGGTTTTATTTGTCGGAATCTCTTGTTCGATCTGTTTCTGGTTATTGAGTTCTGAAACTTGATTGGTAGTGGTTGATTGTTATCGCGTAGATGATGCAGAGCTGATTTTTAATTACATTTGTTCTTCTTAACAAGAAAAAAAAAAGAATTACCTATCATCTCAATTGCTCGTTAAGGTATTATGATCCGGCTGTTGTTGTTGTAGACCTGGATAGCAGTTTCTCTCCTTCTTATATGTGTGGTTTTAACATAGATTTAGGGTTTTTGTTGTACTTTTTCTGTTTGTGATGCTTTGGATGAGTTTGAGCTATGAACTGGATCATGGTGGTAACTGTGATTCGTTTAGAAATCGCAATAACTACAGCCCATCTTTGTTGATGTTGTTTTTGGTACCTATGGTAGCGATTGATTTATTGGTGATTCAAAGCTGGACTTGGCTGCTTTCAGTTTGCGGAGAAGCTTGTGTCTTTGTGTATTTTTTTTTTTTTTTCATTATAGATACTTAACTCTGTCCCTTTCGTTCCTCAATGTTTTCTTTTGGTAATGCCAAGTACTATGAATTTTCTTGGTTGTCTTATACTAATATCTTTTCAATTCTCTTTCTCTTTACCCTTTTTCCATCCAATAGCCATGGGCATGTATCATTATTGTTGTTTCTTAGTTGGAAATTCAAGCCGGTCTGGCAATTCTGTCTCAGATTTGGGTTTCTTCTTTATTGAGGTTTAGTAATATTTGGTTTTCATAAGTTCAAACTGCACTTGTTTTGTTCTTTTGATTTAGATTTGTATCTCAGCCATTCTTCTTTGCACACTTGTATTTACTAATGTAGGCAGTTCTTTTCTCTTATGATCATTTTGGAAATTGTAATTCTACAAGGACTGCTACTAGCTACTTGATTTCAAATATGAAATAAATTAATAGATTGGGGTTCACATGCTTGAAGTGCTTTTGTTCCATTCCCACTCTACATATGTTTGTTTTAACTTCCATCCTTTCATTTGAATATGTTTTTTATTTTATGCTTATGCATTTTAGTTTAAGCCAATAGGTTTTTTTTTTTAAATATTTATCTGTCAAAAAATATTTGGTTTCTTTCTAAAATTTAAGTTTATATTTTTATGTATTACTTTTTTTTTCAACAACTGTGCCCTGCTTCAAAAAGGTGTTCCCCCTGCCATGTGCCATGGGCTCTAGAAGGCCTTTTGCTTTTAAAACACTGGAGTTGCTTCCATCTAGAAGAGCACTTATACCAGTTACTACTTGATTAGCTGTTTGGGTGACCTAAACACAGAAAGAAGACGGTTTTTCTTTCATATAGCCACATATTTTGATCCATAAGGGCCATAACTGACAACATGAATGGGAAATGAGGCATTTCCAGCAGCTAATGTAGAAGGTGCAGGAAGAAGAGAAGTTATTCCAGCTTTTCGTTCCCCATCTATGTTGAGACTCCTTGTAGGTCCGATTATATATCTCTACCCTTTCAGTATTAGATTTCTCTCTATCTGCTCTATGGTAATCAAATTACACCATCAGATTTTGGCTTATATACTAAGCTTCTAACCTTTGCAAACATCAAAGTATACGGTAAACTGAATAGTCATTACTCATTAATTTGATATTTGGTATTTTGGTCAGATGAGTAATGACCATTCAGTTTTACCATATACTTTGATGTTTGACTGCACGAACCATATTGGTTAATCCATTTGCTGATCAGTAATTGACCCATGGTTGCGGTATAGCAGATCAGCTACTTTGATGTTTGATCTGCACAACATGGTTGATCTGTTATACTGCAACCATGTTGTCGTTGGGATTGGTTAAGTTTTCCTGTCAAATGAGAAGGATATGTTAAGTAGTTAATCCATTTGCTGATAGCATCGGATTAGGTTGAGTTCTTCAAGTTAGGAATTATTAATTTTTGGTTTCTGAATCCAGTTGATGGTTACGCCAAGAATTTATAATTCTGGAAGTCTGGAACTTGAGTTTGGTTGCATATCGCCTTTGACTCTTTGCATGCTAGGGTTCTTGGAAGACTTTTTATCAGTCTGAGATTCTTGAAAGATTTTTTTCTTTTCAGATTAGGGTTCTTAGGAGATGCCTCAAATTGGAGAAGGGAGAGGCTAATTCTCTCAATAGATTGGACCCTATGACCTAAGGATATTCTGTTGACATGTTTATTATTTATATAAGCTTGAGAGTGGATATTCTAGTTTAATTTTTGTGGAATTTGGAGGCTGAATGAGAAAGTTGATAGGGAGAATGGGTGCTTTCCCTTAAAGATGGGGAGATCCTCCCTTCTACTTCATTTAGCTTGAGGTAAAGGGTTGTCTGTTTCCATTGCAGTATCATTGCTGTTGCTGTTGACATTTTTTTTGTTGGATGTGGATACATGATCATTTTCATGTTATTTACCTCATTCACAATCTCTTCGCTGTATTGGACAGTAAACTTCATATCTTTGTTCCTTTTAGAAGGTAACCATGTCAAACATGCAAAAGGTACATCTACTTGTTTTCATTCCTTTTTTTAAAGAAAAAGAAAGGAAAACCATGTTAAGATTCCTTGATAATTGTGGTCTTATTTTGGTATGGTAATTCCTGATTTGATGATTGGTCCTCCAATCCACCTAGAGGTATTTAACAGTAACACTAAGGTCAGTTTGGAAAGAGTACAAATACAAATGTGCACAGTGCAAATACATATAAAATAATGCAAAATGCAAGGTTTTGTACTCTACAAATTTGTATCTGTACTCCTTCCAAACTGAGCCAAAAAGTTCTGATTTTGCAAATACTGACTAGATTTAGGTCCTGCTTCATTTCCACTTTGCTAATTTGTACTTGACCAGAATCTGACCCTAGCCAGTCTCATATGTTCGTACTTTCTTTTTTCATGTTTATTATTCTATTTTGGTTCAGGTTGTGATCTCCCTCTTGACAATCCATCTGCAGTGAATATCAGTGTTCTACCATGTATTGTTATTTAACTACAGATAGAAATAAAACAGGTATCTAAAGAAAAGGCCATTGCCCAATGTTGGTCCCAGCTACCTTGGGTCTTGGGAGGGGTAGACTGGATACAACCCTAACCTTTATTTTTTTTTTGTTCCCCCCTGCACAAATTGGCTTCTCTCAGACTTGAACCTGCATTCTCATGCTTGCCAGCCTGACACTTTACCATTACACCAAGTAATGGCCACTATATCTAAATTCTAAAATTAACACCCAAGATATTCTCACACTTTCTCCTATTACTGAAACATTATGGCCCCTATTAATTTACCTTAACAATTTTGCCATAGGGAAAAAACGTGTAATTGTGCAAGGTGCCAACCAGCTGGTTGGGTAAGGTCTCCTGAAAAAAGTGTAATAGTTATTAATTCATTTAGTACCATAAATCTGTTTTGATTTCTTGGGTTTTCAGGTTACCTGCCCTGACTCCACAACGAAGTACTGGCTTGTGGATTTCTAATTGATGCATTTGAATTTCTGAACACGAACTATATGCTTAATGGGTGCTTATGTTTTTCAGTGAATAATAGCAAAATCATATTTTTCTTAACATAACTTCTGTAATTGGTTTTTTATGAGTAAGGGCTATTTATGCTGCAAGTTTTAACATCTACATACACCGGAGGACGTTTCCACAAATATGTGGTTTTGTAATTATTTCTATTTGTCAGATCCTGTCCTCCTTGGGTGTACGTAAAGTTTAAGATCCTTACAATTGAATGGTATTTAGGTGTTGTCAGATCCTATCCATAGATGAGATGAAATGGTGCAGTTTCATCCGTGCTCATGATAAAGAATTTGCTGAAATAATGCATTTTCTTTTGTCATGGGAAATGTTGCAAAGAGCCTTAGTGCAAAGAAGAATATTTGTGTCAAGAGTGCTCAACTGTCTGATTCTTTTGGAACGAGGATTTGGTGTTAGGTGGGTCCAGTTTTTGGCGGCTTTATCTGTTTTATTAGCATTGAAAGTGGTCAAGATTAAATCATCTCTCCTCTGATCTAACCTTGCTGAGGATAGTGTTTTTTCTCCCTCCAGGATCTATTGGTTCCTATTTTTTCATGGAGATTGTGGTTTGGAGTGTTCATCGATCGGGTTGATATTTTCTTGTGTAGGGTTACAACTTGGGTATCAGAGTTGACACTGCATCTGACCAGGACCTTGGCCGGGCTCATTCAAAATTTGATAAAACCTCAACCTGAGCCTGCCCAAGTCGCAACACTATTCCTGAGTTTGTCCTATTGGAAAAGGCAGTTCTGTATGGGCAGAGTTGGTTGCATTTTAATAAGGTTTTGAAGCTAGCCTACTCTTCTGCTCTTCAGGCTGGTCTTGTTTGATTGTATTGAAGGGGATTGCTGGGTGTTTGGCATTAGCTTCTTTGATGAACACTCGTTCAGGTGGATTCTAGGTCTGCTAACATTTTAGTTATTAACTTGCTTGAGGGAAAAGAGAAGAGTTGGGGTGGGCAGTGCCGCCGGGGGGGGGGGGGTGATTGAAATTGAACCTGGTTTAGAGAGTACCAAGCCCTGAGGCCGCTCAGTACTTTGAGGGTTGGCATTGTATATTTGCTGGTTATGTCCACTAATATTCTATGTTTTCATTGTTAGTTCTCTGCTATTGGTTTTCTGATAGCCTGGGATTTTCTTACTTCCACCGAATTAGTTTTGATAAAAGTCATTTTATTGTTGCTGCTAAAACAAAAAATCACGGTGCAATACATTGTCACAAATGTTTAGTTTGTGTCTTGCGCATGGCAAGAAATCCTCTTGTTACCTTGTGGTTTTGTGAAAGGAGTGTGGTATTCTGAGTTGTGTTTGAGTCATCTTGCTATTCATCATTGTCTCATTGGTTTCTTTATTCTCGTTGCTAGTCTCACCATATTTTGTACTCGTCCATTCTTTTGCTTGCAGATGTTCCATTTGATGCCCACCCCACAGGGAAGCTTTTATGTATTAAATGACATTTTCCGGTTGAACTATGCTTAAAAAATGAGGGCGACCACCTGAGAACTAGAGTGGTTGGGACTTGGGATGTCTGGAACCGCCGATACCAGTTTGCTTAATCCTGTTTAGTTTTTAGACAGAGAATTGGGGGTCTTTGTTTTTTTTTTTTTTTAAATATTAGTGGTTGGTTGGTTGTTTGTGTTTTTACCTTTTAAATATTATATTATATCTTGGGAACCACCTGGGATTTGCTTTGTTGTTAAGTGGTTTGGCTGATTGGATGATGCACCGCCCTACAATTCCAACAACTAGAGGGCCTGGGAGATTTGATGGCTTTTAAATTTTGCATTATCATTATATTTCTTTTCAAATTTCTATTCTATGTATGTCTCGTCCCTCTTCATTTCTTGCAACTTGCAACTGAACTCAAGGCAGGATCCGCGGAATGTGTGTGGTTTGGGTGGAAAAATTCTCGAACTAATTAAAAAAAGAGAACGAAATGCTCCTTTTGAGGGTTGGATAGTGGAACTCCTTCGAACTCCCTTCCTCTCACTGGTAGTCTTCAAGTTTCGATTGTCTTAATTTTAATCTCTCCAAGGAAGTCTAATTTTAAGCTTTTTTTTTTTTTAAAGCTGAATTTTGAAATTTGCCACGTAATGGAAGGGAAACCATTCGGACCATGGATGTGATGATTAGTCCTCGTATTATATTGTGACTTGGAATGCTAGAAAAGAAAAATCATGGGCGTGGGTTTCCCGATTCCCTATAAAATGGTAGATGTAATGTTTGGGTTTTTTACTTGTGGGACTGCTTGCTTGTGCGAGACAATGGGTATACGCCACATGCTTGCTACGTAGTATTGAAGTGCCTTGCTTATTTAGCGCGTTTTGTCACCGTGTCTGTCGTCTGTGCACTGCTGCAACTGCAAAAGGGAAATCAAAGGCAAGAGCCAGACGAAGAGCTGATTTGAAATTGAAACGTAACGATGCGCTCTCTCCCTTTCCACTTGTTTGTGTAATTGTGTTTGGTTGGTTTGCATATTCCTGCCTTTTAGAAATTAGGGTAAAAGACAGGTTTCGCCTAAATACTAAAACATTTCCTTTCTTTTTCTGAAGGTTTCACTTGAAATTGAATATTAAAACATCCTCCTTTTCAAATTGTTTCAGACAAAAACTTCCTCTTGATCAGCACTCGTTTGCACACGTCATCATGTGGGTTAATTTTTTTTTTTTAAAACCCAAAATTGCTCTTTATTGCCCTGCCATGAAACTAAAAACAATATATGGTACAATGATCCATTTGCAACTTGGAGCTAACATATGCCTGAGGTTGAGATACTTTCGTACATACTTTGTAAGATTTTAATGGACCATTTTTGAGACAAGCTTCATCTCATCCTGAAGAGTCATGGGCCCTTAGTTTGGTGGAGCCTATTTATTTTATCGGAGAATGTAGTCTTGTATCTCTGCAAATGTCTTTACATCTGGCTCCCACAACCAGCAATCAAATTCCCATGGCATCGGCTCCCAATTTATTTGCCCTTTGTTCATCTCTATCATGCACTGCCTTTTCAGCCTTCAAATTGATATGATCTTAGGTAGCTTTGAAGATCTCTGCATCTATTTTTTTTTTTTTTAATTTTATTTTTTTATATATCCAACTTCTGATGATATAACAGTGACATCAAACAAATTTGCAACATCAATGGAATCCTTAAATGGTATCCTCAAGGCTCAAGTAAGTGTCAAAGTTGGAAACTCCAGCACCTCTCGGTAGGCACATTGTTTCAAAAGCCCAATTTGGAAGTCTGCATGCCGTTGCTATTTGCAAAATACTCTATACCTTTTCAAAATAGTCTTCATTTTGGAGCAAACAGTTGCTTTAGAAACAATAAGTCTCCAAAATGGCTGCCCATCTCCTTGATATCGAAGCTTTTCAGGCCATGGGAAGCTATCCTGAATCCTTCCTTTATCTTTGTTGCACTCCACTCAGTCTCAAACCATATTTCCTCCCAATAGCCGTTTATGTTTCCTCAACGGGCTTTGCCAACTGCAAAAGGTTTCCCCTATATCATAAGCCCTCTTATTTGATCCTCTATCTGTACGTATCTCCATGGAAGAGCACACTACTGATTTTGATAGCTTAACATTCTTTAAAGGTTTTACTCCTCGCAGGAGTACTCTTGCAAAGGATTTCATCCAGCAAACTTCTATATCTTTTATTTGGGGAAGAAAACGATGGGTTAGTGCTAAAACCTCAACATTGACCCTATAAGCACTTCTATATCTTGCAAAGGATTTCATCCAGCAAACTTCTATATCTTAATTCAATGAGTTCCTAGAAATTTAAAACCGAAGATAGAAGACAGAGTTCTGAAGCTTGGGTTATATCACTTGTTTGGACTTCAAATATAGAGCATTGATGAAAAAAAGAGGTGAATTATTTGTTTGCAGTTATAAGCACCTCTCATTCATTATTACAGCCATCAGTCATCCTGGTACGTTTTCCATTACAGTTTCGGTGGTTTTCTTTTGAAAATTTAATAAATAATGAAGGGCAAATAGGTCTTTTGATCAATTATGTCAAATATAACGTATCTTGTTCACAGAAGGGAGGGTTAAGTTCTCTCACCTGTGAATCTAGAGGGGATGTACGAGTCTTTAACTATTTATATTGAAAACTCAGGGGAGATACGTCTTTTACCCTAGTAATTAGATTAGAATGTCCGCCTCTCCCTTTACACTCCACGTACTGTACCGCTTACGTATGTGGTTACGTACCTCCTCTATAATTGGGATCTGCTCCTCAGTCACAGAGGTGCATAAGGACCTCACAGCCCTATCCCACTGTGTATCGGGAACATCTCTCAAAGGGAGATGTTCCCAATACACACGGTGGGATGGAGTGTGAGATGCGCTCGGTGAGGAGAAGATCCGGGTATACCTTGTAGATGAGATTGAGATTGGCTAAAACTCAGCAGCGGCAGAGGACGTTACAAATTACAATACATAGAGGATGATGTTTTGAAGTATTTCAAATCAATGCTGTTTGATGCAGATGCTTGCTGCTTGCTGGTGGGATTTTTTATTCTTGGTATTAATAAAGAAGATGCCTCACCAGTCACCTCTACTCTACAAAGGATGAAAGGATGTCCAATCAGATGGCTACAACTCATCTAATGGGGTTCTTGTCTACGCCACAAGGAAAGGCTTACCGAAGTTGAAGTTGAACACGTCGCAGAATAGAGAGACCTTTGATAGCAAGCTTGGGAGGGAGTACTAGGCAGTCGGAGCTTCTGAACGAAATACAAGGTGGCGGTCCTGCTGATTTCTGTGATTCAGTTCACGAGCTGCAATAGTGAATAAAATCTGGGATTTCTACGTCGGTGTGTAATTAGCCAGATGGAGATAGGAAAAATCTCCTTCAGTTAAAAAGCCTAAAGTACCAGTCAGTCTGTCAGTCAGACAGACTCGGACCAATTTCGAATCGGAGAAACCTAACAAAATCGCGGAGACTGAGAGAATGGATGCATGTATGAGTATGTTGTATGACTGGACTGCTGCAAAAAGAAATAAAGAACAAAATGCAAATGCAAGCCTCTGCCTCTCTATTGAATTTGATTTTGAATACATATATATATATATATGATATATCGACTGACAGTATTCCTATGCTATGCTATGGTATTAGTATTATGAAGACCCAAATTATTTATTTGGGTTTTAATTAGAACAAGAGGGGAGTAGGGGACACACGCACGCACGCACACCCTTGAATTGATAATTGATTTAATGGCGGAGTGTGGTTCTAGTGGTGAGAGACGACCTCATGTCTACAATTGCAGATTCATCTGCACCCAACTTGATGGCTTCTTTGCTCGCTCTTATGAATCTTAATACAGCGCCCTTCACATAATCATGAGCCTCTTTCACACTCATTTTGTTAGTCATCCCCTCAGGGAAGCTGCTCAATAAGTGGTCACCGTTCAGAACTGCAGCTAATTGGACTATCTCGCTCTGAAACTCTGACAGCTTTCCATCTTCTTTCGCTTCTGTCTTTCTTAAAGGGGCCACTTCCGGCAGTACCTCTGTAACAAAGAAAAATTTTTGCTCACTTGTTAAATCTTAACATCAACAAATTGGGTTCGAGTATTAATTTTAGACCAGAAGAGATGGCTGGAATATATACCTGGGCAATCAGTTCTAGGGGACGTTAATCCTCCCAGGACATGCTCAAACGTCCCGGCCCAAGCATCTCTGTGCGTCAAGAAATTGGAGTTAAGGTTGAATATCTTCTTGATTGTTGCGGGTATTGAAGAGTGCTCGAACTCCGAGTCTGGAGTAGGTCCATTTGGGGCACTGATTACTGCAGATTAACACATCCAAATTCCAAACAGATAAATCAAACTTGTTTTATGCCGCACAAGTAAAGCTAATTTGAATCGTGAATCTGCAGCAAGTGCAGATGAATAAACCAGCAGAAACAATTTCCTATTCAGGATTGCTGGGATCAGAACCTGAAGAAGAAAAAGGGAAAGAGAACAAGTTAATATTACCAGTCCCTTTCTTGATCCATGGAGAGACCATGATTGTCGGCACTCGAACTCCCAAGCGATCAAACTTGAAGAAGTAAGGAGCAGGGCCAGTGTTGCCATCTGGGTTGGGCACATTCACATAGGGAGTCTTAACGTGGTCAAAGAACCCACCGTGCTCATCGTAGGTAATAACCAGAAGCGTCTCGTTCCATTGAGGACTTGATCTCAATGTCTCGTAAACCTCCTTCACTAGCTTCTGCCCACTTGCGACATCGTGAGAAGGGTGGTCGTCGTTGGCGGGTAACCCTTTGAGATCGAAATATCTTGGCTCGATCACCGTTAAGTTTGGCAATTTGCCTTCTCTGGCATGTTTCTTGAACTTGAAATCGAACTGATGGAACTTGAATATGTATTTCAATTTTCTCAGATTCCTGTAGAAGAGAGTGGTAGGAATGTTCTGGAAGTAAATGCCGAAGTCCAATCCATTCTCATGGAGAGAATCGAAGATGGTTTTCTGTGGGTACCCTCTTGCTAGCTGCTTCGGAACATGGCTCGTCGAGCCATGAGAAGTCGCAGAGTAGACGAAGAGCCTATTTGGTTGTGTCGGCCCAGGAATTGAAGAGAACCATCGATCAAACACGGCGAATTCCCGCACCAGGGAGGCGTAAACGGGTACAGATTCGGGTTTGAAGCCTTTCATGACAGTGCCTGAGAGGTTGGAGAGCATTGCCATCGCCTGTTGGACAAATCCTGACATGGAAGGAATGAGGCTGGATCCGAACACCTGCTCCTGGACGTCCTGAAAGGAGTGGCCGGGATCTGGGTCGACAAATTGGGCATCGTCAGTGAAGCAGATCGAATGGGACTGGGGGGATTTGGTTGAGACTGGGTTGCATTCGTTGCCTGTGACTCCATTGATGGATGGATTGACATATTTCTTCATCCATCCGAGCATGTGATCGAAAGACCGATTCTCCAGGACAAGGACTACAATGGTCTTGATGGGTTGTTGGATAGAAGGAGCAGAAAACGTGGGGTGAGAGGCATAGGAAAGGGTGAGGAGGAGGAGTATGAGGAGTCTCGGAAGAGTTGAGACCAGGGGAAATTGTCTGGTTTTGAATCTCCCCATTTTTGGTGACCAAGGGATGAAACAACAACTGGGTCTCTCGGTGTTTCTTTTCTTTTCTCCTTACTCTGTCATTCTCTTTTAGTCTCCTGCTTTCCCCTGGAATAAATAAGCCAGCGATTTCGAGTGAAACGGGGTTTCTTTTTGTGGAGGAGATGAAGCTGAATCTGTCTAAGCCACAACGAGGGAAAATCCGTCTTATCAATCACGGACTCGCTTTGAGAGGGAGAGGGATCTAGAAAAGAAGAAGGAAACAAAAGGGGAAGCCACTGCTGGTTCAAACTCAGAGAACAGTAAAATTTGATGGTAAAGTAGAGAGAGATGGGTCTATGGTTTCTGTTACACTCTAGTCTACAGAAAAAAAAGGAAAAAAGTAAAAACCATTTTTTTTTAGTTTTTTCTTCTTCCCAGTCCCTTGATTTCACCACCAACTCTGTGCATTTTATCACGGGAAGTAGAGAAGCCAAATCCCAAATGGCAATGCAAGCAGTATATTGTGGCCAAATGGAAATGGGTGCTAATGTGCTACCGTTCCCCTCTCTGTCTCTGTCTCTGTCTCTGTCTCTCTCTCTCTCTCTCCCCATTATTTTCTCCGATTTAAGAAGAATTAACTAATTATGTATCAACGCAACTCACTGAGCTGTTATCTGGTATCGAGTCTTTAACTCTTTACTGATTTAGAAGCTGAAGGTATCATTTAGATCTTTTCTGTCCAGAACCAGTGTCCTTCCCCCCTTCCTGATATTGTCTGTGTTGTGAATTGTAATAACTGATAAAACGTGCCCAAAGGCCAAAACGTATATTAGGAAAGCGCCATTATTGATACACAGATCATACACCAGATGGCATGGTCCATATTAATTAAAAACTGCTGTTTTATTGGCTGGGATATACCAATTGAGTGGTTACCATTCATCTGCTCAGATCAAATGCAGTACAGCAGTTTTTCACTCTTCAATGCTTCTTAACCGGATTAGGCTAGCCTACTGCCTACCTACTACATCCACCAATTTTTCTTGAGGAACCAACCAACCAAGGGCTCACTGTGCTTATAAGTTATAACAGAACACATAATTTTACTGAGCTAAGTATGAAATGGTGCCTACAGCTTACTGGTCTTTTTTTTTTTATTTGCTACTCATAAGCGCGTCTCACACCAACCTCACGTTAAATTCACATTACTCAGCCTTGAACATGGTTTAAAGTATTTGGCTTTATGATTTTAACTTTTGAAAACAAGTAGATTTACTTGTCATCATGTTTGAATTGCGTGAATTGATATTTGTTTTTTTTTTAAAGATCTAAGCCCTTCGAGGTTCTATTAAGAAGTTGTCTGTGATTTCCCTTCTAATATAGTGTATATTCATTTCATTAACTCATACTGCAAGAGTCTGGTTCGATATATGTATATATATATATATATATATATATATATATATATATAAATTTAATGGTTGTTCTATTGTACATCTTTCAGTGCCCCATATGCTTTCTTTTGTGAAAACAATTAGTAATGCCGATGCATTGAAAATTGGTCGGAGGTGTTTTCAGTGCTTTGTATTAATGGGCATTTTCCAAATATATTGTACTGATGATACTTCCACCAATCCTCCTCCAATTTTAATACAATTTGGTGGCTGCCCTTTCATATAGAATAAAATCAGGAATATCTCCATACTTATAAATTATCATTCACGGGGAGAGATATTCTCAATACATGGCTGAAAGGCGCTGTACTACAGAAATGATTAGTGTTGGAGTAATGGAGTTCACATCTCTATATCTACTCTATATCTACTCCCTTGCAACTCTCAAATGAAATAGAGATAGAAAATAAACTTATAACATCATACCTGAATTGCTTTTTAATTATATACATATAAAGCTGGTGTGCTTATGCTTTAACCAATCAATATTCCAGAATTGGATAAATCCCATGCATGGCTGTGTAACCAATAAGAACACCCAACGTCAAACCATATATACAGAGAGTGAGTGAGAAATTTATTAATTGGGAGAAATAGCATTTTATGCCTGGCACGGGACACTATGATTCAGTTAATCCGGCCGATCTTCTGTGGGTATTTTATTGGCAGCAAGAATTTGTGAAACAATAATAAATGATATATAAAATAATATTAGTGGCAGAAGATTGTGATTTGTGATAGTGCCACATCTTTCTTACTTGGATGCATCTGATCACGTGGTGCACAAAGAAAGGGCACCGAGAGTCCAGATCATCTCGTGATATACTGGGGCCCAATTTCACATGTGCTGTACTATGATTGTCCACTACTCTTAGATACTTGTCTTGGTCTCACGTCCAAACCACCATCCAAAACTTTAATCGGTTGACTTCTCTCTCTCTCGTGTTGGTAAGGAATATAATGTGGATGTTCATATCTCACTATATATTCATGGCCATCTTCAATCAGGTTTACAATATTCCATGCCATGGTAATGGAGTTTGGATAGCTATTATAATTCTGTGGGGTTCTACTACTACAATATTTATTATTTATAGTCGTAATTCAAATATGCTGTATGCATGCACTAGCTATCTTGAAGTTTCAAATATGTCGCTGTGCCTGTGGTCATCAGTAATCACATTCTATATATGCATGCAACCCCTCCAAAGTTCATCCTGAATTGTTGTGGATGTTTCAAACATAATTTTAACTTCAATGCTCCTTAATTTGTATATCTCCATTTTATCCATATATAGCTGATTAGTGTCACCTCTCTTCTACTCGCTACTTATTTCGTAAACTTCCTGGTATTCATTTGGTTTTCAGTTTGCAGTTTGCTCCAAGCTTTTTCTGTTAATGAAGGTGGGTAGTCCATTCCAATCCATCCTTCCAAGTTCCAACCCAAGATCAAGATGCATAGCGGGGACCAGCATTTAATGACGTTGGGATCTGCTGGGTTACCTATTAGCGGGATCCAGCGATGATGGATAACTGGTATCAAATCGATCCTGAGTGGGACTCTTTGGCCATGGGACCTGCACACCACTCTAGGCCGCCAAATAATTCACGAGAGAGAGAAAGAGATCCTATGCTTGGATTTTGAGAAAGTTGGGACTTGGCATTCAAGCGGGTCTCCTCAACTCAACCACTCCCATCTCTGGAGTCAGGACAGAGGGCGCCGAGGTACTAACCAAATTTTCAAGCTCCAAGAAATAAAAATACAGTGGATCTAGGAGCAGAAGGGGGGGGGGGATTTGGACTCATCAGTCTAAACAAAGGGTTGGGAGATGCATATAATCTTCTTTCATGAAATTCAAGAGATCCCGTGAAAGATCTTGAGAGTCAAAAACATGTCTATTTCTTTTCATAATTCCCAGATTAAGAAGAAAATATGCGCATCTATCTCATCAAGCTTTTGTATTGGAAGGCCCCAAAAACTCTATCTCATCCTCTCATACACATTCCATCTGAAAGAAGAAAACCAGAGAGTTCAAATTGCACCAGATGTCTTATTTATGCCCTCCTTTTCCCATTCTTGATTTATTAATATAAATCAAGAGGTATACCGACTTCTATGCTTAGGAATTTTCAACCTACCAACTGTTCAACGCTGGCAAATTCACATGGAAAGGACTGAGTCTCTGTTTGCTTTTCTGCACAGGACTAATTCTTTCTGTTTTAGGAGTGATGGAGCAGTTGGAAATGTGAGGATTTATATTAATAACACCATGTACCAATATAATCTAGAGCGATACAATCAAAGCGGAAATTTTGGTTAAGGATAATAATGAAGTTTTCACAGAGAACCTCTGCATATTAATGTAGTCTGAAGGAGACGAGTACTCCACCTTACGTCCATACCCCACCTCCATGAGAACGCCTAATGGACACGATGCGTTGCAAAACTAATTGATCCACGGAATATCTACAACCCCTCAGCAAGACACCAGACAGCAACACAAAGACAGGTAAACATAGATCGAATCATAGAATCATGTTGGCAGTTAGCACCAACCTGACAGCCTTGGGAGCCGTGCCTGAGCTCATTTGCATTGATATACCACAAATCCACAATCCAAGCCAAGCCCGAAATACGCACACCATAATCATTTTGGCTGAGAGTGAAATACAAAAGACGGTTGATGGAACATGGGAGGTTAGAACCCCTGGTTCTGCATAGCCAAAGGATGCTTCTTCATAGTAGATAGGCTGTTTATTTATACTTTTTCACTTTAAATGTTTATTTATATTTTTTCATTTTAAAAGCGTTTTCTTATTTTTATTGTTTGGTTAGACTTTACTTTAAATGTTTTTTTACTTTTTACCTCATATTAATACCCATTAAAGTGTCATATCAACATTTGGTTTCAAGAAACGCTGAGGTATTGGGAAAAACAAGAATTTGATGTTTCCTCAAATGTCCCATGTACAAAAATCAAAGCGTTTTAGTTTTCTACCATTTATTTGATAAAGGTGAAACCGAACAGTTATTTCATTTTGCTTCATATGCAATAAACACCAATACCTATGTAACACTAATATAATGGCATTTATTCAATAAACACCCATGAAACCAAACACAACCTAAATCTGATTTAATCCTCACAAGAACATGCTCACACCGTGCATCGGAAATATCTCCTAATGAAAATAAACATACAACTATGAAGATGCATGTTCCCAATGCACGGACTAAAAGGCTGTGAGGACGGTGTGAGAATGGTTCTGTAAGGACTGAATCTGAACCCCAAAACCACATAACCCTGCTCCATGGTTTCAGAAGAATTCACTTATTATGTAGCCACGTGTCTAAATTTTCTGTTGATGGCAAAATAAGTTATATTTTGGATGATGTGCCAACCTCAAATAGCCCAAATTTTAGAGATTGCTTATTTAGAGCATGAAACGGGCCACATCATATAACAGGTACTCACCCCGGTGACTGAATCATCGCTCTGTAGATACTTATTTTAGAGATTGCTTATTTGTGCAACAGTTAGCCAGGCAGCACCACCCAATAGACAGCATCTTATCCTGCAGTTAGGTCCTTTACGTTCCGCTGCAAAGAATGGTTAGATCTAGAATCCGCTTGATTTGAATTGGCCATAGTTTTTGGATAATGAATCAATGCATGGTGAATGGTGAGGTGACTATATTAAAGATTGAGGAAAATAATGAAAAAAATTGGAAATTGGTATCTTAATTAGCCATATCAGCATCAGTTAATTCCTAGGTATGGAAAGAAAAAGAAACATGTAGAGCAAATACAAGCATAGCATTTACAACATGGTTACATGTATTCATATGTGACCAATCACAATCACTTGCAACTATTCTTAAATCAAAATAATATTATGTACAACTGCTGAATGGCATTACCGTATACAAGACCACAAGGTGAATAAAAACTTGGACCACCAGAATAACCAGAAACTGTGAACGTTTAGAGTTGCTCATATGGGAACTGAAACATATCATTTTCCATATATTCGTCATTGCCCTGTAAAGCTGATGCAGTATCGCTCATTGCGTCACTGAATTCAGCCTGCAGATAATAATTAAATCAACATGGGAGACAAGGGTAATACAAAATACTAATAAGAAAAGACGAGGAACCATAATTTAATCACAAAACCAATATTTTACACGGTTAAGAATTTAAGATCCATGGACTTGTTTGCGGTTTCTTCAAGGGGCTTGTTGGGGGGGTAGGGGGTGATGCAAAAAGTGAACAATTAAACTGAGGCTTTTGCCTGGGCTGAGGTGCAATGTGCACCGGGCATACACCTTTTGGAAGGGCCTGCGCCTGGGCCTAGGTGAGGTGCATGCCTTGAAATGTGTCTGAGGTGCAGACCTTTTAAATCACTGGTCAAGTCCAACTACATACGATGTGCTACCCTATATAACAGGTACATTGACATGCATACAGATCTGAAGTTGATATGAACTGTGACTACTAACATGTAACAGCTCTCATGTCTTTATGTTGAGGATATCATACTCCAGTTAGTGACTGTTATCATGTATAATGCAGGATCCTGTGGCCCCACATGCTTGACTTGCCTGGTACTCATAATAAATCCTTTCTTATGGGCAAATTTTACATTATAAAAATAAACAAATTTATGGATAATTCTAGTTTAGTAGGTTACCAATACAAGGTGGGGTATAGAACAATGTAGACTAGAGTATAGAACATTTGACTGATATCCAAGGAGTCCCTATCTGGTATATGGTTTGGAATCTGTCACATCATCTCTCCGGATGACAGAGATAGTATAGGTAGTCTAAGGAGGCTCACTACCTACTTCAACCTGATAAGGAAACCTTTTTCCGTGTTCATTCATCCACGCGGCAGATGTAGGGCAGGTCAATGCACACATATGGTTAACCTCAGTAGAATCTCAAACGCATGTCATGTGTTAATGCTACACAACGGCCAAGATGATCAGAGATTCAGAAAATGGGCTGACCTTGTTACATGCGGTACAGTGGTATATTTTCCTATCCTCCTATCTTTGTGCAACTACGTTTATAAACATTTGTTCTAATTTGGTATATTTATCATGTCTTGATAGGTCCATAGACAGAGATTTAGATCATGACTATCTTTCAATTGTTTGACATACTAACCTTTGCCTGATGGTAGCATTCAAGCATGCGGTGATACTGTTGACGTGCATCAGGAGACTCAACCATGGACAGCACAGTTGAGAGAGCTTCTTCAATAGCTGCATCCACTTTCTGTTTTCGGAACACCTTGAGAATGTCTTCATCTTCACTTTCGTCCGTTGACTCCAATTCTGGCCGGAATCCTCGTAAACCAACTCCTCTCCGACACCACCGCAGCACAACCTTATCTAAAACGCCAACAGCCCATACAATCAACTTGTACTTCTTCCTGACCTGATGGCCTCGCACATGAGCCTACCAAAAGATAAGAATATTCAAAACCTCACTATTAATATCTTGTCTGCATTTCCTAAAGGAGTTTCACTTAAGTTCAGGAAAAAAGTAACAAAAACCATACGGGCACTGGGTTTTCCCTTCCTCATATTTAAGCATCAGTGAATATCCATGTGGGTTGAACAAAGATGAAACCCTACTTGGAATTTTCCAGGAAGGACATACTTGTGATATTTTAGCCGTTCATGTACTCTTAATTACAAAATTAGTAAAAAATACAAAGTTAATAAAAAACAATCGTAAAAATCTACAATCATTAAACTAAAGACATTAAGAAAGTTCATGTAAGTATTAGGAAAATCTTTAAAGAACATAATCACCTCTTTAGAAAGTATATACAGTGTAAAAATTCTTTAAAAACAATTACCTGAATCTTAACTACTTTCTGCCGCAGTGATAAAAAGTCTTTGCGTCCTTTCCAGCCACGATATTTCTTCTGAATAGACAAAGCTGCTTTATCCAACCTATGATCACGAAAGCTGCGGAAGGCCAACTTTGATGCAGCTGAAAGCCCATTAATGTCATCTGGAGCAAAACCATATTCGTCAACATTAGCACCAGCACAGGCATCTCTCTGTTGCCTCCTTCTGAAAGAATGCTCACGAAAAGCCGATTGAATACGTGCAGCAGCCTGAGCTGCATTTCGGACTGCAGCCAAGGAATCTTTAAGGGAGAGCTGATCATCAATGGCACCGAAGCTTTCCCTTGAAATGCTTTCCACAGTTCTTTCTGCCTCCACAACTGCAGAGCCTTTGGAAAGCTCACTTTCTTCCAGTGTGAGGGACGAAAGATGGCTAGTTAGTGCCTTCTCTGAAAGATATCCTGCAAGTCCCTTGTGGCCACTGGCAGCAGCAATGGAAGCTGGGTTTCTACCAATTGGATCTTTGGAAGTAGGGTCTGTCACAGCTCCAGCTGAAGCACCAGCTGCTAAAAGTGCAGCAACCATCTTTTCCCTGTGCAGAAAGACAACATTTCTCTTTAAAACCTTTCATGATTTCCACTTTCCATAGACTAGTATATTGTGAAATTCGTAGTAGCATATTCTTTATATTTCACCCATTCAATTCATAATTTACTTCAGTTATTTCTAAACCAATCTTGCCCCCCCCCCCCCCCCCCCAAAAAAAAAAAAAAAAAAAAAAAAAAGAAAAACAAAAAGGAAATATGGTCTGTTCACTGTCTTCAGTTTCTTGACTGATACACTAAACTTCCTCTTTTGGGACTTGGTCAATTTGTCAGAACAAGGGTGTCGGTACTGATCAATAAAATTGAGGAAAAAAATAAGGTATTTTTCCTAATAGGGAAATGTGCTAGGCAGGTTAGAAAGAACATAGTGGAACTTCAATATACCTTCCAAAACGTGCAGCCCAATGCAGAGCAGTCCATCCATTAACATCACGAAAGTCAATACCGATGCCAGAATCAAGAATAGGATTTAGTGCCCACTCAAAGCCCAAGCCAGCAACCATATGTATTATCCCTTGCTCTTTCTTGGACAAGTGACATCCAGGAGTATCACCTTCCTTATGACATCTGGACAAAAGCCACCACTGCAACTTGTCCTTTAAAAGTTCTTGCAGAAGAGAATACATGATGCTGGATGCGGTCTCACTACCAACTAAGAGTGCATCTATGATATGTCCCCATGGATCTTCATCAACAATCAATTTGCTAAATTGGTCAGCTTCTGATTCAATACTATCCTCCTTCTGAGTAGATGAAACACAAAGAAGCATCTGTGCAAATCTGACAAGCAACAACAGTTCTTCTGTGCTCTCATTTACTCCTGCATGGGGTAGCTTACAGTGCTCACATCTCATCAGCTTCATGCGGTATTCAAACTCTTTGATCTCACTGCAGGATTCTTTATTTCCACTAGTGATACACACACTGACTTTTCCAGGAATGTGTGAAGGAGCCTGGCAACGAAGGACACCTTCCTGAATCATTTCTACAGGAACCTCAGTATCACCAAACATACAAGCCCATGCACATTCAGAAGGATCACAAAGAAAGGATCCAGTAATAATGACCTGCATTGAATCATTCCAATCATTAGATTTCCAAAACTGTACTGTGAAACACAATACCTTGTTGACAGCTTGAAAAGCAGAACGACAATGTCTGACCAGGGTATACTCTATATATTATAATTATATGATGTAGATTAAACCACTTGATACCCAGGGCTAAGCAATAGACTGCATAGGCATATGAGACTAGTCATTCAAACGCCATTAGAATAAACTGCCTAGGTATGATCTTTCTACCAAGTGGTTATCTAGTTTGAAATGATATAAGTTGTTTGTTTAATATGCTTGTAATATATAACTGCACATTCTTTTGTCTTAGTAAAGATATTATAACTGCATATATTTAAATTATAAAAAACAGTGTGCTTTGTGATATTACTTATAACTGATTAAACTTTTCTTGAATATGCTTATACTATAAAACTCAATATTAGTTTGCCTTAGTAAAGATACACCATATGTTTAAATTATCAAAACAGTGCATCTTGTATAGCTTGCAGTGTAACTCTTTTAATTTTGAATGAGCCGTGTCTCACTTCTTGCTATGGGTACCACTGTACCAGTGCTAGCCTGGCTCAGCCTGAAGCTCTTTAAATCCTGGTCCTCGTAATGGACTTCTGGCCCCTACGAGATCATGTTTTACATTAGGTCCAGCCTACATTAAGCACATAATTTTTTTTATGTACATATGTCTAATTAGACACATATACTCTCATATATGTGAATGTATTAATATATGTGTGTAAGATATGCTCTACAAATTAGAATATTGTGTATTCGTGTGTTATTATTATGTATTTAAATATGTATATTTTATACCATATGATTGTAAATATATATGTATTATGAAAGTATCATGCATATGTATATTTTGAATAATGGTAAGCATATGTAAAACACATATATAATATGTATTCCAATATGTTTTCATGTGTGAAATATTCTAAAAATTGTAGTTGTATTGCAAATTGTAGAAAAATCATAAGTGAATTGAATGGTAAATTGTATTATTGTTTCTTCTTTTTACAAGCTTGTCAAAAAAATAAAAAAATAGATATACTAAAAATCTAAATATATACAAGAAAGTGACTTTACCATATTTTTAATCCATATCTACCATATATGTGCCTAAAACAACAGAATTTACCACTTGTACACTAGAAGCCTAAGATGATATAACCAAGTTTAAATAATCCACATAAGATGGCTCTTTAACCTATATATGATGGAAAATAAACCTGGTATCTAGTTTTAAATAACCTAAATAAATCATTTTCTAGTAAGAACTTTAAAATAAATCTCCTTTAATAAGTTAAATAGAAGGAAAGAAATGTAGAGAACTAATTATTAACTGAAATGATTTAAATTGCATGAATTGTACAAATCATGAGAATAATAAATCAAATATAGGATTCAAACAAATATCGCAATTTCAGAAAAGGATTCATACATAAGATTCTAATCAAAGCCCTTTGGATTCATGATTCAAATGATGACTCATATTGTTAAAAGTGTCATATATCATGATTTGTTTTCTAGAAAGAATGGCCCAGATAAATAGGCAAAGTTGTCTGGACATGCCCAAAATGCATGGCTTAAAATGTAAATGCAAGTAAAAATATCACCCATCCAAATATAGAAAACATGCCAAAAAATGCTGTATGGAAATATTGTAAAAAATCTATATATTGTGTAAACATTGTGAAATATGCAAAAATATACAATAACATCATGAAATGATAAAAGAAGCATATACAGAATAGAAAACATGTCAAAAACATCATATGGAAATGTTGTAAAAATTCTATATATGGTGGAAACATTGTGAAATATGCGGAAATATACAATGATATCATGGAATGATAAAAGAAACATAGGTACACCCTTTTAGATTGTTATCTTGTTCTAAACCATCAAACAAATCCAAGAAACTGAGGTTAATAGATAAAACAATATGCTACAAAGTTGTCTGTAGACTTTAAGAGATAAAACTACATAAGAATAGGTTGGCAGTACTATTGCTACCAAAGATTTAGCATCACATCCAACAAGAATTTAGATCTATCTCAAAGTGGTCATCATTTCCATTAGGTTGGCAGTACTATTGCTACCAAAGATTTAGCATCACATCCAACAAGAATTTAGATCTATCTCAAAGTGGTCATCATTTCCATTAGGTTGGCAGTACTATTGCTACTCCACATATCTACAATAATGCTTCCAACTCATCATGTTATAATACCATCTTCTGTACTTCACATAGTGCTGGTAGTTTTTATTGGGGAATGTGTTGATTCTAATAATACTTTGTGTTGATAGCCATGGGAATGGAAACATTTTGTGGAAATATTAGGAAATATATGGACATTTCAAATCATGCCAAAACACAGGTTAGGCTATGCCCATGTTGGCTGCTCAAAATGTGGACTTGGACAGGCCCAGGCCTATCTGAAAACCTTGTAACATAGCTGATTCCATATCCCTCTTGTCTTCCCTTTTCATTTCCCTCTCCTTATCACCAACAGGCTTTGATTTCACTGCTTCCAAGGCTGATTCCATGGGTGGAATTGTAACATAACTTTCCTTCTACTCTCTTCACTATGTACTAGCAAATAGGCTTGAGACAAGGTGACACTGTCTCTAGCGAGTAATTGTTGCCTTACAATATCATAATCTGAATTCAGTCCAGCAAGAAATTCAAACACCCTATTTGTTTCAACCAACTTCCTATATGTTGTTGCATCCTTTTGGCTTTCCCATTCAATGGTCTCCAAGTGATCAATCTCATGCCACAGAGATTTTAAGGTAGAGAAGTAAATTGATACAGGTTTCTCCCCCTATTTAAGGTTGGTTATTTACTTCACTTTTCAGCTCATATGCCCTAGCAACATTAAGGGGTTGTGAGTAGGTTTCCTTCCTACTCTTCCAGATTTCCTTAGTAGGCTTCACCCATAAGTACTTTCTACTGATGTGTGGCTGCATAGAGTTGCAAAGCCAAGTCATCACTAGATAGTTTTCTTGAACCCATTTGCATAGGTTGAATATTCCTTTGCTGGTTTTTTAATGTCTCTAGTTACATATCCAAGCTTTCCCCTTCCCCTAACGGCCACCATGGCTGATTGGGCCCATTCCAGGTAACTTTTGCCATCAAATTTAACAATAGTAATCTGAAAAGTATTATCTGACATACTCACAGACCCCATAGATCCTTCTCCAAAGTATTTTGGTTCCTTCCCACCTGTTTCCATACTGATCACACTACAAAGACCTCACAAAAACTCCCTTAACAGGTCTGAAACAGAGCTTGTGCAGTAGTCCAGTACAAACTACAGGTCTGAACTACTCCCTTAATAATCCAGTAGTGAAATCAGAACAGTAGAAGTCAATGGGGTAGGTTAAAAGACACTAGAACTAACCTGCTCTCAGTATAAACCCTAGAACCAGCCTAGAGAGAAACACAAAAGACTCAGCCGCACCTTCCAGAAGACCCCAATCACTTCCTACAAGTTGTCGATCTCATAAAGGAACTATTTTCTACTCAGAAACCACTGAGCGCTAGTACCAATTGAAGGTTTAGCCCCTGTTACGCAGGAGAGAAGAGAGGAAGAGAGAAGAGAGAGAGAGAGAAGAAGAGAGAAAAGAGATTTGAGAGCCAAAAGTGTTGCTGGCGGCGCCAGCTATTAGTATTTATACTAGGGCGACAGTATAAAAAATAAAAGGAGAAAGTTACAATAGTACCCCTGCGGTACTATACTTAAAGAATTAACAGTTTTTAACACTCCCCCTCAAGTTTCAATCATGCCCAACTTGCCACATAAATCGAGATGCCGCGATTGATGTAGCCCTTTTGTAAAGATGTCTGCAAGTTGATCTTCAGAGCTAACATAAGGAGTACACACTTCCCCTGTGACAACCTTTTCTCTAGTAAAGTGTTTGTCGACTTCGATGTGTTTAGTTCTATCATGCAACACTGAATTAGCAGCAATGTTTATGGCTGCTTTGTTATCACAGAATAGGATCATAGGTCCGTCAACTGGAAAGCCCAACTCATTCAACAAATTTTTTAGCCACATAATTTCAGCCACTCCATGAGACATAGCCCGATATTCAGCTTCAGCACTAGATCTAGCTACCACATTCTGCTTTTTACTTCTCCAGGTAACTACATTCCCTCCTACAAAGGTACAGTAGCCACTAGTTGACTTTCTATCATTCAGGGATCTTGCCCAATCTGCATTAGTATACACTTCAACTTTCAAATGCCCGTGCTTTTGAAACAACAAGCCTACACCTGGGAACTTCTTAAGGTATCTGAGAACTCTTTCTACTGCTTCAAGATGGGTAGTTTTAGGGGCATGCATGAACTTGCTAAGAACACCCACTGCATAAGCAATGTTTGGTCGAGTCATAGAAAGATAATAACAATCTTCCTACAAGTCTCTGAAATTGTTTCACATCCTTGATGGGTTCATCTTGACAATCACCTAATTTGTGGTTAGGATCAATAGGGGAATCAACTGGCTTCACTCCCAATTTTCCTGTATCCTGGAGTAGATCTAGGACATACTTTCTTTGGGAAATGAAGATACCCTTTTGTGAGTGGACCACTTCAATCCCAAGGAAGTACTGTAAAGGACCTAGATCCTTTACTTCAAATTGGGTAGCAAGAAAATTCTTCAACTTTTGAATTTCATCCTTCCAATCACCAGTGACAACTATATCAACATATACTATCAGTGCTGCAATTTTTCCTTTCCCTCTTTTCACAAGCAACGTGTGATTAGATTGACACTACTTGTATCCTCTTTGCTGAACTGCTACATGGAACTTGCAGAACCAGGCTCTTGGTGATTGTTTCAGCCCGTATAATGATTTCTTTAACCTACACACTTTCTGTTCATTACATTGAGCCCGGAAACCAGGGGGTTGTACCATATATACTTCCTCTTCAAGGTCACCATTCAGAAAGGCATTCTTGATGTCAAGCTGATGGAGATCCTAGTCAAGATTAGTAGTTAGGGAGAAAAGGACCCTAATAGAGTTCATCTTAGCAACCGGTGCAAAAGTTTCTACATAATCTACTCCATACACTTGTGTAAACCCCTTTGCCACTAAACGAGTTTTGTACCTCTCCATCGTGCCATCACCCGGTGTTTTACTGTGAAAACCCATTTACATCCAATTGGATCTTTCCCTTCAAGAAGATCTACTAGTTCCCATGTATCATTTTTATGTAAAGCATTAATTTCTTCCTTCATAGCATCTGTCCATTCAAGCACCGAAAGAGCTTCTGCCACATTCTTAGGGATAGGAACACTATCAATGGAAGAGAGAAAGGCCTTAAAGGAGGGTGAAATGTTTTCATAGGAAACAAAGTGGGAAATGGGGTGTTTAGTAGTGCAAGATCTAACACCTTTCCGGTGAGCAATAGGAAGGTCAAGGTCATTAGCAATAGAAGTATCAATAGCAATAGGGTCAGAAACATTAATAGGAACCAAGGTACCTGATTGGGTATGATCCGCCCCCAGAGAGTTTGATGGCATTGGTGGTACAACTTCTAGGTGCTACATAGCTCTTGAACATGGTTGGCCTTTGTGACGACGAAAGAAGACACGAAAGGGAGGAGGAGGATCAGGAAGAGAAGCGAGCTGAACCAGTTTCTCCTCATTCCTACACTCCCCCTGAGGAGAAACAGGGAAGAAAGGCACACTCTCAAAAAAGGAGACATCCATAAAAACATAATACCTGTGAGAGACAGGATCAAAGCACCAGTATCCCTTCTGAGTGAGAGAGTACCCCAAGAAGATGCAAGGAATAGCACGAGGATCCAATTTTCCCCGAGTGGGTGACAGATTTTGAACAAAACAATGGCAACCAAACACACGAGGAGGAATAGAAAGAAGGGGAGCCTTAGGAAAAAGAAGTTGATGTGGGGCTTTGCACTCTAACCAACAAGAGGGCATACGGTTGATGAGATAGGTAGCACAAAGGACAACCTCAAGCCAAAAATGTTTTGGGACATTCATATGAATTAGTAAGCCCCGGGCCACTTCAAGAACGTGTCGGTTCTTTCTTTCAGCAACACCATTTTGTTGTGGTGTTCGGGCACAAGAGCTACGATATGCGAAGCAAAAAACTCTGTGAGATCACTATGAAAATATTCTTTGGCATTATCCGATTGAAAATTTTGGATTTCAGTTTGAAATTGGGTGAAGATCATCCGCTGAAAATCTTGAATAATTTTGGGTACTTCATCCCTGGTTCGCATAGGATATGTATATCTGGAGTAATCATCGATATTGGTAATAAAATACTTGTAGCCACTCTCAAATGGTAAAGTAACAAGGCCCCAAACATTAGAATGAACAATGTGGAAAGGAAATTCAGATTTATTATTCTTTGAAGAAAAATGAGTTCTACACTGCTTACTCAATTGACAAGTTTGACAAGTAAATTCTGACACTGACACTAACTTAAACAACTCTGGGAACACCATTTTTAAAGACTCAAAAAATAAATGGCCAAGACAACTATGCCATAAATAGACATGACTCTTACAAGACTGACTCTTAGACTCTATGACTATAAGACCAGCCTTATTCTCCAGCATGTAGAGCCCATCCACCACACATCCTCTACCAATTGTCTTCCCCAAGGCCAGATCCTGTACCACACAGTAAGAAGGGAAAAAGTCACTGAGCAGTTTAAGGAATTAGTAATACTACTAACAGAGAACAAATTAATGAGAAATTTCGGGACATGTAAAACATTAAACAAGGTAAGGCCAAAAGGAAGAGAAATGGTTCCTTGACCAGCTACGGGAGAGTATAATCCATTGGCTAGTCTTACCTTGTTTCTTCCAGAAAGGAGGTGATAGGTTTGAAAGTAAGAGGACTTACTTGTCATGCTTAGACGCTCCAGGATCAATGATCCAAGGAGTGTTGGGGGAATGGGATGCTACATGGAAAGCTGTGGCAGAGTTACCTGATATAGACGCAAATGAAGTTGAGGAAAGAGCATCCATTTGACAAATTGCTCTACCATAGAGCTCTAAATGGTCACAGAAGGAATTAATAATATCCTCCCTTGGGTCAGATTCAGAGATGTGTGTCCGAGTCACAGTAGTAATGGGGGGCTGATCCTCCTGAGTAGCCATGTTTGCGATAGCGTGCATTCTTGTGCCTTGCTGTCCTGACTTTTTATTCAGATCTGAACCTTTCTTCTTACTCAAATTTTGAGCCCATTTTGGCTTCCAATGAAGATCCCAGCATGTATCTCAGTTGTGTTGGGGTTTCTGGCAATGAGTACACCATAGTTTGTCTTTGTCATCCACCCTGCTCTGAAAGTCTCCCTTCTTAAAGGTATTTTCCCCACCTGTAGCAACACTCCCTTTCGCTACCAACACAATTGCATCCCCTCCAAAATTGTTCATCAATTTTGCATCTTCATCACACTTCTAGTCCACACTCTGATAATGATCTAACTCCTTCCAGACAGAGGTCAAGTCTGAATAGTACACAGAAAGGCACCTCTCCCCCCCTGTTTACAAGTGGACGATTTTGCCTATAACTGGTAAATTTTTGCATAGTGACACAGCTCAGAATAGGTTGATTTTGCTTGTTCCCATATCTCATTTGCCGTTTCAGCCCACATAAAATTCCTTCTTATTTGAGGTTGCATAGACACTAAAAGCCAAGACATGACCATGCTGTTTTCTTGGTTCCATCTGTCATATTCAGCACTCCCAGAATTGGGTTCTTTGATTCTCCCATTTATATATCCTATCTTTCCCCTTGTAGTAATGTATAACTTGATCCCTCTTGACCACTCTAAATAATTTAAGCCATCGAAGGGAATAACAACCATGGGAAAGGATAGGTCCATACCCCCACTCATCCCATTCTGTATTGAGGAAACACCGGATGTAGAAGAATCTTCACCGCTCATGGTTACAGATTCAAAAGGCTCTTAAAGTGGGCACAAAGCCTTTAAAAAAGTCTAACACCAAGGGAGAAAGGACAACCCCCCTTTTTGTTGTTAAACACAGGTGCTTTTACAACACTAGCAGGTCATCCCTTGACCTACAGAATCAAAACCAGTTGCTTTCACAGTGCATACAGGTCATCTCGTGACCTACGCATCAATCAAAGATGCTGTTAAAAGCATGTACAGGTCACTCTCTGACCTTCAGGTTCACCAATAAAAGCTGCTATAGCAGCACACAAAAGGTCTTCACCGACCTACAGCTTTTTACAGGGATCAGTCGACCCCACAAAAAAGGAAAGAAAGAGGTCTGATCACCTCACATCCAACCAGCAGACCTAGTACAGGTTCTGCTCTGGCGCATGACCAGAAAAAAAGAGGAGAATGAGAGAGATTACTTCAGTGCGTGAGAAAACTGGATCTTCAATCACCCAAACAGTAGATGAGGACAGCAGATCTGGAAATCTGGTGCGAAGGAAACAGTTCACTTGATCTCTCCTTTCAGATCTGATAGTCCCGCTCTATTACCATGTTACGCAGGAGAGAAGAAGAGAGGAAGAGAGATTTGAGAGCCAAAAGTGTTGCTGGCGGCGCCAGCTATTAGTATTTATACTAGGGCGACAGAATATAAAAAATAAAAGGAGAAAGTTACAATAGTACCCCTGCGGAACTATACTTAAAGAATTAACAGTTTTTAACAGCCCCTAAACCTTAATCTGATTTAAAGAACTCTGATTCTTCCTGGTTATTGGTGATCTCCAAGATTGCAGATCTTGGGCAGCAAGAATTTCTCCAATCAACCTCCAAGAATCAGGCAAGACAGACAGAAATATCCAGCCCTAATACATCCTCATGTAGCCGGCTGGAAGAAGCCTACGTAAGAACCCTAGCAAGCCCTAAACCTTGTTCTGATACCAAGATGGCCGGTGCTGTTCACAGTCCATTAGTATTCTGATGTGGTTTCAGCAAGAAAACCAAAAGAGAAATAAGAGAAAAACAGAAGAAAGAAGAGAGGAAGAGAAAGGAAGAGAATAGAAGAAGATCTACAATGACATCTATGTCCCTGCCTCCTAACACACTCCTTAATAAACAATAACAGTAATAGTAACAGCAACTATAGTAGGTCCAGTAAGGCCCAGAAAGACTAGTAACAAGGCCCAAAATACTAATAACAGGTAAATAACAAAGGCAACTAATATGACAGGGACTTCACTAAATTACTAGTCTGTTTCTCCACACAGGCTTAGGATATGGCATTAACCTAGGTCCAGAAGGGGTAGGGGTAGACCAAAAAAAGACATGGGTTGAAGTGGTAAGAAATGATTTAAGCACTAATAATTAAACAATGGATATGGCATTAAGCAAAACGGAATGGCGAAACAGGATTCATGTAGCTGACCCCATATACTTGGGGTAAGGCTTGGATGATGACGACGACGACAATGATGATGAAATACCTAGGTATAATTCTAAAATCACGTCTAATTAAGGGAACACCTAACAAATATTTAGGTTATGCCAAAATTTCCCTACTTGTGCTGAAAGGTTTCTTTTATTAAGAAAATATTTGCACAGAACAAATGAAGTGAGGTGAGACATGTTTAATTTAGCTAGAAGCTACATAATGTGAGGTGTTATGTTAACCATGTTACTTCTTCAAGAGAATTCTGGAAACACACACACACACACACAGAAGATTAGGTCTATATGGGGTTGAAAGGAACTTTGACGTGTCAATATATACCTTATGGTTATATTTATGATTTAACCCTAGTGCACAAGCATATTAGAATGTTTAAATTTAAAATAAAATTATTTATAAGATTAATTTGTTACATTGAGTTAATATATTAGAATATGTTATATGAAAAAAGTGGTCCACCCCTGAATAACCGGAATTAACAATGGATATGGCACTGAACAGAGCGGAATAGCAGAACAGGATTCATTGTAGGAAAAGGTTTAGATGATGATGATAAAATCAATGGCATGGTTAGAGTTGATTGAAGATAAGCGATGCAGTTTTAGGAAATACAGTGGTGGATATTAAAAGTCCCTTGAGCACCAGAGGTTCATGTTGTTAAAGGGTTGCTGCTGTGGCCCTGCTTTACCTATTATTTTGTTACGCATCTAGTCTATTATTACTAACATAAAATCGAAAGACAGTTTAGCCCCACAACAAGCTGGATCTACATATTTAAAATAAGGGTAAAAGAGTCAAATCCAACTTTTTACTAGAGTTTGTAATCAATTCTTTTTGTAGATTTTATTCAAAGCTACAACTTTGAGGTTGTTTGGGCTACTTTTCAAACCCTAATCAACCCTACAAAAACTATTATCTCTATTAATCAACTTGTTCTTGCTGCTACCCTGAGCCAGCAATGAACCTTGTATTTATTATAAATTTTCCATGTAGAGATGAAATTAGCATACATCAACATTAACAATTAGATGAAGATCCCCGATCTTCTTATTGATGAAAAAAGATCCTTGATTGTAAACCGATTAGTTGAAAAGAAATGCTACCTTCACAGAAAAGAGAAATGAATTATTAATAAGAATGAGAACATGACTGGAGATGTAGAACCTCATCAAATATACCTTTGTGTTCTCATTGGCATAACCCCATTCTGGGGATATTTCAGAAATGGTAAACCTCTGTTTCTGTGCTATAATCAAATTTGATGAATCTGCTCCAAGAGGAATTCCAAGTGGACTTTCTTGGTCAAACCACATCTTATTATAAGTGTTGGCTTCGAAAATACTTATTCCAGAAGAAAATGCAGAAAATTTAGATTTCTCAACTTCCTGAAGCAGTGATGTTAATGTTGGAGATTCAAGAAAGCTGTCAGAGCTTAACAGAAATTGTCTAGCTGCTGAGATTTGCATGTCCTCATTTGTTTTGTAACTACCATATTCTCCATTATATCCACCAGGCTCTAGCCACTGGGAAGGCCAGTCTTCTTGATGTTCAACAAGGTTTGAAGAGACTTTTCCACTTCCTGAAGATAGCGGTTTTTCCTGTACAGACATCCATATCAAGTATAGACATAAATATCATGAAAAACTCAAAATTGGCTCTAAGGATTCAGCATCCACATCAAGTATGAGACGCTTCCATCTTACCAAGAATAACAATTTGCTACCAATAAATGCACACAAAAAGTTGATGCTTGAAGAATAAAGAAGGATAAATATTACCAATAACAATTTGCTGATTCATGTTACAGAAGGATAACAGTAAATGTTTGGTAGTTCCAGAAATGACAATCTATCTGTATAAGTGTAAATTGAAGGCTAATCAACAAGGGGAATAATGAGAATATCAGAATACACCATAGGATTCTCACATTTCCATTTGATTTGTCGAAAACTTTCTCTTGGTCAATCACAGTTAACATATCTTTCCAAGACGGAGATTCTATCCTTTCAACTGCACATTCTGGAACAGATGGCTGAAGAAGGTGTTCCTTTTTATCACCTGCAGAAAATACTACCCAATTATTTCTGTATTTGGCTGTTTTTAATTCTATTCAAAAATCAAAAGTGATGACGGATAGAAATTATATCATCTTAAGGTCAATTTGGAGATTCTCTGTGGAAAATGCTTTACCATATAGGCAGGTAAATATATAGATGGACAGAGACATTTGTTCTAACTGGAAACAATAGCTCAACATCAGAAGGTTGTCCAGCTAGCTAGAAAGCAAGAGAAAATACATGGTACATGGACAACCAAAGAAGGAATTTAAGGTTCCACAGGAAAAGATTATTGGTTCATGCAACAATAAATTTAAAACTTATATAATTTGAAGGTAGAAAATAATGAAGAGTACTTATTAATTCATCATATTCCACGATATTTCAAGGAAAAAATCAAATCGAAAAACATAGTCGAGAAATAATTTAATGAGAGAAACCTGACCAAGATAAATAACGCAGTTTTCTCCTTTTTTTGTAGTTAACAAAATACGATAAATTCCACATGGATGTCATGCTTATATCACAAATCTAAACCAATATTGTGGTCAACCTTGATACAGCAGTTCCTGACCCAAACAGACCCCATTCTGCTCTTTTACTTACTAAAGGACCCAGCAAGTCTGAAGGGCCATTTGACAACTGCTGGAGTGTTAGCTGTAACTCAAGGACTGAAGAAATTGATCAATCAACAAAATTTAAGGAAAATGATCATACAAGGAGGCTGCCAAGTAGTCATTTTTGGCTTAGATCTGATGAGGAACCTCCATGGATGTTTCAGTTCGTAGTTAGAGGAGAAAAAAACCATAGGAAGAAATCTTATTGCTCATTTAAGTAGATTCCCAGGTTGATAATTTAGAAAAAGCTGGTGTGACAAGGCAAGAACTTGAATGGATTTGCCAGGCCTGGAAAAAAAATGCAAGCTGTACATTAAACAAATTATGGTTTAACCTGACAATTGTTGTTGTATTACCAGTGCTGTCTATTTTTGACAATATGGTTCTTGATCATTATTGAATGTGATTCATTACTGTTAACCATCAAAAAGAAAGGCTGAAGTGGCTGAACTGAATGACTTATTGTTTTCTATTAATATTTTAATAGCAAAATATTTGAAGGAGTAGTCGATCAAGACTACAATCTGTCTTGTTTTTAGAAAGAACGAAATACTAATTTGAACAGGAGAAGAAGAGAAGAAGAGAAGAAGAGAAGAAGTACACGAAGAGGAATTCAGAAAAGGAGAGAGAGGGTCATAACATCTGCGACCCACTCTTATGATTTATATAAATGTTTGACTAACTGTAAAAGGGCTGAATTGCCCTTATTGCTTACATGGCAAAAAGAATAAAAGAAAACTAATAATAAAAACCGAAATAACTACCAACTAATACACTGTCAGAACTAACTGAAATATTACTTCCATACGAACACAGTGGGGACCACATCAGTGGGGTCCACATCAGTGTTCTCTACACTCCCCCTCAAGTTGGGAATAGATATTTGCATAGGTCTGCCTCTAACTTATTCCTTGGAACAGCTTTGGTGAGAAAATCTACGAGCTCCTCCTCCTCTCCCTCCTCCTCCTCTTTCTTCAATGCTATTCTTTTTTCGAAAAACAGGGGCTCCTCCCCTATTCCTCCTCCTCCTCCTTCTTCTTCTTCTTCAATGCTTTTTTTTATGAAAAACAAGGTCTCCACCCCTATTCCTCCTCCTTCTTGCACTTATTATTTTTAACACCCGAACCTACTCCCTTCCTAGTTCCTAAAGGCTAAACCTATAAAATAGTTTAGGTCAGATTCCATCGCTAGGCGCCTGGGCGCCCCATGGTCGCCTAGTCGCCTTGACAACTATGCATGCTAGAGGTGATATACGAAAGACACTCTTCTTGAGATGAAACCCTTTCTCTAACAAAATGTAGGTCTACTTCAATATGCTTAGTTCTGTCATGCTGTACCGGATTATGGGCTATATTAATAGCAGTCCGATTATCATAGTACAGCATTAAGGGCTTCTCATAAGCAACACCCAACTCCTCAAATAGTGATTTCAACCATAGGATTTCAGCCACACCATTTGTCATGGACCTATATTCAGGTTCAGCACTGGAATGGGAAACAACACTTTGTTTCTTACTCCTCCAAGAGATAAGGTTACCTCCTACAAAAGCACAATATCCAGAGGTAGACCTTCTATCATCAATACTCCCAGCCCAATCAGCATTGTGTAAACCTCTATCTTCATGTGATCATTATTCTTGAATAGTATACCTCTACCTGGGCACCTCTTCAAATATGCTAATATCCTCTCAACTGCAACTAGGCGAGTGGTTCTAGGAGAGTGCATATACCGACTGACAACACTGACTGCATAATTGACGTCCAGTTGTATGAGACAAAGATAAAGGAGTTTTCCAACCAACCGCTAGAACATAGCTTTATCTTCAAGAGGCTCTCCACCCTCCGCACTGATCTTGTGATTCTGTTCAATAGGTGTGTCTACAGGCTTAACACCCAACTTTCCAGTTTCTTCCAACAGGTCAAGAACATACTTTCTTTGAGAAACAAAAATCCCATGTTTAGACCTAGCTAACCTCAACACTCAATAAATATTGTAGCTCTCCCAGATCTTTTACCTCAAACTCTTGATGGAGTTGTTTAAGAGACTCAATCTCACTGTTATCATTCCCTGTCACTACAATATCATCCACATATACAGCAAGCAAGGTTAAGGAAGAGTCCACTCTCTTAATGAACAATGTATGGTCTGACTAGGCCTGCACATAACCAAATTTTCCAAGAGATTGTCTGAATCTATCAAACCAAGCTCTAGGGGACTGTTTTAGTCCATACAAGGCATTATTCAATCGGCAAACCTTCTTTCTTGTTTCTACATCATAAAATCCAAGAGGCAACTTCATGTAGACTTCTTCCTGCAAGTCTCCATTGAGGAAGGCATTTTTGACATCCATCTGGAACAAGGGCCAAGAATAACTGGCTGCAAGGGATAATAAAACTCTAATAGTGATCATCTTTGCTATTGGAGCAAAAGTCCCCAAGTAGTCTATACCATAAGTCTGAGTATATCCCTTTGCAACTAACCGGGCCTTATACCTTTCAATGGAACCATCAGCATTATGTTTCACAATAAACACCCATCTACATCCAGCTGGTTTCTTCCCTTTAGGCTGGTCAACTAGCTCTCAAGTATTATTCCTCAGAAGAGCATCCATTTCAGCCTTCATTGCATCTTTCCACTTAGGAATTAACAAGGCTTCCTACACTATTCTAGGGATAGGAATAAACAATGGATGCAAGAAAATGACCTATAAGAAGGGAACACGTGATCATAGGACAAGAACTGGGAAATGCAGTGGGTTGTGGATGTGGTGCAACGCCATTTGCCTTTACGGACTGCAATGGGGAGGTCAAGGTCATCCAATGGAGATAAGGGCTCAATGGTGGAAGGTATCTCAGTGGAATCTGGATTTGATAAAGGAACTGTGGTACCTGGATCTGGATCCACAGAAGGAACGGGGACTGGCGTGGACTGCTGAAGACCGAAATCAACCTGCCTCCACCGCCTGTGATAGACTCTCAAGTCCCGGCACCTCTGACAACCCTCCCCATTACATCCCTCATCACTCAACGGAACAGGTAAATGAACTTCTGATGAGTTAACCCCACACTCACTACTCTCCTCCAGAGGAGAAACCCTAGGATAATAGGGTACATCCTCAAAGAAGGTAACATCCATAGAGACAAATCTCCTCTCAGAAGTGGGTTCATAGCAGCAATATCCTTTTTGAGTTTGTGCATAACCGAGAAAAATACATTTGGAGGCCTTAGGATCAAATTTGGAACGATGAGGACCAAGAATTTGAACAAAGAAAGTACAACCAAAGGTTTTAAGGGGAACAGTAAACAACTCCTTTTCATGATATAGAAGGGTAAATGGAGGTTTCATATCAAGAACCCGTGAAGGAACTCGGCTGATGAGATACACTGCTATAAGAATAGCATCTCCCCAGAAACGAATAGGCACATTGGAGTAAAACATGATGCTTCTAGCCACCTCCAATATGTGCCTATTCTTTCTCTCAGCAACCCCATTCTGCTATGGTGTATGAGGACAAGTACTCTGGTGGATAATCCCATGATCAAGCAAATAAGAGGCTAATGGGTTGGCAAAGTATTCCTTTTGCATTATCGGATCTGAAGATTTTGATTTTGACCCCAAATTGGGTTAAAATCATCTGATGAAAGATCTGGGTTAAAGCAGAAACCTCATCTCGAGAATGCATAAGGTAAACCCAAGAAAAACGGGTATAGTCATCAACAAACAACAAGAAATATCTATATCCCCCCATAGCAGTGATATGATAAGGTCTCCAAACATCGGTATGCACAATATCAAAAGGATTATTACTTTTATTACTCAATGAATAAGATGCTCTACAATGCTTTGCAAGCTAACAACTCTCACATCTCAAACTGGACATCTGAGACGACTCAAATAAATTAGGAAACAAACTCTTTAAAGACCGAAAAGATAAATGACCCAACCGATTATGCCAAAGCATAACTAACTAACAGACTGAGAAACAAAAAACTTCCTATCTTCACTATCTTCCCAATGAGAACTCTCTCCAAGCATATAGATCTCATTCGTCTCATGGCCAGTCCCAATCACCTTCCTTGTCTCCAAGTCCTGAAAAACACATCGGTCAGGAAAAAAGGTTACTGAAAAATTCTGGTGTTTTGTAATGCTACTAGCTGAAAGCAAGTTAGTACTAAATTTAGGAACATGCAAAACTGAAGATAAGAAAATGGTATTAGACAACTTGATGTCTCCCTTGCCAAAAATGGGAACAAGGGAACCATCAACAATGGACACTTTATCTTTGCCAAAAGATAAGTGATGGGAACAAGGGAACCATCTTGATGCACCTGATTCAATTACCCAACAATGTTTAGTGTTACCTGGAGCTGAAGCATGATAAGCTGAGGCCCGAGTACCTGAATGAGCAAAGCTAATGTGGGAGGAGCTGATGGTGGCTGAGATGATTGAGCTGAATTGCCAACTTCTTTTTCCAACTGAGTAAGGGCAGCCCGGACAGCAACTAGGGTGTCTAAAGGTGTGCCTTTTGTGCCTGATGAGGTTGCACAATCAATATTAACAGCCATATTAGCATTACCCCTTTTGTTCCTGAGTTTTGCTGGAACTAGATGAGGATGTAGCTTCCAACAGATATCTTTAGTAAGTTTAGGTTTCTTGCAATGTTCACATACCAGATCCCGCTTGTCTTCCTTCTTTATATCCCTCTCCATATCACCCCCAGATTTAGGTTTAACTACTGCCAAGGCTGGTTGGAAGGGCTGATGCTGCACCATAACCTTTCTCCTAGTCTCTTCACTATGCACTAAGGAGTAGGCTTGTAATAGGGTCACACTGTCTCTTGTCAGTAGTTGTTGTCTCACAATATCATATTCAGGATTCAAACCAGCTAGGAACTCAAAAACCCTATTAGTCTCAACCTGCTTTCTATGAGTCTGTGCATCCTTCTGACTTTCCCACTCAAGTGTTTATAGGTCGTCAATTTCATGCCACAAAGATTTCAAGGTAGAGAAGTAAATCGAGACTGGTTTCTCTCCTTGCTTAAGGTTGTTAACCTCACATTTCAGCTCATAGGCCCTAGCAACATTAAGGGGTTAGGAGTAGGTCTCTTTCATAACATCCCATATTTCCTTAGTTGTTTTTTCCCACAAATAGTTTTTGCTTATATGTGGCTGCATAGAGTTGTACAGCCATGTCATAACCAAATAGTTCTCCTGAACCCATTTGGTATAAGTTTGGTCCTCCTTAGGTGGTTCCTTCACATCTCCCAACAAGTAGTTCAGTTTTCCTTTACCCCCAGTGGCCATCATGGCCGATGCCCATTCTAAGTAGTTTGATCCATCAAACATAACAATTGTAATCTAAAAGGTATTCTCAGACATGTTACCTGAACTGCTAGTCCCAAAAACACCTTCCCCTTGATTCTTGAACTCCATTCTTGATCAAGAATTAATAAAAATCCCTTTTTTAACTACTGTAATAAGAGAAACAGCACCCAAACAACTGATAACAGCCGGCCTAGGTCTTCCAGAGAACAAAAAAACACAATTCTGAATGAAACAAATCCAAATTCTGATCTGAAACCAACAACAGTTCTGAATTTTAGGGCTCTCTCAAAACCCTAAAAACATAGGTGAAAAAGGCGAACATTTTCCAGCCGCACCTCTCAGAATAAACCAAGATGGTCTTTTCTAAAGTCGATCTCAAGAAAAAAAGGCTTACTTTATGAAAAATTTCTGGCCACCACCTTCTAGCTGATGCAAAACCTTAATCTTGAGGATCCGAAGCTTCTTCTGATTCTTCCTGATCACTGGAACTCTCCCAGGCTTCTACAATCTCCTTAGTAGTAGTCGTTTACTGCCAGTAACCTCCAAGAATCAGCCGATCCACCTTTCTGTTGAAAAACTTCCAAACCTAGGAAGTTCTCATGTAGTTGGCCTAATTAGACTAGCAATAAGAACTCCTAGGTCGGCTCTGATACCAAGTAGTCAATCAAGACTACAATCTGTCTTGTTTTTAGAAATAAACAATTACTAATTTGAACAGGAGAAGAGAAGAAGTACACGAAGAGGAATTCAGAAAAGGAGAGAGAGGGTCATAACATCTGCTGACCCACTCTTATGATTTATATAAATGTTTGACTAACTGTAAAAGGACTGAATCGCCCTTATTGCTTACATGGAAAAAAGAATAAAAGAAAACTAATAATAAAAACTGAAATAACTACCAACTAATACACTGTCATAACTAATTGAAATATTACTGCCATACGAACACAATGGGGTCCACATCAGTGTTCTCTATAGAGGGTATGGTAATCAACTCAATTTCATCTTCAGTCATTAAGGAGCTTACAACCTCCTTAATAACTCATTCACTAAAAGACAAAACATGAACTCATCCAGTTCAACCACTTCAGTATAACAAGGTCATGGCTATCTGCTTGGCACATCCTTCTTAGGCATAAGCCTTAGGCATCAATGCCTCTAGCATGAACTTCAGGGTGTTCCAGACATACGCCTCCCATGCCTTTTAAAACATTGGTCAGGTTCTATGAAAGAATTTTGGGCCTTGGCAAACTTGAATAAATGTAGTACCACAAGCATAATAGTTCGAGGGATGTGCCAAAAATAAGAGCTTTCTGCTGGGAAGTAGTGCAAATGAAGAGAGATGATCCAACATAGACAAAAAAAGAAGAAAGAAAGAAAGAAAGAACTTGAACTTAATAATTCACATATTTGGCGATAGCCCAGTAGATGAATGGTAAGTAGGCATCCCTTTGAATATGGAGGCTTGGGATCAAACCCACGTAACTGCTGGCTCTCCATCGTACTGACCTCACATGCACCCTGCTGTGTCCCCATCCCTGTAAGGTGTAATATGTACTAGCAAAATGTTGTAATGTGTATGTAGAGGCCCACGGCCCACTAAGGGTTTTTTTTTGTCTTTTTCTCAATGTATTAGTTATGAGTTGTCGCCCTAAGTATAAATATTAACTTAGGCACTGCCAGCTACAGTACTTGGAATAGATCTCTCTTTTCTCTCTTCTCTCCTCTCTCCTCTCTCTTCTCCCTTCTCTTTTCTAGATCTGCCAAACTACATGGTATCTGAGCTCTGATCTGGGCGCAACTTTTCCAGATCTTGTTCTCTTTCCTTTTTTGGAAAAACTATTCTGATTGAAGACTCCATCGTGTGATTCTTCTGGGCGCAACTTCCAGACTTTTTTTTCTTCTTCTCTCTTGGTCGCTGTACCAAGAAGGGTGTGGTGGCAGCCGAATGCATTAAAAAAAATTATATATGGATTTGTGGTGGCAACCGGATGCAGTAAAAGTTTTGTTTGAGTTTGTGGTGGCAGCTGAATGCATTGAAACTTGTCTTTTCTGAGGTTTTTCTATGAGCTGTGGGTCGTGGAAGCCAGGTACGTGCTGTTACATTCATAAGTAAATTTTGACCACTGTGAATGTCACAGTTCTGAAGTCGTAGAGACTGGCTGTCTTCTTTTTTTGCAAACTGAAGTGTTTCAGCTAATAATTATTGACACAGTACTGTCAAACCTGTGTTTTTGGAGCCTACTTATTGTTCAAAGAAAAAAACCTTCTATATCAGATTGGTTTTTTAAAAAAACAGCAGTAATATTTCTGTGGAACTGGCTACTGAGGATTCAGCAACCTCTGGCATTACTTCATAGCAAGGAAACCTAAATGGGGGAATGGACAGCATGAATTTTTCTTTGTCTATTACCCCCTTTGATGGCCTGAACTATCTAGAATGGTCCAAAGGCATCAAACTTTATGTTATAGCTAGGGGGAAGGCCGGTTATATAAGTGGAAAAATAAAAGAACCAAAGTCTGGTACTGCTGAACATAATCGATGGGATCAAGAAAACATGGTTATGTCATGGCTGTTAGTCTCCATGTTACCTCATGTACGAAAACAACCTGTAAAATTTGGGAACAAGCCAAGGCAACCTATTCTGAACAGAGGCATTTTGCCAAGATTTATCAACTTCAAGAAGAATCATCTACGTGTAGACAAGGGGACTGTAGCCTATCTACATACTACTCAGCCCTTACATCTATCTGGAAGGAATTAGACTATTATCAGACCATTGACTGGAGGAATGATGAAGATGCACAGGACTATAAAAAACTTGTCTCCCAACAGCGGGTTTTTGCTTTCTTACATGGGCTGAACCTGGCTTATGAGCCTCTTCGGGTGCAGATTTTGGGAAGTAGGGAACTTCCTTCAGTTCAGGAAGTATATGCTCTAATCCAATATGAAGAGAGCAGAAAAAATCTCATGAATGTTTTTGAGGGGGAGCAACCAGTTGCCCTAGCTGCAAGAGGGGGCAACACAGAAATGAAAAAGGGGGAACCAAGGAAAGGTGAAGATAAGGACAAACTGTGGTGTACTCACTGCCAAAAGCCTAGACACACTCGAGAAACCTGTTGGGAGTTAGTGGGCAACCAAAAATCAAGACACTTCAAAGAAGCCTCCTCAGAAGAAATTTAGTTCTGCAAATCTGGCCACTCAAGACTATCAACAAAATAATCAAACTACTGTGTTTTCTCAAGAGCATCCTAGTGGTTCTGATCCCAAGGAAGACATCATCAACTCTTTTAGAGATCACTTAGAATTGTTTGGTAGGACACTCAGGTAGTTGGACAGGTCGGTTCCTACTCCTTTTACCTCATTCGCTTCTACATCAGGTAAAGGTGCTTCTGCATTTCATGTGTGTACCCCTGCTCCCGAATCACCTTGGGTCATTGACTCAGGGGCATCAAATCATATGACCGGTAAGTCAAATCTCTTTCAAACCTACACTCTTCTCTCTGGAAGGGATAAAGTGAGACTTGCTGAGGGGTCTCTATCCACCATTGCTGGTCAGGGATCTGTATCTCTTCTTGATGGCCTTGTCTTATCCCATACCCTTCAGGCTCCCAAACTTCGCTCCCAAACTTCCTATCAGTTTGTTATCTATAATCAGTATTACTCAGTCTACAAACAGTCAACTGTGGTTATGGCATAATCACCTTGGTCATTTGTCCTTTGAGTCTTTGAAAGTTATGTTTCCTGAATTATTCAAGTCAGTGTCTCTTACTAGTTTGTATTGTGAAACGTGTCAGTTGAGTAAGCATTGTAGAACAACTTTTCCATCAAATAATAAAAGATCTACTTTTCCTTTCCATATTGTCTTTTCTGATGTTTGGGGCCCTGTTAACATACCTACTGAGGGTGGGTACAAGTATTTTATCAGCTTTATTGATGACTATTGAAAATACACATGGCTATATCCTATGCACTCGAGAGAAGAGGTACCCAAGATTGTGCAAGATTTCCATCGCATGGTTTTCACTCAATTTCATGTTGAAATCCAAAATTTCCAATCAGATAATGCAAAAGAGTATTTCCATCATGACTTAGCTGAGTTTTTCTCTTCACAGAAGCTCATGTGCCAGAACACCACAACAAAATGGAGTTGCTGAAAGGAAAAACTGCCATCTCCTCGAAGTTGCTCATAGTATGATGCTTCACATGCATGTTCCAAAACAGTTTTGGGTTGAGGCTGTGATGGTTGCAGCTTATGTTATTAATCGTATGCCATCACGCCTTCTGCAATACAAGGCCCCACATCAACTTCTCTTCCCTCAATCCCCTTTATTTTCCATTCCTCTACGTGTGTTTGGGTGTAAATGCTTTATTCATGATTTATCTCCTAACCGGGGTAAATTGGACCCCAAATCTGTTCCCTGTGTTTTCTTGGGTTATCCCTCTTCCCAGAAGGGCTACAAATGCTTCAATCCAGTCACCTCTAATTACTTTGTATCAATGGATGTGTCCTTTTTTGAGTCAGAACCCTTCTTTCAAGCCTCTCCTCAGGGGGAGAATAGTGTGATGGAGGAGAGGCAAGCTCCAGCTCCTCAAATCCCTCTTCCCTCTATTCCTGACTCCTCTCCATTCCGTGTCTTCTTGAGACGCCATAAGGGGCTGCTGAATTCGAAGGTTGTGGAGCAACTTGAGACTATACATCTAGCACCTTCTGATTCCTTGAAGGAAAATCCAGGTACCCTTGTTCCCTTTGATATGACTAAACCTATTGCTATTGATGATCCTACTAATGATCTTGATGTCCCAATTGCTCATAGAAAAGGGGTTTGATCATGTACTACTAAGCATCCTATTGCTCAGTTTTTATCCTATGAAAACATTGCTCCCGCATTTCGTGCCTTTTTGACTGTCATTTATTCCGTCTCTGTTCCCAAAAGTGTTGTAGAAGCCTTATCTATACCTGAATGGACAGAGGCAATGAAAGAAGAAATTAGTGCTCTTCATAACAATAATACCTGGGAGTTGGTGAATCTTCCCGAAGGCAAGGAGCCGGTGGGATGCAAGTGGGTATTCATAGTAAAGCATAGAGCAGATGGGTCGGTTGAAAGGTATAAAGCCAGGTTAGTTGCAAACGGGTATACTCAGGTGTATGGGGTTGACTATGCAGAGACTTTTGCCCCAGTTGCTAAAATGAACACTATCCGAATTATACTATCCTTGGCTGTTAACTTTGATTGGGAGCTCCACCAACTAGACATAAAAAATGCTTTCTTAAATGGGGATCTGGTAGAAGAAGTTTACATGATTCAGCCTCTTGGGTTTGTAGCACAAGGGTGTGAAGGGAAAGTTTGCAAACTAAAAAAATCTTTATATGGTGTAGAGAACACTGATGTGGGTCCCACTGTGTTCGTAGGGTAGAAGATGTTCTAGTCTGCCTAGGGTTAGCTATTGGTCATTTAGTTGTTTCAGTTGTTATTTATTTCAGTCTTATTTTTTGCTCTATTTGTTATGTAAAGACTAAGGGCAGATCTGTCCTTTCCATGTAATGAGCAAAACCTATAAATATTAATTAAAGTG
>NW_010729079.1:5952823-5966278 GCF_000365185.1 Nelumbo nucifera
TATTGTTATGTACGGCCAGAATAGTATAAATGCAAAGCTTCACTCGACTGAAGCTAAGTTTTTGAGGCCTTAACTCTGTAGCCTCTTCTTCTTCTTCTTCTTCTTCTTCTTCTTCTTCTTCCTTCTTCTTCTCTTCTTCTTCTCCTTCTCCTCTTGCTCAACAATCCCAACTATATGGATCGGCTGCATGAACTCTGTTTTGCCAATCCATTCTACTTAAAATCCATACAACTGTTAAATTATTAATGCTTAATTCATTTCTTACTACTTCTACCCATGTCCTTTTTGGTCTACTCCTAGCCCCTTCAACTTGTAACAAATCACTTCTTCTAATTGGTGTTGTTGATGGTCTTTATGCACATAACCAAACCATCTTAGTCTACTCTCTCATTTTATCACCTATTGGGGCTACTCCTAAGTTCTTTATTCCCGATCCCATCCTTTCTGGTTTTTCTGCTCATCCATCTTAGCATTCGCATTTCCGCTACTCATTTTCTGGACATGTTTCTTGACTGCCCAACACTTTGCTCCATACAACATAGCTGACTTTACAACTGTTTCATAGAACTTTCCTTTTTGTCTAAGTGGTATTTGCCTATCACATAAAAGTCCAGATGCACCTCTCCGTTTTTCCCATCCTGCTCTAATTCTTTGGTCTCCAATCCTAAGTATATCCTCATTTACACTCCTATTAGAACTAAATTTAAATGTCATATACTCTGTTTTAGTCCTACTTATTTTAAAATTTTTCATAATTATACTATACCAAATTGATCTTTAATTATTTTTGTTCCATGCAGCCAATGGAGAAATGTCATGGTGGCAACTGTAGCATGAGCATAAAAACTTCACAATTTCTTTCATGACTCACTTCACTAGGCATACAGTCCCACTTCCTCTTTGAGATTATCCTCTCGAAAAACAGGACCTCGTTCCATTGAAGTCATCTCATGAATTTCTATAGTTCAATAACACCAGTGAAATCATATCATATTGAAGATAAATGTGTCAATCATGGATTCCTGGAGTCACAATTTAAATAAGAACAGTTGTTTAAAATCAATGGACATAACTGGTAAGAAAAAGAAAAATTATATAGTACTGACGTGATAGCTATGACACATCAAAAAAAAATCAAATCCCATGTAATATGTCATTCTTCTTCAATTTTGAAGTACAAGAATGAATCTTTCCATAATTATAAGTTTTACTTCCTAGGGAACAAATGACTGGTAGAAATTATAGAAGGTCTTCATGCCTGGAAAATAATAAAAACAAGAAAAGGTCCTAATATTATAGCCAGAAAGATTGCAGAGTAACAGGTATATATTCTACAAACTCAATAGAAGCAAGAGACATTTACGGATCAAGCATCCAATAGCTTCGCCTCTGAAAACTTGGATTCTGTTCTCCATGTGCATAATAACAATTTAAAGCTTCAACATTTCCAACCTAGCCACATGGAAACAAATGAGAACAAGCTGCCATTCAGAACCAAATAGATAAAGATGCATCAGATGGACATTTTAGAAGCATAGACGCAGTTTCTTCTTTAGGAACATCCTAACATTAAAAATATCTTGTTTGCAGCCAAAATCCCTATTCTATACATATATAATATCGAAATTATGTAAACTATCTCTTTGGCACTTGTATGAACCTTAAACTATTGTGGAAATAAATCCAAGCACATGCAGATGTATAATTGTAATGTGGGTTGAAAAGAAATGTTGGAGGTACTGTGCTTCATCTAGGAAGCACAAAATATATGTTTATAGGATAGGAGAAGCTACGTTAAAATGAATTTCATAATCTGTAGCATGACTTTCATAAACTTGATCCTAAGGCTGTGCAATGTGCTTTCTTAGGCTATTTCTGAATTAAAATTACAGTTTTGAATGTATTCATTTTTCTACTGATGGTTCCTTTGTTTTTCTTCTAGCTCCACTTCCTGTTACTAGAAGTTCATCTTCTATTGCTGTTCAACCTTCCAAGTCCTAAACCATCAATTCTACAAGTTTATACATAGTTGCAAACTAACGATGCCTTACCACCACGTTTTTTTAGAGTCAATAGATCCCGAGCCTCCTATAGTTCCTCTGCAAAAAAACTTAGCATACCCAGTGCTCTGCATAAAAGTAAAAGGCCTTGCATTGCACATCCTATTGAAGTGTTTCTTATGCTTCTTTGTGTTGCTATATGTGTAGCTTTATCTCTTTTGTATATTTAACTTTGATTCATAAGTCCATACAAGAAGTTACATCTCATCCTGGGTGGGGGACAGCTTTAGAAGACAAATGACTTGATTGCACAATAAATGTATTTTGGAACTTGTCTCACTCTAACCAGGTAAGATGACCATGGGTTGTTGTAGGGTTTAGTCGTTTACATTGTTAAATTCCTTCCTGATGGGTCAGTGGAGCATTTAGGGCTCATCTTATGACCAAGAGATTTTCCTAGAGTAGTAGTGTTGATTATGCTATGACATTTCTCTTGTGGCCAACAAGATTGCTATGGTCAAAGTTATCATGGAGCGAAACTACCTCTGAATACCTGGCTTGGGGAAGTTTAGTAGTGAATGAATTTGGGTGAAGATATGTTGTTGATTGGAGTACTCTATCTTTTGCCATAATTCTGTTCAATGCAATTATTTTACCTTGTCTCAAAAAAAAAAAAAAAAAAAATCTATTCAATGCAATTATTTCGGTTGGTTACATAGAATTGTAGATAATACCATTATTTCTGGAGATGATTTGAAGGAAATTGAGAAATCAAATCATTTATCCAAGGAAAGTTTCATATAAAAGATTTAGGCAACTTGAGATACTTTCTTGGGATCAAAACATTTCACTCTCAGATAGAGATGGTATGTCTTAATGTGAGTACATGCTTGAACTGTTAAAAGAAACAAGGTTACTAGGGTTGAAACCAAATGCAACTCCTATGGATCCCAACATCAAGTTGAAGGCCGATCAAGGGGTGCTAATTTATCCAAGAAAATATCTTAGGTTAGTTGGAAAGTTAAATTATCTTAATATCACTAACCCGAATATCTCATTTTTTGTTAGCTTACTAATATGGAGGATTTTTTGAGAAAGCTTAACTGGATTTCATTAAAATAGGAGAAAATACATGAGATAAAATAGGGGAAGTTAATTAGATTTCATTATTATATACTGTAATACCTTAAAGAATCACCTAGTTATGGCTTATTGCAAAAAAACCGTGTACATGAGTACGTACTTTAAATTCAAGCTTTATTAATACCAATTCGGTAGGTTCTCCTTTTGATAGGTGGTCCACTACAGGCTTTGTACCTTATTAGAAGGTAATCTTTTACCTCGGAAGAGTAGAAAGGGAAGTGTTATGGCTAGATCAAGTGCTAAGGAAGAATGCAATATCATGGTACATACAATTTGTGCGTTAGTTTGGCTAAAGAACCTTTTAAAGAAGTTGGGCACCTCTATGACTTACCTATGCATCTTGATTTTGATAAGAAGGCAGCTATCGATATTGCATCTATCCCTGGCCTTAATGAGAGAACTAAACACATTGAAGTTTATTATCATTTTGTTCATAACAAAGTTCATAATCAGGATCTTTAAACTAAATGTGTTAAGTTTGCTAACCCACTAATCTGTTTACCAAAGTCCCTAAGTCATCCTCAGGTTGAATTTATTTGTTCCAACTTCCAAGCCTAGATTGTATGTTATATATTTACCAACTTGAGAGGGAGAATTAGGAATGTGGTTGTTTATGTTAAAAGAAATATTATACAGTATTTGTGTCATTATATATTCTGATACATATCCAGGGGTTGTTTAGTGGGTATAAAGTGGCTATGAAATGTAACATGAACAGTAGTTTTCTTCTTTCTCTATTCCGATACTTAATTGTAGATCAAAACAAAGATCAAATCAAGTTGTTGAAATTTTTCTACCTGAATCAGGAAACACAAATCAAACATTTTCAAAGTAACAATGCAAATAAAAATAACCATGTGATTTCCCAACTTTCAACAAACCTTAAGCCTTTCATGTGCTTCCCCAACTGTTCTACCATCCTTCTTTTTTCGCCAAATATGACCATCTCTACGAAAAAAACGAAGCACCCTCTTGTTGAAAAGGAATAAAGACCCACCTGTTTATGCAGTCAGTTAGGATGCTATGGCATGACACTATGAACATAAGGAATTATGCACAAAGAATGATTGGAGCTGGCATCCAAAACAACTGAAAACAAAATCACAATGAACACTATATTGCATTAAACTATGGAGATTAGAAAGGTTACCTGGAGGCCTTTGAAGGGGCTCTTCAGTGAGCTTCTGACTTTCATGATTCTGTAAAATGAAAAGAACTTCTGCAGGTTTCAGCCAACGATTTTTAGCCTCTTGGAACAGCTCATGGATATCATATCCTGCAATGAATGAGGAATAAAGAAAAGTCAAAACACTTGAACAGTAAAGGTATTTGCAGATACAACGTAGGAGGACTATGATCAAAATAACATGCTTAATTTTTAAACCAAGAAATCAATAATAATAAGTAAACAAGAACAATGGTGAAAGCATACTGTCTGCCTTATGATTCCATTTTTCCTACGGTGGCTTTGAAATGGTAAATATAAGCAAAAGTTAGTATGAGTTTAGCATAACCTGTGGAGATATAGGCATAGAACATTAACAGTAAGAAACTAATTAGCCACACTCTTAAATCATCAAAAGCAATCTTACAAATGAGACTCACACATGCAAACCTTCTCTTGTTGAAGAATGTGTATATGAACGCTTTAAGAGAAATTTACAGCAGGTATACATAATTAATAGGTGGGCGAAACAAACTGGTGATATTTCGTAAAATCACCAACTCGGATTGGGCCACAGAATATTAAACCAAATAAACTTTTTTCTCCAATTAGCTCCAGATAAATGTAGAAGAGTTCAATTTATTTTTTTCAAAAGAAATATAAATATGGAAAGAAAGAAACTAACATATTAGTATAACGTGAACTAGCTGATAAAAGATCAAAAGAAAACCAACGAGATCACTATAAAGAGAATTAAAAACAAAAGATTATATTCAAGAGTTCAACTAATTAAGATTTAAATATTTAACAACTCAAGCGGATGTGAACTCTAAATATTTAACCCTTACGTCACTCAAAATTGAAAACCAACACAGGTTATTCTAGCTGATATTTTATCAGCTAGAAACAGAAGAGAAGAAAAAGAAAAGGGGGAGCAACTTACCAAATTGAAGCTCACAGAATAGAAAAGCAGAACAAACTTCCAAAGGGGGGATAAAAATGCAAATAGAAAAGAAAGAAAGTAGAATATTACCGGACTGCATCGTGTTCGATCCCTAGAAAATAGAAATTACAGCTCGACGACTTGCATAGAAGCTCTGTCCTTCACTCGGTGGTGACCATTTCAATGCAGCGAACCCCGACAATTTGAATTAAGTAGTCGTACCAGTCGGGATAACAAAAGTGGAGGAAATGGATTGGAGTCGGAGACAAACCGAAAATTCGAGGAATCGGAAAGCACGGTGCGGAGTCAAGCGGCTCTAAACCATGGTAACTGATGAGAAGAAAAAGAAAGAAACAGCCGAAATATCGTTGCAACTTGCAAAGGTTGGCGCAGACGCTCCCTTCCTCTTCCCCCTCCAAAACTCCCAAGTCGCTACTCGCGAGTCAAATTTATCCCGTTTCGTTGAAAGTTGAAACAAGGGGGGGGAATAGCCGGACACGAGCTTGATTTGCTTTCTATCGTATTGAAATTCCTGCTACAATACAATGGAATCCTCCACACTACAGTAAAAGGCTTTCGTACTACTTTTTCAACGGCGAGAATACTGAATAGTTGTCGTATGTCCACTGACTGATGACTGACGACTGACGACCGATACGTGACGAATTTTGGCGCTATGCCATACAGATTACAGACAAGACAAATGAGGTACGCACATACGGACGCGTAAGGAGGGATTAAGAGTCTAAACAGCGGGATTTGATCCAATAATTTCTCTAGAGTCTGGAGTCTAGAGTCTCTGGAGTCTGGACCATTATCAAGTGCAAGTGGGTGGGAGTATACTATATAAGTTGTCCATAACCGTTATGATGGTAATAGAGGGCAAACGATCCATCCAGCTCATATAAAAACGAATCGTTAAAAAGTTTCCAGTTTTGTGGTTGCCAATTCCTGCTTCCCAAACTATCCATCGAATTTCCAGGTACAAGGCGGAAACATTAAAGATCGGATTTGGATAAAATAGCTCCGATGCGGATGCGGTAGCCGGTAGGGACACAAGCATATACTGGATCACCGAGAAAAACTTTTTAGGCAAATTATTTCTCCCTCTTTACTTTATGCACGTGCTACTTAATTGGTCATGTCCTGCCAAGTGCCATCATTTCATCGCTGAACCCAGATCTGACGTGGTTTCCAGTCATTCCTTTGTGCAGTTGTGATTATGTGGTAGGTAAGGTGGTATTAATTTATAAAAAAATAGTTAATATTTATTATTTTTATTTTTTAATTAATTTGGAAAGATTATAAATACAAAAATCTGGTAAGGGTATTTTTAAACCTTCTATATTATATAGACTCTTCAAAGGGATTAGATTTAGAAAGACGACAAATACAAATATGTATGTAAGGTCCATAAAAATGATAGCAGATAAACACATTTGTAATTGCACTCTTCCCAAAAGGAACATAGATGAAAATAAACCATAGATCTTTTAAAGCAGCACTAAAAGAAATTTCCAAGTATTGAATGCATTATATGGTAAATAGTAGATCAACTTTAGAAGACATGCTTTTGCTTTTGAAAGCATCCTTTCCTTTTGTTGATTTTGAAAACATCATTTTTGCAGAAGCCACAACATTTCTTGAAGCAATATTGAAGCTTTATAGATCAGATCTCTTATCTCTACATATTAATAATCTCTCTTTTGAAGGTGATGCAAAGGATTGTCCAATATTCCTGCTGGAACGTAGGATGATTTCCGTCTTGTTCATGGGCGTATCCCCTCAATAGTGGCCTTACTAATTGAAAGGTTCAATAGCTATGTGTGGGAAAGGATGCTAATAAGGTTGTTGACAACCTTGCTCGTTATTCCCTCTCATATATAGTGTGTACAAATCCTCTAAATTGTATTGCTCTTCCTCTTCTTGAGAATTCTCTTTTGTATCAAGACTATTAATTGTTGAATGGTTGGCTTAGGCCTCCAAAAAGGAATTGATTTTGTTTCTCTATCAATATTGTACATTTTGGCTGGCATATGTCATATGAATCCCATTCCCATATGACAACCAATATGTACCTCATTTGGTTATAACCAAACAAGACAAACTGCACTATAAGCATACGACAAACTTTCTAAAGTTTAAGAAAACTTGGTTATCGCTAGTTGATTACATATAAAACAAGACAACCAAGCTCAAGAATCTTCTATGATATGTTTCTTAACCCAAAAGTACCTCTTTATCGTTCTCTTGATGCATCTCCAAATACACAAACAGTAAGGTTCGTTGTGGGAGTGCTTTGAAAGCCCAAAATTGTTTCGAGGTGAGATTCAAAGTGATGGAATCATCATGTGGCGGTGATGCATGGCTCCAAGTTGCTAATCACTTTATATGCAGATCATCAGGAATTCGAAAACTTGTCTGACGGTGTAACATGCCAGATTAGCTTGTCATTAATAATGGTCCCGGGTTGAGGGAGCTTGACGGACTGGATCTCATACATGAAGAGTCATCAAACCAGTTCTTTAATCTTTCAGTGATCCAAGTCACAGTGTCTTGATTGATAATTTCAGCTACCTTCCGGTTGTTACTCAACCCCGGCCTCAGACTTAATGTACGGTAGGGCGAGAACCATTATTTAATTAGCCAAGGGTCCAGAGTAGCATTCGTCGCCCCACCCATTACCGATTAACCACCTGCAACCAATTTTCAAGAAACACCTGCACTTTAAGGTTATGTTTGGTTTGAAGAAAAAAGTAGGAAAAGAAAAGAAAATGCATGTAAACCTTTTACAAATCTTGTATAGATTTTCCTACATTTCCTTTCCTTTTCTCATTTTTTTCTTCAAACCAGACATAACCTAAGATGCCGCTCCAGATTGGAGATGAGTTACTCGAATCATATACCTCTCAAAAGGATTTACTATGAAGGTATTTATGTTTGAGTATAGATGACCAAAGTGTATATCCCATGGATAAGAAACGCCACCCAAGCTTCATGAGCAAAGCCATGTTTCTGTACGTACGCTCTAGTATGAGTTTTTGAGACCCAAGCCACCAACTTAATTCTTTGGGTCTTTTCATAAACCGCCCATTGTAAAGGTGGATCTTTTTGTGGTTCTCCATATCTCCCCACAAAAAATCACGGCTAAGGGAATCCAGCTTCTCAATGATAGATTGGACTGCTTTCAAGAGTACTTTTAAATTTTAATGAGTACAGTTCTACCTGCCTGTGGATTAACCTCATATACATATATATATATGGATGGCAACTCTTATTTGACGGTGTGGAGGAATTCCAACAAACTAAATTAAATTTATGCAACTCATTGAAAGTGTACCCTAAAGACAGATTGGAAGGCATAAGCCAAAGTCAGATTACTTGGGAAAATTTTGAATATAAAAGTAGTAGCTGGTAGCTAAATCTGTTGTAGTTGGCGGGGTTCCAAGTGATCCAAGTACTATATAACATATATAGCAACAGCAAAATCAGAGCGTCCCCTGCTGATGGTTCAGATTCAGTACTGATTCAGCTGAAGTCTAAAGGGATGATGAACACATGGCAGATCAAGACAGGTAACCCGAAAGATAAAGCCACCACACCAATATTCCTCCTTAAATTTTTTTTTATTTAAGAGAATCCAGTCCTATTGGTCGTGTGTCACCCAACAACTTCTCTCAATTACAATTTTATAAAAGATTAAAGTAGACTAATCCTGGTGACTCAACCAAATGGCCATTAATTTTGAATGGAACTGCACACTCACCCTCATGACGCTAAAAAGATAAGATCCCACTAACTCAATTCAAGTAAAGCCTTCCGCAACCAGATAGACAAAGGGACATCAAACAGAAAAGATCACCACCACACTTTACATTTTAAAACTAAAATATGAACGCCCGCCATCCTTCCTTAATCACCAATCTCCAGAAAAAAAAAAAAAAAAAAAAACGAAAATACCAAGTGTAATATGCATAATGAATTTGAAGGAAAAGGAAAGCTTTATTTTTCTCTTTTTTTTTATTTTTTTTTTGACTTCGTGGGACTTAAGGTAGGCAGACTCCAAACTCATGATCCCTCCCAATTGAGGTAGCCAGACTCCAAACTCATGACCCCTAACTCTCCATTAAAAGCCAGTTACCCTTTTATCGGGAAAAAGACATTATAGGCTTTTTAAGTAGGTTCCACCTCCCAAAACCAAAATCCACAGCATGAAAGTGACAAGCGTGGAATCACCCATCACCAATTGATGGTAACAACAAGATTAACAGGGTCTCAGCATGAAAGTATTATTTTGATTATTGTTTTTAATATAATGAGGTCTATCATTTGATCTTAATTAAATAATTGGTTTAAAATTAATTATATATAATTATTTATTATTTATAATAATATAGTTATAGTTATTTTATTTTAGAAACTATAATTTAATTTATTATTATATTTTTAAATAAGCATATAAAAATTATATCTCTAAATGATATTTTTAAATTTTGCCCTGCGAAGCAGGGGCTTCCCCGCTAGTACTTATATCATTGCAACAAGGCAATGAGCCAAATTGAAGTATCATATAAGGAATCGTGTTCACACTTCACATTTACACAACCTAGGGTGTCGAACTTCTGTACGCCTTACAAAATTTATTTGGCTGTGAAACGTGGAAGCCTAAAATTGTAATGTAAAGTTGTAAACCTTTATAAAAAAAAAAAGTAACCACAAATGTGAAATGCCGTGTACTTGTGGAAAGCATCAGAAAAGACTGAAACATTGTGCCGAACAACTTAGTATTGACAATTGGGGGGAGTGAGGACTCACTTGAGGTCAATGATAGGATAATGGCCCAGACTGGAATATTTCTTAACCTTGATGGTCACTATATATACAACTCTTTCTTTAGAGTAAAAGTAATAATAGGTAAAAGAGAAAGAGATACAGTCGTCTATCCTGGGTATCCCTGGACAGTTATAGTTAACAAAAAAAGAAGATCCTTGAGTTTTTGCTACTTGGAATACCTCATGCGCAGATATGTTATATTTTTCATGGTTTTTAAAAACGAACCGGTGATTGAATCGGTTAGGGGTCTGGTTATCGGTTTGAATGGTCTAATCGTTTAATTCGAATGGTCAGCTTGTTTTGATAAAAAAATTAAAAAAATTAGAAAACGGTCAAAACCGTTCCAACTATTTGAACGATTCGAATGATTAATCGGCCGATTCAACGGTTTTCTGGTCAAAATCAACAATTTGGAGAGAAAAAGCGGTTTTAAAAGAAAACAAACCAATTCCCGGTTTTTCCGGTCCAATCCGATTTTGAAACAGTGATATTTTCTATTTACTATATATACAACCTGGCAGGGTCTGTATTGACCGAGAACCGCTCATATTAGAAATTGAGGATCGACATATGAATTTGTGGTTTGTGGATCACGAAAATTGAGCTTCTAACTCAAAAAAGCCATCGGTGGAACACTAGCTTGCTTCTTGGTGTGGCCCATAGCAACAGTTCATTCCTTCTTGGTGTTTACATATCGGGTGTATTGATGTTCTAAACTATGGGTCCCTTGAACCACACTACCTACGTAATCTCATTGTACAAAATTTTCCACACTGGTAAATTATTAATAGATGCTTTGATTTTGTCTTATTCAAAGGAAAAGGTAGAAAAGGAAAAAGGAAAGATACAGAAACTTATACAAAATATTTGTATTGGTTCTTTTAAATACTTAATCAAGAATTTAGTAATTAGTTGCTTAGTTATATTCTATTTCGATTTTATTTTTTATATTTTTATTAACTTTTACAATTAGATTTTGCATTATTATATTTACTTTTATTTTTTATTATGCAATCTTTATTATTATTCCATTATAGGAAAGTAAAGGCAAGGTCTTTCCGTGATTTTGTACAAACGGGTGGTTTAAGTAATAATAAGGTAGTGAAAGGGGTGTGTTTACATATTTAATAATTTAATTGTTCCATTCTTTACCTTTTCCTACTTTTTCCTTCAAACCAAACACAACCTTATGAAAAATATATCACACTAAATGATTAAAACTCTAAAACAGTAGTGCCTTAAGATTCTTGACATCCACCAGTGAAGACGTTTTCACTCTTACATTACGGGTGCAAGGTGCAACTTGGGTGGGCCCAATCCAAAATTTTGTACAGGTTATGCTTGGATGTTTGGTCCTCGAACTGAGATCGGGTTCGAAGAAATTGGGCTTTTTTATTTTTTGGGCTGAGCCTGGGCCTAGTCTTTAGGTAGCTCGAACCCAATCCAACTATACACATACATACATATATATATATATATATATATATATATATATATATTATACATATTTGCATAAATACATATATTTATACAAATATGTATATATTTATGTTATATATGTATAATATTTATACCCCAATCTTATATTGTCGAGTTCGGGCTTTAAACCAAAATTTTAGGATTGAGCGCAGATTGACCATAAACCTGGCCCAACCTGCCTGACTTATACCCTATTTTATAGGGTCAAAACTACTCAGGCCCCCCTCCCCCATTTTGGTAAAAAAGCCACATATCCTCATTTATACGTTTACACTTTGTACCTGTGACTCTGTGTATATGATAGTAGGTCTGTCAACAGACTCCAAAAATCCAATACCCCATCCAGCCTAATACTCTAATTAAAAGATGTTAGAGGAATGTTTGGGAAGAGTTAATTCAATAGCTTAAAAATTATCCATAAGAAATGCTACTTCTCATAAAATTTAGGCAGATTTATTGTATATGAACTGCACTGCACCATGAAGCAAAAAAAAAAAAACAAAAAAACATCAATTATTTATAAAACAACAGATTGCAGTTGATATCACCAACATTGTTTAAAATATTGATGATAAGTACACTTTTTTTTTCTCTTTATGGGGCTATACAACAGGGTTACAGGGGTAGCCTATCCCCCTCCGTGGCAGAGGGTTTTAATCCCACGTCTATACTCAACGCTTGTAGAAGATGAATCAATATTGAAATCTTAGTTTAACGTGCAAGATATATTCCTAAATATAATTGGATCCTTTTAAGCAAAATAGGTATTAATAGTCATTTAAAACATAAATTTGAGGGTACTAATGGTATTTAAAGGGAATATTAAAGTTTTAAAACGTGGTACCCCACTTCAAAAACAAAAGGCAGAAACTAAAAGTTACTTGTGCACCCAAATAGCTTAGAATTATCTACATGGGAGAAGTTAAACCTGATGTGCCAAATGGTTTCAATTAGACCTGTTAACAGGCCGGTTTTGGGCCTGGCTTTACACGGTGTCGGGCTCAGGCTTTACTCTTCAGATCGGACCCAATCAAATTTTAGCGAAAACAGCCTGAGCCTGGCCTATGAACGTGTATAGCTTCAATTGGGCTTTTAGGAATCAAATCATGAGAATCTGACCCCATTTGATTTCATAAAATTCTAAGTCCAATTATATGTAAAATAATTTTTACTTCTTTATTTTAATGGCTATAGAACAGAATCTGATTAAATCGGATCCAAAATCTAAAATATCAAATTGAGATGTTGCTGAATCCAGCCCGATTACAGTTATATATATGATATAGACAAAAAAAAAAAAAACTTAAGACTCCTTTTCTCCCCCCATTTGATCCAACCATTAATGCTCAGTTTGGAAAAAAATGCAAATACAAATATTTATAGTGCAAATAAAAGATTGAAAATACTCAAATACCTTATGCGAGCATATTTATATTTGCACTTTTCCTAAACTGAGCCTAGAGGTTCTAAGTTTGAATATTTGATCAGATCAATTATGATATTTTCACTCCTTACTCCATCTTTTGATCTTGACTTCAAGGGTACAAATCCAACAGCTGCATGATCATCTTTTTTACTTGATCTACCAACCATGGTTTTCAAAATGGGACCGGACCGGATGGTTGGACCGGAAAGACTGGTAACCGGTCAGTCACTTGGGTTCGGTTTTACTAGAAACCGGAAATTAAAAAAAAAACGTTGAAAAGTAAAAAAACCGCTGACCTGGGCAGTCGGACCACTAAACTATTCGACTCGGGCAGCGGTTCGTGGGTTAATATTTTTATTTTTAATGTTTTAAATAAAAAAACAAAAAATAAAATACCAATTATATCCCAACCAGTTCGATTTTCGAATCCCAGTCCGTTATTCAATTTTAGCCTTTAGGGTTATTT
>NW_010729079.1:5970332-6165583 GCF_000365185.1 Nelumbo nucifera
TCTCCGGGGGGCAACCTCAACTTCCTTCAGTGTGCATCGGCCAGTTCACCATCCCGCTTACTGCGACTGGGGTTCCAACGTTGACCGTGCCACCGAGCACCACACAAGTGAACGCCCCACTTCCCCCAGTGGTAGGCGCAACCTTTTCTAAGCCTTCTATGGTTCCCCCTGGAGTTGGATAGTCCCAGTTTAATGACCTAGTGCAATGTGTTTGGGCCATCCAGGTCCAAATGTAGTAGGTTCAGCAATTCTAGCAGTACCAACAGCAGTTACCTCCACTGCCGCAGAGCCAACAGTCGGTTCCACCTCGGCACCCAGAGGCCCAGCAAAATCAGAACCGACCTTGCGTGAACCAGGACATCATCCGATCTCCCCACCAAGGCGAAGAGACTTCCCAAGTCCCAGTTCCTCCTAGGAGTCAGGTCTCACCCCGCGGGAGGAGAGACAATTAGATTACTCCACCTGCTTTGCAAGGGAACCTCGGAAACAAGTCCGGGGATACTCAGCCTAACAGGGCCAATCTTCCTCGGCATTCGCAGCAAGAAAACGATGGGTCATTGCAGGTAACCAGTTCGGGGTGCAAACTCAAGGCAGGGCCTCTCCGTCCATGATAGCCAGCCCCATAATCCCACGAGGAACCGGGAGCTACCTCGCGATAGAACGGTACCGGAGCATACTGAAATCAGCAGCACCAATGCCGAGTCGGTAAAGAGGCAGCAACGGAGGCGTCGCAAGGCATGCCGTACTTCAGCTCAGAACAGCTAGCCAGCGAGACCGAACCAACAAGAAGGACAGGCTAAAGGTAAGGAGGAGGCGAGCTCGGTATCTATAAAGGCCGCTCCTCCCCTACTTTCCAGGTCGTCTCCCTTGTCTCCCAAGCTCTTGGTGACCCCGATGCCCAAAGATTTCAAGATGCCTCCCTTGGACAAGTATAACGGGTCTTTTGATCCTAATGATCATGTGGACTCCTTCCAGTCACAGATGCACCTAGTTGGGGCTGACGAGTCTTGTATGTGTGTGGCCTTCTCCACCACTTTTAAGGGGGTAATTCGGACTTGGTACCGGAACCTCGCGCCGGGATCGATCAAGAGTTGGGTGCAGTTCACATATTTGTTTACCTTGCACTTCATCACCAGCAAGAAATGCCCGAGGTCGCAGGAAAGCCTCCTCAACGTGGTTCGAAGAGAATGAGAGTTGATTAGAAGCTACATCAAGCGCTTCAACGACACCTGCCTACAAATCCCCGACTTAGACCCAGTGGTAAGACTCATGACAGCTAAGAAAGGAATAACTTACAGGGAGTTTAAATGGCATGTGGTGGCCAATAAACCAAAAGACATCCCTGAATTCCTCAAACTAGCCGACTAGTTCATCGGAACCAAAGAGGAAATAAATCAGAAGATTGACAACCCGACAGAAAAAAGAAAAAAAGACAGTGACGATACAGGTAGTGGCAGAGTTCACCTGGCAAAAAGAAAGCAGAGGTAAGTACCCTTAAAAAAATCGAACAAGGAAATGAAGTATAAAGGTAAAGTACTCACCACCATACAGTACCTGGCAGCTTGGCCTCCGAGCTGGCTTGTGGGCATATCAGCCCACTCAGCTCTCCTTCGAGAGCTGAGGCTCGGGCACAGAAGCACTCTCCGGTTCGTGAGGCGGAGCTCCTTTGTCTTGGTCCTCGTCCAGGTCTACGATAGGGGGATGGGGACGGACCTCCTCCTCTGGAAGCTCGGTTGAGATCGGCTCCGGCGCAACAACCTCAGGCGGGACAGGGGCAGAAGGACTGGCCTCTCGGCGAGACTTCTTCGAGGCCTTCCTCTTTTTCCCCCTCTGGAAGCTCCTTAGAAGGTTCTCCGCATCGACCTCGAGCATGGCTACTACAAGAGAAAAAGAAAAGGTTAGTCGCGAACTAAAGAAAATTCAAAAAAAAAAAAAGAATATGAGCACCGAGGTAGAGGCCTACCAGGAGGGCTCAGCCCAACTCACACAAGCTTCTCCTCGGCCAAGAAATCTCTCATCTCCAGGCCGAGGTCCCTCCAGGAGTTAACGACCGCTCTGGTCTTCGCATCTAGCCTCACCCTGGGGTCTTTAATAGCCACCCGCCAATGAGTCGGGTAGGGCCACCCCTCAGGGTTCCGGACAAAAAAGTATCTCCTCTTCTAGGCCGGTATTTTGTTCGAGCTGCCGAACAGGATTTTGAACCCAGGGCGAGGAGAGATATAATAACTCTGTCGGATGTCCCCGCACAGGCAAGCGGAGTTCTTTTTGATTGAGTAGATCGAGCTAAAAACGTCTAAGGACAGATGTCGGTTATACTCGTGGAATAGGGAGATTGTACCTACTATAGTTCGGATGGAGTTTGGGTATAATTGGTCGATGGTTATGTCAAAGAACTTAATTATTTCTATAATGAATGGATGGAGCGGGAAGCACAACCCAGCTACGAGCTGCTCTTCGAAAACTGCGAGCTCATGGTGACCACGAACCCAAGGGTACCAACCTAGAGGAATACTAAAAACTAGGTTATCGGGAAGATGATAACGAGCTACCAAGGACAGTAGCCTGTCCGAGGTCATAGTGGAAGGCTCGAAGTCATCTAGATCCCGACCCCGAGAAGAAGACGGGACCCCCTCTCTGGAAGTCGGTCCTTCCTCCCGAGCTACAGGTTCCTCAGGCTGAGATGGCCCGACTTCGGGTAAGGAGGTTTCTCCTAAGGGGCGAGGGGGAGAACCACCTAGCGAGGAGCTGACTTCGCCAGTAAGAGTCGAGGACTGCACCTCGGCACCCTCAAGCCCACTAGAGTCACTAAGAAGCCTATCTATGCTAGCACTAGACATATTGAAACAGGAACGGGAAAGGAGAACAAACTAGACGAACTCATCAAAAAAATATGAAAGCGACCTCGGAACATAGGGGAAGAAGTGGCGAGCTGAAGGACTCCGACGCGACCTCGGGAGAGCTCAATCACAAGATTTTTGGCGAAGAAAAGGGGCTCCTCGGCCCCCTATTTATAGCTCACCGTGTAGCGATCAATGGCTGGGACCTGCTCGATCCAACGGCTCTCATGAAATCCGGTTGCACGACACCCAAGGACGAAATCGGTTGAGCGTGCTTTTTGACGTCCGTGGAGTCTATAAACAGTGCGATGTCCGTGCGACCCGGGATGCGATCTGGGTCATCTCGTGGTTGAGCCAGACGGTTGAACAGGCCCGACTAGTGGTTCGCTCTTCAGATTGTCTGGTAGAGCATTCATGGACTCCTCGCACCGGGTTGGGACCCTTGACACGAGGAGTGGGGGGTAATTGATGAAGGGTGATTTGGCGCGACCTAGCGAGAAGGGGACACGTGGACACGACCTGACCAAGGGATGACAGCTCAGCTTAGCAAGACTAGTTCGCAACGTTTGAGCTCGGGTGTTCGGTCACCTCGGGGCTAAAAGAACCCAAGTATCAACTCGGGGCTACCGACCCAAACCGCCACATACCAACTCTAGAAGTTTCTCTAGTAGATCCAGGACCTCACGGGATCACACCGCGTAATGGCAGGCCTAATTTTCTCCCCGCCCAAATTGAGCGGAATTGGTAATCTTTATTAATTGATACGTTACTCCCCAATTAAAGTGGAAACAGATCCCCTCAGGACGAAGATCCCGGAACCGATCTGCAAAATCCACTAGAGCTCAACTATATAAAGGCACAAACCCCAATGACACAAGGTACGCATGATTTTTCTACTCTCTATCTCTCAAAGCTTTCAGCTCGCACCACAATTTACTAACTTAAGCATCAGAGCGACCTCGCCGGGTTAGCCACCCTGGGTTCTCTGATCCGCTGTCTTGTAGATTCACCTATCTTGCTACTCGACTGGAAGGTAGATCATCCTCCAGCAGGGAGTAGTCAGATCGTGCTACATCAGGACGTATTCACAAGTTTTTCCCGTTGACAATATATTGGGATGTGGACGAGACCTGTCCATACTATATTGGGGTGTGGCGTGAACTGATCCTATCTACACCCAGCCGAACGGGATCAAATCCCATGAATGGTCCTGTCCACGAGATATACGCAGTACTGAACATCGACTGTTTCTTAAAACAAAAACAGAAACATGTTATTCGTTATTACATCCCCCCCTCTTCATACATAAAAAAAATTCTGGTAGGGCCAAAAATGCTAGGCCCCATTTTGTCAAAATGGAACCTGTGCAAGCCAGTAGCTGGTAGTCTACAGTTCATTTGCTTTTAATTTTTTTCAACCATACAGCCCATAAGATTGGTTGTTCCATAGGAGGTTTTATTTTTGAATATATACAAAAAATAATGTTTCTCTAATCCACTTATTGTTGAATTGGTTGCAAGGATGTTGGAAGTCAAATCATGTTCACCGCTGGTGCAGAAAATTTTCTGTAACAACCAATAACAATCTGCCACACCATCTAGAAAAGCTGAATTTAAGTTCACAATGAGGAAGGACAGGCTGATCTAGTAGATTGCTATTCGTCTGGTGTAGAAAATGATCAGTGCTGAGGATGTGAATTCCGTGTTGGTTCACATGTGTACAGTGGGCTGTGTTCTCTGTCATTTATCCTACAACTCACTAATTAGGATGGTGTTTGGTATGATAGCATTTTTTGAAACAATGATGCCAGTTCAGCGCCAAATAGGCGTTTAATTGTAAGGTCGTCATGCGATATTGCTTATGTGGGCTATGGGTCAAATAACTTGCGGCGTGATCATTAATTATACAGTACATGAAAAACACTTTGGTATACCATAAAACAAGACCTGGTGTTTGAGATACATTAGATCACCCATGATTTGATGTTATGCCTTTGATATTACGATCACAAACTACGTCTCGTGGGTTATACAAAGTTAGTTGGCTGGTGACGAATGCCAAAATTGTAATGTATGGACAGGTTTTGGTGGACGTGCTTTTCTCATCTCGGCCGCTTTAGATTACAGTGGCTTTATTATCGTTAGGTGGATAGTGGGGAGAAAAAAACCTTTGGCTTTGGCATGAGCTGGATGGATTGAGCCTTATGCCAAGAACAATGGGTCCCCAACAGCCAAACTTTCGTGGAGAGTGGAGGCTGTACTCCTTAGAATATAATTGGTTTTTTTTTTTTTTCTACAATTTTATCATACCATGCTCATGCTAAATTGCTAATATATATTTGCATTGGTTTGTTGGTGTTAATTAAAACGTACGATTAAAAATGTAATTTTTGACAAAAGACTGAGTAATGACTCAACGAGTTTTTGTCATCCTCCAAAACCCCACCTAATCCCACAATGGATTCGGATTCGGCGGTGAAGGCGGAATTTAATCCCAAGTCTCTACCACAACATTCAACCAGTCAAAGACCTTACCATACCAGCTGGCATTTTTAAGGCCCTTTGAGGTGTTGTTTGGATTTCCTACCCACAAGTTGGTTCGGTTAATCGTCGATTTTTTATATTGGTTAACCAAAATCAAACCAGTACCTTCAGCTTTTTTAAAAACACCAAACCGATCGGTTTGGCTAATTGATTTTTTAGTTCAATTTCGGTCAATTCGATTTTTTGGTTTTTTTGCTCACCCCTACATGTTATTATTCATGGGAAAATGTTTCAGATATATAAGTTTAGTGTCTTGTAGGTAGGAGATCCGAGCTCCATATAAATAGTCAGTATATAAGGTTGTGATTGTTTTCAGTGTAAATATGGATCATTTAAAACTCTTTTCCCAATTCATATTTATTAGCGCTTGGATGGAGTACAGTTTACATCGAAAATCGATGTAAATTCCACCCACGGTAGAGTTTTACACCTAAATACAACACCAATAAAATCGATGTAAATATTTATATGGCTAATCACACTTATCAAAGTTACAACGGTTCACTCATTTAAACTGATCTATGTTGAACTCCATTGATATACTTTTACATTGATAAATATTTACACCAAAAACAGATGCAACCTAAATTACACTTTGGATATGCTACCCACATCCCCACTCATAGAACATGACAATTGTTTATTGGGAATATCTTCCCATGAATGACAAGGGAGATGTTTCTGACTGTAATATTCTGTGGCTAGAGATGTGGGACAAATTGTGGGTAGCAAATCCGAGCCCTATAAATTATATTTGGTGAACCATTTAATATTTAACAAGGGTAAATTGTTGAAACCTTCCTTGAAATTTCTAAGCATTGTTGCAACTTTTCCAAACTTTCTAACATAGTTGCAAGTAGACCCATTCTATTAAAATCCTCTAATAAAAGGCATGAAAATGTCCAAAATACCCATACAGTTACTATTGAGGCTGATTTCTACGGACAAAACAATACAAACTTTATGAATAATAGAAAACAAAGAGTTTAAAGTGGTAGGTTTACCTTTGAGTGATTGATATGAAGGGCAAATTTGGAAAAAAATATTTTGGTCAAAAAGTTGAGGCTCAATTTGGAAGGTTTCTAGTACAAATATAAATATGTAGAGTGACAAACCTACAACCTTGTATTTTATATGTATTTATGTTGTACATATTTGTATTTGTATTCCTTCCAAACTGATAAAGGGAGATGATTGCAACTACCAAACTTCAAGGAAAGTTTCAGTAACGATTAAAACACTTGAGGGGAGGTTTTAGGCTTTCAACAATTTACCCTTTAAAAAAACATTGCCATATTGTCACGGCGCTAGTCGACAAGGCCCCATGTGGCACTCGATTGGATCGAGCAATCCCACAAAAGCAAGCAATAACACACAAAAGCAACAAAGAAGGCACACGAATTAGTCAAAAATCTCTTTTGTATTGCATAAAATGGTGGTCCTCATGCTTAACCTTTACACGTTCATAGCACACTCGACTGCCTACCTCCCCTCCAAGGTTCAAAGTATCGACACATATTGACCTGTATCGGCTAATACGTATCATGTCGGTGGCTTCCTGATATGCCCCTACAGGGGTTGTATCGGGTCAGCCACTGGTTCAGAGGGTAGCCAAGCCATAAACCGGCCCCTCTAAACCAATTTCGAAAAAAAAAAGTGAAACATAAAAAAACACCGACATAGGCCGTATTTAGAACCTTGCTCCCCTCAAAGAGTAATTTAAGCTTTTGAGGAGTGACAAAAAAAAAACCAAGATGGTGAACAAATCATACTACATAATTACAATAATTCCATTGGCATCCCCCCATACAAATTGATGGTGCACAATCTAGAAGCTCCTAGATGGAAGACTACCTCAACACTAGTTGCGTAGCAAGCTGGACCAAGCTACAAGACAAAGGATCAGAGAACTCGGGGTGGCTAACCCGGCGAGGTCGCTCCGATGCTTAAGTTGGTATTGTACTTTGGTTGTGAGCTGAAAGCTTGAATGCAAATAAGCTAGTGAGCAAGTAATCGCGCATACCTCCTCTGTGTCATTGGGGTTGGTGCCTTTATATAGGTATTGTTTGGTGTGGGCCTCACGCACCGCATCCGAGATTTTTGGGAGGTCGTGCCTAACCGGTCTGAGATCCTCGGAGGTAACCGTCATGCACATTGACCATCCTCTGGAATATCCGGTACGTGGGCCAACTTTCGAGAAACCTGGGAGTGTCGGGATATGCATGCCGAATTTGTTGGCGAGCACATCTCATAGGTCACCGCCTGGTCTTCAGTCAGGTCGGCAAGCCCTCGAGGGAGGTTGCTCCTCACGCTGAGGTCACTTCGGCCAGTGGCGAGGTGCTATAGGTCGGCCTTGGGTAAGGTGCTGCAAGGCGACCTAAGTTGTGATCGAGGTCGCCAGGTCGGTGCAAAGATGAACTATGATCTGGGACTCCAAATCATTGCTTAGATGAAGTCTAGGTGTCATCTAGCTATTCCAAGATGCCATGTGTCACGATGTCATTGGAGGGCCAAATCCGCCTTCATCAATTGCCCCCCACTCCCGAGCTGAGAGTAGCTTGGTGAAGGGAGTAGATTGCTCCTTTTTGCCCGAAATGACTGATTCGATAAGCTCGTAGTCGTAAGCGTTGGTTTGATTTGCTTCTTAGGTCGGAAGAGTCCAAGTGTTTGCAACCTTATGCAGGACCTCGCCGTCTTGATTATTGGGGCATGAGAGCGAATTCATCTGCTTAAGGAGAGGTGGAGCTGGTACCCCGAGGACATCTACCTTATTAGGGATGTAACCATCAAGGGGTTTTGCAATTCGGCGAAGTACCTCAAGAGCGAAGCTCATCATGCCGTCCTCAAGAAGGGGTTCTAACTATGTGACTGCTTTATCAGGTTGCTCCACCTAGGTAGACTTCGAGGTAGTGTCCCTCAAGTTGGTTCTCAAAAGAGTAGCTAGCGAGTTCGACGCAGAGCCTGAAACTGAGGTGGAGGTCCGGTTGTTAAGAGAACGATCGAGTTTGTTCCCCACTCCATTGCGTAAAAAAATTTCTAAGTGTGGATTCACCCAAGGTGCCAAATTGGTGGGCTAGGCATAGTTAGGAATAATTCGAGGTCAATGTAAGCCGAGGGGCGTGGGCACTATAGGGTATGTACCCAACTTGTCCGCACACCGATGAGGCCGAATGCGATTGCTTTAGTATTTTGCCCATGCCAAGGAGGTGACTGGGTCTTATGTGGTGGTGAGGTCTTTTATTAGCTCGACACCTTAGCCCTTAGGCTCTAGGAGCGACTCGTGGTGCACTCCCCATAATATTATTTAGCCGACATGCGGCCTGACCTTTCTGCCTAAGTGGGTGGCCATTCTATAGTAACTTCTCATATGGCTGCTTCTACGTCATCCAATGGGATTATCTTCCTGGGTGAGTGCTTGCGAGACCACAAAGTACATGTCCTGCCCCTCCTCTTGCGAGGACTGTTGATATGTAATGTTGTTGTCGGTGTGAGTTGGTAGTTCGGGGCCACGACTGCATTGCATCAGCCTCGTAGTGACGCCGGTCATCCTTTCCTACAAGAAGCCACTGAGAGCTCGACCTACGGGGGTAGCATTACTGACTCTAGGTCGCCAGCTCGCACGGGAACCTTGGAGGGCTCAACCTGCAAGGGCGTCCATGCAATCCGCTAGTTGCTGACTACCACGGCAGCTATGAAGGGCTCGACTTGTAGGGGCGACCTCCCGACATGGGGCTTGTGAGGTCTCGCCCTGGCTGACTGTTGTTGAGGATGAGTTAAGGTCGTTCTGTTGCTATCTACATTGAGCTTCTCCCATTCTCAGATCTGGAAATTCATATTTCATCTTATAGAACCGGAGCGCTTCAATCCCGACAGGAACCGCCGATGGCTCTACCGTAGGGAAGGAGGCATTCACATGCGGTAGCGGGGTATTTATTTGAGGCACTAGGAATGCTGAGTTTGACCTAAACTTGTTTGATTGTCAAAAGGGAGTTCTCAAGGTTCATCACGGATGTCTTTGCCCTCTAATAATTGATATTCGTTCTAGATGTTGGTGCTGCTCAAAAATGCCTTTGAGTTCATAAAAATGGAAAATTAGAGAGTGAGAACTTAAATTTTTAACAGGTGAGATCTTTAGCTTTCTGGAAGATGAGGACTTAGCCTTTTAGAAGGTGAGAACTTAGCTTCTTGTAGCATATTCCCACAGATGGCGCCAATTGATGGTGTGTGATCTGGAAGCTCCTAGCTAGAAGACTACCTAGACACTAGTCGCATAGCGAGTTGGACTAAGCTGCAAGACAAAAGATCAAAGAACCTAGGGTGGATGACCTGGCGAGGTGGCTCTGATGCTTAAGTTAGTATTGTACTCTAGTTGCGAGTTGAAAGCTTGAATGCAAATAAGCTAGTGAGCAAGTAACCACGCGTACCTCCTCTATGCCATTGGGGTTGGTGCCTTTATATAGGCATTGTTTGGTGTGAACCTTACGCACCGCACCCAAGATTTCCGGGAGGTCATGCCTAACCGGTCCAAGATCCTCGAAGGTAACCGCCATGCACGTTGACCATCCTCTGGAATATCCAGTACGTGGGCCAACTTCTGAGAAACCTGGGAGTGTCGGGATATGCATGCCAAATTTGTCGGCGAGCACATCTCGCAGGTCACCGCCTGGTCTTCAATCAGGTCAGCAAGCCCTCGAGAGAGGTCGCTCCTCACGCCGAGGTCACTTTGGCCAGTGACGAGGTGCTATAGGTCGGCCCTAGACGAGGTGCTGCAAGCCGACCTAAGTTGTGATCGAGGTCGCCAGGTCGGTGGTAGAGGCAGGTCGCCAAGTCGGGGTGAAGATGAACTGCAATCTGGGACTCCAAATCATCGCTTAGATGGAGTCTAGATGTCATCCAACTGTTCCAAGATGCCATGTGTTACGATGTCATTGGAGGGACAAATCCGCCCTCATCACAAAATATATGCATTGCCCCACCCAAGACATGCATTGGAATTCCATTGGCATGTTGCGGGCATGATGATGGCACTTGATAGCACAGCAAAATGGTCACTTGTGACAGTCTCCCCCACTCAATTCGGTCTTCGTCCTCGAAGACCAACTTCAACTTGTTGCTTGGACTTGTTGGTGAAAGAGGACTCTTTAGGAGCTCCATTAGCTTTGTCTCTTCCAAGGCTCGGGCACATGGTGATAGGTTTGTAGGTGTTGGTTATGTTGGGAAGGCTCATGGCTAGGTTCTATAGCAAGTCCTTAGCTAGCGACTTGTAGGTAAGTCAGGCGTGGCCTAGGTTGGGTTGTGCTACAAGCTAAGGTAAAAGTCGGTACAAATTTTGAATTTGGATTAAAAGGGTGTTGGACATGGAGGGCGTTCACCAAGGTTCTCTCCTCACATGGCTACTATATGAGTTGGATGAAGGTTGAGGGTTGGAATGAATCCTATTGTCTACGGGTGGCACTCTCTTCCCATAGTGGTATGTGAGGATGGTGTTGGAGTAGGCCTTAGGTCTTCTCTTAGGCCCAGGAAAAGTGGGCACATATGGCTTATGCTGTTGTCGTAGCGGCTGTTGTTGCTTCTACTGGGTTGTGGCGGTGTTGGTGTTGTCTTCTTCCTGGAGGTATTGTGATCACTTCTGGTTGAATTAACTATGGTCGTTGTTGCAGAGCTCTATGACGTGGTGGATGTTGGAGTTGTAGGGCTGAGACTTGCTTCTTCTTTTTGTCGGCTGTGGCAATCATGTTGACCATGCAAGGTGATCGCTCGTCCAGGATCAATAAAGTGTCAAGGTAAGGCATCAGTGCCGCCTTTGCTTGTGTCAAGAAGTCCATACCTAGGACAACATTGAAATCATCCATGCCAATGACGAAGAGGTCAATCTGCTCATCTCAGGTGTTGACTTGGGGTCTTACTCGGTGAGCCATGCCTTCATCGGGTTTGGCACTTGTATGGACAACTTTGAGCCAGTCTAGCTCCTTTGAAATGGCCAAGTTAAGTCTATTGGCTTCTGAAATGGATATGAAGTTATGAGTGATCCCTGTATCAACTAGGGCCCTAGTTGGCCTCCTGCCAAGGCTTATGTCAACGTACCTCAGTCATCTCTTGATTGAGGTGGGCTGTTTAGATGTAGCCCCTTTCTTCAACATGGCATTAAAAAGTTGGAGGGCACCCATTCTCGATGCCTGTGTACTCTGCTCCCCATCGCTTTGCTTGTCATCACTGAACATAGCAATGAGGGCATTGAGCTTCTTCTGCTTTGGGCAATGCTTTGTCAAGTGCTCCTCCCCACAAATGTAGCAAGTGGGAGGATGGGCTAGCCTCCCCTGGTATCTATTGTTGTAGAAGCCTTGACTTCCCTATGGTTATTTCTCCTTCTAGTACTCTGATGGTCGGTTGTGGTAGGGCTGCTTCTCTTTTGGGGGACTTGGTGGTCTATCTCCCCCACTCAAATTTGATGCGCGTGAGCTAAATGGATGGCTTCTTTCATCATCTGATAGTCTCATCTCCCCAAGTTGTTCAACCATAGCCATGGTTGAGGCAATGTCCTGCACATTCCTTCGTTGGAGCTCTAACTCTGCCCAAGTCTTTAGACCGTCCATGAAGTTGAATAGTAGGTCTTTGTTTGACATATTGGTGACTTCTAGTGTGAGAGTTGAGAATTCTTTCACATGTTGATGGTGCACGTACCCCGTTCAATGTCAACACACCTTCTACGCCACCACAACATGGCAATATTAGTCAAATGCATTATAGTTGTGCGTACCTAGGTCATTTCATCATTGATATTGGCTGCCGCAATATACTGTTCCATTTGCCAAAGGAAATTTTCAAGCTCTCGAGCATCACATGTTCCTGAATAGTGAGTTGGCTCCCTAACTTTGATGTAGGAGGGCGCATGCGTGGTGGAGGTATTGATTGGATTAGTAATGGCTCTCTTTAGTATAACACACTCCGCCTTGAGTTCATCTACTTGAACTTGGATGTCGGCGGAAGTACACAAGGATAACTTCATGGCAGCCCATTATTCTCTAATTTCATTTAGTTGGTCCTGGATGGTCGTTGGGGAGGACATGGCACTCATCCATGTTGCCCACTAACTTCTCATTTCGCCGAGTTGGGCTTGAAGGTTATCAAGTTTGTTTTGGACATGCGAGTTGGATGAGCTTCCCTCTTGTTGGCGTGCAATGCTGCAACTTCTTTGAGTACGCCATTGAGTATGTCGTGAATCTTGTCCACGACCCCACTCAGTCGGCCTTCCACCTCCACCAACGCACTCTCCATGGCTTCCATGTTTTAATGGAGCTTGTCTACCCAATCTCGCATTTCGCCTACGGTGGCTTCGCAGCGTAGCACGTGCAAGTCAATGGCTACATGCTTGTTAGTAGATTTTTTGCGCTTGCTAGGTTTAGGTGCTCGGGCCTTCGGTGCTTTGTCTTTGGTGGTGTCATTGGTGGGTGCATTGTCAACTAGGGAGAGCCCATGCTTGATCTCATCTATGATGTCCCTGTTGTGCTTCATGGCGTAGCTTGCGTCATGGGTCAAATGCTAGCAATGAGCTCCTGCTCTGATACCAATTGTTACGGAGGTAGTCGACGAGGCCCTGTGCGGAGCCCAATTTGGTCAAATAAGTCTACGAAAGCAAATAATAACATGCAAAAACAACAAAGAAGGTACATGAATTAGTCAAAAGGCTCTTTTGTATTGCCTAAAATGGTGGCAAGCACAAGCACACAATTTAGTATCGAGGGGATTTTGTGCTTAACCTTTAAACGTTCTTAGCACATTCGACTACTTACCTCCCTTTAAAGAGTAAGTTAAGTTTTTTGGGGGAGTAACAAAAGAAAACATCAAGATTGTGAAAAATCATACTACAAAATTACAATAATGACATTGGCATTCCCCAAAACAAAAGGCCTTTGTTTAGCTGAATGTTCAAAAGGCCCTTTTGAGTCTTTTTGTTTTCTCTCTCACTCTTCTAAGTGTATATTCATGATTTCTCATGTTGAAGCAAAATTCTTTTTTTTTGGTAGAAATGTTGAAGCAAATTTACTGTCTCAGTCACGTGGCGAAAGAATGATAGAAATGGGACGGCGGGAATTGAATCTGGATGACTTGATTCCCTAACCTTGTTTACTTTTACAGATGGTCCCTACTCCCTACTCACGTATGTGTCTCCTACTCTCCTTCGTATTCAAGCTAATGGATGAAATGAAGGTATCCAACTCATCTTTAAGAGTGTGTCTGCTTCCTGGTTCCGTGGTTAACTTCTTTGGGTCTTCTCTTCTATTACTATTTCTCTTTGTCGGAGAAGGTGTAACTACAGAATACTGAAGGAGATGTCGGACTGGGGCCCAGTTTTCGTGGCGGTGGTGCTGTTCGTATTGTTATCGCCGGGGTTGCTGATTCAGGTACCAGGTCGGAACCGATTCATTGAATTCGGAAACTTACAAACCAGTGGTGTATCCATATTCGTTCACTCCATTCTCTACTTGGCTCTTATCGCCATCTTCTTGTTAGCTATTGGAATCCACGTCTACCTTGGTTCTTAAACATTCCGACAGTCGGCACACCACCCACCACACGGTGGTATTCCGTATTCGTCCCTTTCGGATCTAGGGTTTCCGAATTTGCTTTGTATTGTTGTTGTTTCATTTCTCTGTTCATTGTAATAAGCCCTAATGAGGACTGATATGTTGTTGTAAGCTACAAACGATTTAATTGATTTGGCGGAGAGTATCTCTGTGTCTATGTGTTTTTTTCCTAAGCTTAGCATACGAAACATTTTGTGGAGTTTGTGATCTCCTTTTCTTCTATCCTTTGTGGCGGCTTTTCCTTGGAAACTTTCTCTCAAAATGGGGTTTATATTGCTTCAATTTTAATTATAGGGTTTACCATTCTACAAGTTCCGAATGGGAACAAATCTACTATTTGGATGGACTCAATTCACTCATGGATGTGCCTCAATTTTGCTTCCACCTGCCTCTAGTTTAAGGTGTTGTATCAAATAACCCTGCGGTTATCCTCAATTGAGTGCGTATACATACTAATAATTTGGGGTCGTCTTCACCAGTTCTGCTCCACCATTCTATTATATAAAGGGCTAATATCCTTATCCTTATTGTTGTTGTTTGACGGAAGGTGCTAGCAGACTTGTTAGCTTCTTTTTATTGAGTATGTTCACTATGATTTCGTTTCTGATTTAGACAAAATCTATTAGCCCACTATTAAGAAGGCAGGATCGATCGTGGCGGGAAGTTCTTTGACCTTGACTGCTGAAAGGGAAGTTTGAATTGAATTATATTCCTGTTCGGTTGTTGTATTTCTGATGCTATGCTAGAATAGCTAGCTGAGAAGATGAAAATCTACGCATTTGCATTACATCTAACTTACTATTTTCAAATTAAGTAATGCTTCTCTGTAAACTGTAATTTTAATGGGGCTTTGCTTATTATGTTTTCCGTTATGTCTTTTGATTTTAGTCCTCCAAGGTAAAAAGGAATCCGGGAGCAGGATTGATAGGGTAAGAAAGCACTCAACTAAGAGGTCTAAAGAATTTGCATAAACTAAGTTATGAGTTTATTGTCTTTTGTAGTAAATTTAGAATGTCAAGATTAACCAAAATGTACTTGTGTGGTTGGTGATATTGACAAAAATCACAGTATCGGTATTTTATTTACTAGTAGCATATTGGTGCTACGAAGCTGGGTTTGTGTGTGTGTGTGTGTGTTAGGAGATCTTTTGGTTTATGCTTGTGGGGGTTATTTGTTTGAAATGGAGGCAATAGGAGGTGTGGTGTTGTTGTCTTAAAGGCTTGTAATGACCGGTTCATGTTAAGGAATGAGGATCCATGTTAAGGAATGAGGATCCACATGGAATGCAATAAATGGATCATGGTACAACTGTTGGCAGTGATTTTATAGCAGTGTATTTTTGAATTTGTATACTGTTTGATAATTTTTACATGCTTTAATCATATTCATTGTCCACGAAGTCCCGAACTTCGTTTAGTTCTGTTCTTCAACTACTCTGTTTTCTGTGCTTTATTCATTTAGTTTCTAATGCAAAGATATTGGATCTTCATATCTCTTATATGGACTGGGGTTCAGACTCAAGCATAGCCTGGAGAATGCTTCTATCTTGGAGTTTATCTTTTGGTTTTCAAGTTCCTTGTCCAAGTTAGATTTAAAATGTTTTATCAGATGCTGATCAATCTTTGGTTTGGTTATTTTGTAGAACAACAGATTAGGCTGACTTTTGTAGAATACACCAATCACACTAGGTAAGAGATTGTAGCTCTTGACTTCTTTGTGGTTTCTGTAGTTTGGTACTTGGTTTTCTCTTTCTTTAAAGATATTCATGTTCATAATGTTGGGTGAGTTCGGGGACGATATGCTGCTCATTCTCAAGCAGTTACAGATCACCTACATGCTGTTATGGAGACAATGTTTCTATCCCCATATATTATTTTCTTGTCACTATTGCAAAGAAATTGATAAATTGATATGCCATGAAGTTCTCAGGATTGCAGCTCTCTGCTGTTTCTTCTTTCCAATGATTGAACAAGTCAGAAACAATTCATGGATCTAGTGGACTGAACCTGATGGAAAACTGGTAAAAACTTGGCTTCTGGTTTTCATTGATACTTCTCTTCTCCTTGTCTCTAAATATTACTTTTGTCAGATGTCTCATTTTTTATGGTCTTGTTTACACTAGATCAAAGTGCTTACTGCTTGTCTATCAAGAAACAAGGATGACATTTAAGGTATGATAAGCTTTACTATACTGTTTGTCAATCTAGACTTGACCTGAGTGCACTGCATAGAAGCATATAAAACTTAGAACCATTATTAACCCAAATGTGCTTGGTTGAAGGCCACTGCATACAACGGTAATTGGCTCCAATGCATTTAATTTTTCATCCTCCGCTTATTGTTATGGAAAGAATTCCACAATAGTACTTTGAACCTAGTTCCATGAGCAAACAGAATATGTAGAACTTATTTGTGGTTTCATAATCATTGAAAATCCTATTAGTGAGCATATTCATTCAACCAAATGCACTTGGTGTGTTATTGATGGCTTGATGCATAAATTCCTCGCCAGCATAAAAGTAGTAGTTTATTGACTTTTGGAGAAGTTCTGCTACTAGGTTTTACTTGTTGCACTTCTACAGTCCATCTTTCTGTAGTGATAATATTTTAATTTTGGAGAAGTTCTTCTGTTTTGTTTTCTAGATGGTGATTTCTTTATACAATTTAGGGAGCTACCAAACTTTATATATATTGAGATGCAAAGTTACTTTTATGTAATTTCCTCAATTTAATTTATATTCTTATTTATGTGTACCTACCTATCTGTAACGGATTCATTATCTATGCTTTTGGTTTTATATTTAGAACAAGCATCAGCTTGTAAGATGCTTTAAGAGTAAAGTTCAGAAACTTGGGCTCTACAGAGATGTGTTGCATGAACCAAGGCTTGCAATAATCCTGTATGGTGCAATTTTATTTTATGTTTTTAACTTTTTTGGTTAGGATCAAGCTGGGGAGTGGCTGATCAATCTACCAAAAATTTCTTTTACATGGAAGAGCAGGAATCTTGGTTCTGAAGTTTTGGTCACTTCCCTAGCCAGCTTCATACTCATGGTATTGTATTTTAACATTTCCTGTTTGTCAAGAACATAGATTTTTTTTTTACTAAATAAACAAATTAATGAAAGCTTCACTTGACAAACAATGGAGAATGAATACCATCAGCGTTTAGCTAGGTTTACTGGAATATTGTCCATTAAACTCAAACTATGAGCGTCTCCCTGAGATTATCCTGCTGAATAATAATAAAAGAATCTGCATAAACTGTGAGGCCTAACAAGAACAGACTCAAACTCAAGCTTCAAATGATAATATAACAGTAAAAAACACATTACCGTATTTCTATTTATTGTAGAAACGTGTAATAGTGACTGATTGTAACAAAATATGTGAAAGTAAGAGGACAGAGAAGTACCAATTACGGGGGGGAAAGCCCAAGACTTTGCTTGAGGCTGTGAATAGTGGAGGAAGAAGAATACAACCTGGAAACTCTCTCATGGTCTGATTATAATTAAAACACTTGAGACTTGGCTAAACATAGAGGTGGACATGTAGAATAACAAGGAACAACATGAGAAGCAGGCCATAGAGCGTGGCATGAACCAAGATGGAGACCAGGCTCGTCTTCATGTTCATGAAATCAATGGGTCGTTGCTTTCCTGGCATCTGAAAGATTACTCCTGGCGTGAGAAATGCAAATAGAGCCATGGCTATAATTGGAGCAGCCCAATCTTTCATTGTAGTCTCGTATACGCCAGGGAACCAGCTTTTGCTCCTGTTAAATTTACTAAAGGGGAGGAATAAGGTTTCGATCAACGAGCATCACTAGTGGGATTCTGAATGGAAGCCTTCTATGTGGCAAAGGCACCAAAAATAATAATGACAACAATATAATATAACATATTAATGATGAAGGCAAAAAGAAAAAAGAGGGAAAGGTAAAGATGCTTCATGCCATGCTTATCCCAATTAAAGGGGCTTTGGATGCCAAATTCTGCTTGTGCTCGTATTTTTTTTAAGAGGCTGGAATCCTATAAAGAACTTAGAACAGTCTATCAACGCTTGTGACCCAACTGAGAATTATGACAAAACCCACGTTTTAATGATCACCTTATCTCCTATCTATTGGCCCCGTTTACGTTTATTCAGTAAACGTTTTGTACTTGTGTGATTTCAAAATTAAAAAATACATTTAATGAGGGCATTTATGATACATAGGCGTCATTAAGCATCACATCATCAAAATATCAATAATTGTCTACTCGTTTAAGGAATTTTCATTTTGAAGCTTCCTGATGGGGCGCCTATGTACATACATAGTGGGTCTTCTCTCCCCTCACTTGTAGTTAAAGTTTATACTTTCAAGTTTTAACGATGCTCTCAGGACTCCGGGTGATGGTGGGATGGTCTTGATTGAACCATCTATTTGATACCATGAATCACCGCTGTTGTAAGGTGCCAGCTAGCCTTTTGGTGAAGTCTCTAGCTGATTGACCATATATTAGTCTATTGTTCTCTCTCTCTCTCAAGCGCGCGCACACACAGGTGAACATGAGTACGGGCCACCCAGCTACTTAGGTTCCATTTGTCTGCAGTGCAAGTGTATGCATGAGAATGCAAATGAGATGAGTGAAAGTTCTGGTTTGGAACGGGGAGGTATGTTGTGAAAATTTTGCATCAGTTTTTGAGTGCAAAATTTGCATGTGGTTCAAATTTGCACTGTAAACAAATAGAGCAGTTATAAATTTTTACAGCCTCAAGTGCAATGCGGGCGAAACGAACCAAGAAGGCGAATACAATCAGGAGCGAGAGAGAGAGAGAGAGAGAGAGAGAACACTAACTGATGAGGTCGATTTCTTGCTTCATGTAATTAGTTATAAGCGATATCAATTGTTAATTAATTTCTTAAAAAAACCCACCACAAAAAAATAGGGTTCAGTTAGGTTAAGAAATTAACCTGATGTTGGGTTTGCAAAATCTAACACAATTTATAATAAATTGAGGCATAGGGCAAGCTGATCCAGCCCATAAGCTGATACCAAGGTAATAATAATCAAAGTAATGTCTATCATATGCATGAGTGTGGTAACAAGTGAATTCAATAATCAGGATGACGATAGGTTAGGATTAAGATTAGGATTGTGGTTTGATAAAGTTAGAACCCTAGTGTAGTTTTGAAAAAGTGCTGGTGGAACTGGGAATAGTTTTAGCTCAAGCATTGAGCTTTGAAGTCTAAACCAAAAATTGGTACCCGCAACTGTAAGGCTTCAAGATCAAGGCCTGCCATAATGGGTCCCATGCGCGCGCGCCTAAGAGTTTATTTTTGGCACCCAATTTAAGTGGTACATTACACAAAGAAATGCTAATTTATTTCTTGAAGCGGTTTTGGAAAACAGATTCGCATTTTGAGATCCAGATCCTTGGTATATGAATCTGAATCCAAGCGCTATCATCGTGATTCTCAGGAATAAAGGTTACATCTATTGTTCGTAAATTTGCAGTGAGAGTGAAATATCATATGCTATTAAGCACTAATTAAAAGTCAAAATAACAAAAAAAGAAAAAAAAAAAACATTGAAGATAAAGAAGGGTGCGTGGGAGAAAACCAAAAGGAAGGAAAGACGTAAACAAGACGTACTACACCTGAAATTCTACGAAACACAAGCTATTCCAAGTGAACTTTGCTTGCTTTGTGAAACAAAAGGGCTACAAAGTGTGTGCGATAATAAAGATCATCTAAATCTCATCGATGGGCGTTTATGTGCACGCCAATGGCAACAATCAAGATAGTAAGTACACAAAAGTAAATAATGGCGTGTACCAAGATGGAGATTCCGCTTGTGCACATGTTCCCGAACTCCACCACCCTTGCCCTTGCCGGTAGTTGAAACAGGAGCCCCGGTGATAAAAATATGAATATGACCAATGAAACAACAACCGGTCCCCAATCTGCGGCGGCCATCTCTGTCTCCCGATGGAATCAAGCATACCACAGTTTAGTTCCAAAAGTTTGAGTGCTAATAACTTAAACATAACACGGTTTTTTATGAGGGTTTGTAGTGAATAAAGAGCGAGAGCATTTTCCTTAACAGAGAAGGATAGGAGGATGCTAAATTAAACAAGAGTCAATTTTTTTTTTCTTTTCAGTCCTAATTAATTACTGCTTCCTTGCATTTTCCTAGCCATTAATAAAGGTGCTACTCACTGGTACTGGAGGAGCTCTTGCAAAAAGCTAGCAATTAAAGCAGAGATGACATTAAAAAAGGTGGAACGATGGTGGGTTTCCTGCATTGCATTGCAAGGGTGGCTTTACCCCGAATCCCGATCAAGTAATATATGATTGTGCTCATCTGCTTGTGAGGTGGGGATGAATGAATTGACTAAACAGAAGAAAAGGGGGAGGATCATCAAATCATTATCTTATTACATGCCAAATGAACGTATGCTTACTATATATATATATATATGAACCACACTGATTGTTGGATTTTCATTTCAATAAAGTAAATAAATATTATATCTTTCATGCTTTATTCCAAAGATGGTGTAGTGGGATTGATGTGTAAGTGTACTGTAAATGGGATGGTGTAGTCCTTCAACTTTAAGTGATTTTGAACATAAGCAAATCCATGTGATGCCGCCACCAAGGGGGTGAGGGGTTAAGGGAAAGGGGATGGGATACAAGCCATGTGCGAAGAGCTCATTAACAATCATCCTCATCCAATATTATTCGACTTAGATACCATCGTGCCAACATAATATCGTCTTGACAATGGCAATTCCAAGCCAATGTGCTTTTTGAATTGTTAAGGGATTAAAACCAAAGTTGAATTATTTTCTTTTTCAGTCCTAAAGATACCCATAGTCTTTTTTTTTTAATTTTTTGAGAAATTAATTCTATTATTTCTTGAAATATCTATTATTTGAGAAAATAATACCCATAATCTTTTTTTAGTCCTAATAATAGTTATTTAATTATGTAACTGATGAGGGATGATTTGGCACTCTAGTGACGTAATGACGTGGCTTCACAAAACTGTCAGATGATAATTCAACTCCATATGAGCAGATTTTGGGAGCATGACAGATACTTCGCATCCGTCGTAGACTCCTCGGCCCCACCTTGGTAGGTCAGACCGTAGATACGCGATCGACGTCAAGTCGGTGTAACCGTGTAAGAGACAACCTGCCTCCACCGACCTAATAGATCCTCAGTCCTACCTCGATAGGTTGGACTATAGATAAACCGACCGATGTCAAGTTGGCGTAAGAGGTGACCTGCCTCCGCCGACCTAGTAGAGACTTAGCTAGTGGCATGCGTGACACGATGGGCGACTTCCTCTTTGAGCGAGCTGTCGGCTTTGACTTCCCTGCGATCACGACACCATGTTGACGAAGCTAACTAATGCCCTGCCCATTTCGGGCGCAACCGGGTAAGCACTACCCGCTTACTTGGAGCCTATCTCCGGGCGTGAAACCACCTCTGAACCAAACGGGCTAGAAAATCCGGACATGCTTTGTAGAGCTCACGGCTGTTAGCCTATATAAAGGCGTCCCCTTTTTCAAAGAAGGTACATGTGATTCAACACTAATAGCTCTCTTGGTTTCAAGCTTTCCAATTCTCATAACTCATCGCTAACTTAAGCATCAGAGTGCACACCCCGGATAAAGTAACATGGACATTCTGATACTGTTGTTTTGCAGCTCAACTAGGCGACCCGTACGGTTTGACGTCCGATATGTCTATTAGCAAGGAGCACCAGATTGCACAACATCAATACCCACTTACCAACAAAAAAGATATAATTGATCACTGGCCAATAATGCCCTTGACTGTGTTTGGATGAAGAAAAGAATGAAGAAAATGCATTCTAAAAATAAATAATTACATTAGATACAGTAAAAAAGTTAACAAAAAATTATAATTTTTTTAATTTGAATATGATACCAAAAAAACTTATAATCAATCAATCGGTAGCATAATAGTGATAACAGGTCAAGTGGTTAGTCAATTGGAGTTGCTATTACTTCAATTTAGATATGGGTTCCAATTCTACACCTATGCTCCCTTTTACCACTAAAACCATCTCCATCTCTTAGAACTAGAGCATCTTACACACACACACACACGAAATGGGTGCTCTGTCAGTGCAGCAAATGGAATCCACTTGTGCGAGTAGATCTACAGTCTCACGTGATAACAATCCGAATGTGCTAATTTTGACCAGTGTTCGAGAGCCTTCTCCTCCTTTACACGCAACACCATCAAGACATCATTGAGAGCTTTCTTGTTTGTCTTTGTTTTTGTTCCCTTTGTCTCTCTCCGTCAAGACAGAGCTTTCTTCAACTTTGATGAGATAAGTTTCCACAAGCCCTAATCATAACCCCTAACATTTCTACATACATCTCTCTCTCTATTTCTTCATCTTCTTCCTCTTCCTTGTGGCAAAAACAGGAACTTTACCCATATTCTTCTTCTCCTTTACTAAGATGAAAGATTAGCTATTGCACAATCTCCTTTCTCTCAAATCAGTCTCTCTCCTCCTGCTCTCCTTCTCTTCCTCTCCCCTACTATAAAAAATCCTTCACCCCACAGTAAAGTTTTGTTTGATGTTCTCTCCCTATCTCTTTCTCGTATTGATCGAATGTTTTTTTTTTCTCTCTCTCTCATCTTGAAAGCCCTAGCAAAGCTCTATTCAATGTTTGTTTTACTGTATTTCTAGCAAATGTGTGTCGATGCATGGGTGTGGTGATTTGTTGAGAGGGAAGGACCTCTCGGTCCATAATGATCAAACACTACCTGATAGGAAATGACCTCTCCCCTGACTGCAAGGTGTAGTGTCACATTCTCTGATTTGATGGATCATAAGAATTAAAACCTTTTACAAACATTTTTCATAAAACATGTATATATACATACATACATACACACACACACACACACACACACACACACACACACACACACACACACACACACACATATATATATATATATTGCAAAACCAAATATCAAATACAGTTGAAATCCATTGTCGACAGTTTAGGTTTCCATTAGTGAGAGTGTAAGCTCCATCGTTCACTTTGTCCGACAAAGGGCCCAATCCTATCACTATGATCACCCATTTAGATGAATTCTCAAACTTTTCCAACATATTCAGGTTTTGACCCTTGATGGATCTCATTGATTGGCATATAAACGACAATCCAATCCAACACTTATTGTAGTACCATAATCAAGTCTAGGAGTTATGTGTAATTTTCTAGTTTTGTCCATCAATCTCCAAGGTCTATGGCATAACTGAAAAATGATCCGTGTTTAATGTTTCATCCAAACACACACTGCATGTGCTTTAGGTTTAATCCTAGCAGCTGAGACAAGCTGCCCCAACTTCTTTGGCAGCACATTAGTGTCAGTCTTGGCAGGATAAACTCTCAAAGTCTATCCAGTGGCTGAGAACATTCTAAACTAACATGATTCTCATAAGTATATAGTTTAAGGGGTAATTTCATAGAAACATACCAATGTCAGTTTGAAACAATAATATACTTTTATCCATTTACAATAAATGTATGTATACATCAATCTAATTGGAGCTTAGGGCATACACTATCTAACATCCACGTGATCCATCTACTACTTCTTGCTAAGAGGAAGAGGAATAGGGTAGACAAGACATTACTATTTTGTCAAGTGTTTGGTAATACTTGTAAGGCTATAACGACTATGAGTTGCTATTTTTCATATTGCTAACATATTGTTCTTTTTTCCATTCCTTGGGTGAAGGGACTCTACTGTCATCTTAAGGATGAGGGAGAACGGAGAATACTCAAATTGGATGATGCCCACTTTCTTCATTTTCCCTCCACCAAGGTCCTCCTCTAGCAAATTTGCTTGGAACACTCAAACTAACTAATTCAAGCTGTAAAGTCCAACCTCCAAACTATTTTATATTTTTATTTATGACATCATGACTTGCTCTATTTGACCTAAATGGTTGAATTGCTGATTAATTAAGCAAAGGCAAAAGAAGTAGTTTCTTTTTGGGTTAATTTTTAAAACATTGGTTCTAGGTCATTCCTTGATTTATTCAATGGTGATGGTTCATCATGACCCAAGTGGGTTCCAAATTAGTAATCATCAGAATTATAAACCCAATATTGTGATTATTCTTAATAATAACCACCGGGGATCAATGTTTCAAGAGAGGAACAAAAGAAGATGATTGTTTGTTTCTTTTTCAATCCCAATTCCTATCCAAAATAGCCCTAGGTTGTCGTTTCAAGAGATATAAGTATAAGGGGGAAAATCTATGATGCGAAGAAGGCATGATGTCGGAAAGGTTTTGACTAATCAAAGCCCTTGTGAATTTGATAAAAAAAAACCACTTGATTGGTTACCACTTTTGTAGGACTGGTTGATTGGTTGCATATTTTCTAATGTTCTGTCTACCATTGCCAAAAATACATCATAGGGAAAAAGCTTTAACCAATCACAGCCCTCCATGAATTTTGATAAAAATCCATTTAATTGATTATCACTTTTATGATGTTAATTGATTGGTTGTAAGTTCTTCAAGTATCATGTCTTTTCGGCATCATATGTGAACCCATAGATTCTAACTGTGGTTATAGGATGCCTTGATTAGGCTTGGACTGCTTGGGAGGTTCACAACCTAGCGGCAAACTTTAGAGAGGCGGAGGTGGTGGTTATTGAAGGGGACTCAAAGCTGGTAATCTCTTGTCTTAGGAACCAGACCCATCCTCCTTGAAACCTAAGGAATATCATCAAAGATTGCCTAAAGTTGAAGGATTAGGTGGAAGGACGAATAAGCTACAGACACGTGTTCAGAGAGACGAATCAAACGACTAACTGGATTGGTAATGAAGCTCATTCTAGATTAAGTTGTTTGCATTTAGTTCTCCGAGTGGTTTAATAGCTATTTGTAAGGGAGACTTTTGGGGACGTGCTACCTCAGGCTTGTGTAGCACCAACACATCCATGTTTCTTCTATAAAATGAAAAGGGAGAATGATTGTTCAGCCTAACCTAGAATTCTAAGCCCCACATATAGATGGGATGAATTTTAACTGTAGATTGATGATGCGATACATAAGAAGCTACTGATAGAGTATGAGGGTTGTAATTTCAGATTTCTGCCGTGGAGTAAAAGTGTATTTCACAAAAAAAAAAAAAAAAAACCTCTTTGGTAGAATGTATTTTAGAAATGTCAATATGAAAAAAATCACGGGTTAAGTATGCAAAATTCTGAACCCCATATTCTACCAGTAACCCTCTGTAAATCTCATCCCATGATTTTGACATCAATGCACGATCAAGAATCATTCCATTCTCAAAAAATTGGGTAAAAATCATATGATATGGGTTACCAATCCTTACCACACGCCCTTTGTTGGCTTACGTTCTCGTACAAAGCACAAAATTCAAGGCTGAGATGCAGGAGAACTCGTTCACTTTAAAATCGGATTTTAGTAACGCTTACCGGTCATTTTACTTACGTGACGACGAGTGACGGCAATCAATTGAATGCACTCTCTTTTTACGTGACTCCAAAACGCAGACGATCCGTTCGAGAGGCCTTTTACGGTTACCAGCCTTGAATTAAGAATATCTCCGTACTTATTCTTTATTTTCTGGAAGGTATTCCCAATGTAAAATGTAAGATTGATTGCAAAAGCGGTTGAAACGGTATGAGCACGAGCGTGCCCTGACGGAAGCCGATTTCTTTGTGTAACTCGTCGCAAGACTCGCAATACACAACAATTCCCGGCCATCTGGGCTGGGCCCCACTTCCATCCCCTATTCCCAATTCCAGCGAGGCGGTCAATCATAATACATCACGTGGAATATTCCCTATTTCTGGTGGCCGTTAAAATCTTATGATCCATATCAACGGTTAGGATTGTCTCTACGAACTCGAATTGACGTGATAATGCGTTGCGGCCTGAGGGAGGTTGGAGCAGGAAAAGAAAAGCAGAAAATTTGAAGCGTGATAATGAAGTCGGAACTGAAACATCACATTCACAATCACAGGCACCACCTGTCCAAATCTCGAGACAAGCCGGTGCCGTCCTTTCGGTGGCTTCGCCTTGTGTCCAGACCCCAGAGCCCAGATGTGTCGGTAGCTTCTTCCCCTTGCGCCAATCTCCGTCGACAGGTGTCGATTCCAATGCTTTTGTCCATCTCCTTTGTCCTTTTTTGCTCAAAAACGAATAAAAAAAATTAGAAAAAGAAAAAGAAAGAGCGAACACAGTTCCTCCCTCCCTCTTCTGATCGCTACAATCGCCGATTGGGATTATTCTCCGTTTTGTGGACTGTTATTCTTGTCTTCGTAACTCTGTGTGCGCAGTAGCTGGTTCGTTCGCTTTGAGAGAGAGAGAGAGAATGGCAGATTGGGGTCCAGTGGTGATAGCAGTGGTGTTGTTCGTGCTGTTAACGCCGGGGCTGGTGTTCCAGCTGCCTGGGAGGAACAGAATAGTGGAGTTCGGCAACATGCAGACGAGTGGGGTGTCCATATTGGTCCACGCCGTCATCTATTTCGCTCTCATCACCATCTTCCTCATTGCCATCGGTGTTCATATCTATACTGGCTAATTATTAACCCTCGCTTTTCTTTTCTTGTTATTCTTTTTAGCTTCGTTCCGTTTCCCCCCCTTTTTCTCTCGGTATGTGCTCTGCTGTCTTCCTGTCGTTCTTGATTTTGAGGGACCCCTGTTGTTTATCAACTTTTGACTTGTTATTTGATCACTGCTACAACTCCACTACTTACATCAGTACGTGTTTCCTTTTTCTTTTGTTAATGGAATTGCTTTTGCTTTCTTTTTTAATTTTCATCTCGCAAATCATACTCGATTTGTGATAGAAAATGGTAGCTTTGTGGGTGTTGTGTGATTTTGTTTGATAGTGGGATTGCAACCTCGCTATAACATCTATACTTTTATTTGCCCTGTTTTCTTCAAATTTCAAGTGCTAAAGGCATTCTCAAATCTCCAATCTTTTTTATCCGCTAAATTATTGATCATATATATATATATATACTGCACATCTTTCAGTCAATTTCTGTATCGGATTTCTTGTATTTCCTCCGGTTATAATTTCCTTGGGCTGTTTTTTGGTTTGATGGAAAATGAGAGAGAAACAGAAAGTAACTTCCCTCGACTTTCTGTTTCTCTCTTATTTAGTTATTTCTCTGTGCAACCAAACACCACATTATACTAATACTGAGGGCTGCATAAATTAATGTTGATTTAGCCTATTCTAGTACTGTGCGTCTTATCTATATATCCACATTCCAGACAACATCAAATGTACGTCGGTGGCTAAGACCGCTTGATTCTCAGGAAGGAACAGGGGGGTATGGAATCAGAACTGTGGAATGGCATGGCAAATTTTCCATCTTAGGGAATGACCATTCCCCCCTATTTCCCTCTCCTCCCTCCCTTGAGAATCAGAGTCCTCTTTCACGTGATTCTAATTCCTATCGTCTGAAGTCTGAACCAAACAGGGAGAGAAGAGAATGCTGAGCGAAAACAAAAGAACAATTCAACTGATTACGATAAAAATTGGTTTTGTTTCCTCGTCCTACCAAAACCCTATCTAGGGAGGGGAAATTTCATAGCCTACGGCTACGCGTATGAGGGTATGATTAAGAAACTCACACGTACTGTAGCACCAACCGCCCTCTCTACCATCTGGTCATCATGCGAAATCCACTTGGGCTTTTCGTGAACTCTCCGCATCGGGTCGAGACCCCTGGTACACCGGGGAGTGGGGGCAATTGTTGAAGGGTAATTTGGCCCGACCTAGTAAAGAAGGGACACGTGGATGCAACATGCCAATAGGATGATAACTCAACAAGGAGAGCTTCGTTAGCAGATCGAGAGCTCGGGTGATCATTCATCTCGGAACCGAGAGCCAATTTGTCGCCCATGTACCGAGGTGACACGTGTTTGATTCTAGACGCTTCCCAATGGACTCTAAACCTCTCGGGATCGTGCCACGAAACCAAAAGCCTTATCCTCATCCTGCCCGGATCGAAAGGTAGTGATAGACTTCATTAACTAGTACATTACCTCCCTTCCGGGGTGGACGGATCCTAACCACGCGAGCCGAGGATCCCGTTGTTTCGTGAGTTCCACAGCAACTCAGTTATATAAGGACTTCAAACCCTAAGATCAATGTACGTGCGATTATTTGCTCACTAGTACATTTATCATTCAACTCTCAGCTCGCAATACTGACTTAAGTAATGGAGTGACCTCGCTGGGTTAGCCACTTCGGGTTCTCTGAGCTTCATTGTTTTGCAGATCGAACTAGCTCGCTACGTAACCAAGTTCCAGATCATCCTCTAGCTAAGAGCATTTAGATCGTGCTCCATTACTACCAAAAATAATTTTTTCATCAATCCAACAAAAAATGAATAAATCCTGTAAGACTTTTTCATCATTTTGTTTGGCTATGCATCCTATTGCACGATCGGCGATTGTTATCCAATTTTTTGGAAGTACCAAAGCGGATCTCAATACCATTTTCCTTAGTAGGTTTCCACTTGATCCAAGCCCATTTTTGTCATGTTTATGGAGTTAGGAACCTCCTGATATTTTACGGGTGGGGGAAGGTGATTTATTCGAATATTTTATTATTTTATTTCCCATATTTGCCATAGCACTAAAAGTTATATTTTCCCAAAACCAGCTAAGTTACTTATTCGGGTAAATGCAGTTTACCTAGTAAGTTTTTCTTGGTAAACACTTATCCGGATAAGTGTATTTATCCATATTCTTTTATTTCCTAAGTAAAAAAAATAACCATTTTAGCCATAAAAATCAATTATTAAATGGGGCATTTTTGTCCCATTCAAGTGTTGAAATCTTTCCCCCCCCCCCAAGTGGAAATGTTATTTACCTAAGTAGGAGATGGGTGTCACTTACCCGGATAAGTGATATCCAGAAAAATAAACCTTCCCTAGTCCCCACATTAATCTGAAAAGAGAATATGGTATTCTTGGTCAATGGTAACTAAAATCTCATTAACCAACTTTCCCCTCTCTCAAAATTCAAAAAAAGAACTCCCCAAAAGATATATTGTGAGAATGTGATCTTTTCAGTAAGTGAACAGTGTTTCATCTTCATTATGCGGGCATGTTACTCGACAATTGTACAATATTTGGAAGCATGATTCTTCTGGAGGGTAATTTTGTATACTTTGTTTTGAGTTGGGTTTGCTGCACTTTATCCTTCCTAAGTGCATGAGATAACTGTGGGCATGACGTGGTATATATGTAGGACATGTTCTTTTGCCATATGCACATTTATAGGGTATATGCAATTTACCACATAGATGTGAATAAAATAGTGTATAAAACATGGAAGGGCTAAGCTTTGGATTAGGCTGTTAACGTAGGGCCCACCTCAGACAGTCAGCAATATAATAAATTTCCAAATTCTTGGTGCAGAGTTCCATGCACAATTTGGGCAAAAAACTTTCGAAGTATACTGCACTCCACCGCATAAATTTAAAATTACAGTTCTCCATAGTCTATTAGTAGCTCCCTATAAATCTTGTATGTAAATTTGGCATCGATCCACGGTTAAGATTCATTTTACCTATATGGTGGGGGTTAAGAATTCTGAGTGGGCTGAATTGATAGAATTCTTAACTCCACTGTACAGGTGGGGTGAATCTCAACCGTATCGATGCCAAATCCACAAGGAGGATGTGATTGATTTATAGGGGGAGCTACTAATAAACTATAGGGGACTGTAATTTCAGATTTCTGCAAAAAACATTATCGGGAATGTTATATTGCCATGAGAGGGGTAAAATAGTAATTGCCTCTATATTTTTCACCAAAAAGTATAGACATAGGCATGAATGGGTGAACGTACATAAAAGCTATCAACGGACCCAAATAGCTAAAGTTATCCCCAATTTTGGAGGGCGTACATTGTATTTGCCAAAAGGTTCTGCAAGGGGGTGAAGTGTAACAACCACTAGAGAAAGGGATAGATATTTAAGCTTCTCTTGAAGTTCCTCGAGAATACTAATTAAAATTATGCACAAGTTTTCTAAAATTCATAAACAGACCTTTGTTAGTTATCCTCGTGTTTATTGGGTAAATTACAAATAGCCCATTGTATTATGGGGTCAGCGATAAAATACTCATCTGAATTTTCATTTGCATCAAAGACACTTTGATCTTTCACTTTCCCCTAAATGTTAAGTCAGATGACGGAATGTGTTAAATTTCTTAAATGTCCATCTAAATTTTTTTTTTATTTTTTAACCTTTTCTCTTAAACCCTAATTGACCAAGAAACCGTAATTTCCTCCAAACAAATCCAGCTAAAATAACAAGAATCGTTTCATTGGCATAGTTTTTTTTTTTTTTTTTTTGAATTCTTGATTCATTTCACTCACATGATGTCTTTCTTCATAGAATCTTTTTCTAAATTAACTTAAGAAACTCTAATGAAGGGGCATTTATCACAAAGTGAAGGTTCAGGGAGATATTTGTCACAAATAAAAGTTCAGGGAGATATTTGTCACTGACCCCACAGTTCATTTTAATTTACCTATTTTTTAAACCACCCTTCTTTCAACTCGTTTTGCCACCCTCCGTTAACTCAGTGAAATTTGTAAACAGTCGTCCCTTTAAGATTTTCTTTTAAATTTTAAATGAAAGCAGATCGTGCAGGCACCCGGACCCAGCCAAGGATGTTAATTTAAATGTAAATAATAATCCACTATATTCTTGCTTGAATTTAGAATATGATGAGGTGGCAAATTAAGCATTAAAGAACACAGATGACAAATCTTGAGATCAGAATATTAGCAGACGAGGGGATTCTAGGACACAAAGACAAAACAGACGAAACATTTCTCAAAAAATTAACCTTCCTCCATTCATCCATTCAACTGAAAACATTTCCAGGGTTTGATTTGAAAAGAAAAAAATTATAATCACCATGACCACCCCATCACCATTCACCAACACCGTCGAGTCGAACCCAGCATTATTTTATTTTTACCACAACGCATGCATGACCATGAGAGTGATACATATGATATAGTAGTATACTCTCTGGGCCTTGCTTTTGCGATTCAAAATCTGTGATTAATTGGGCAATATCATCAAATAATAAGTTACGTTATTGCATGCATTTGCTCAAATGCAACATGTCCACCGAAACCTACTTCAAATCTTCACCCTTCATCTACTGAACTGGCAACTTCGGCAAGGGCTACGTTGACCTGAAAAAAGATACGAAAATTAAGTACTTTTATGGATTAGTCCTGCTCCTTAAGTTGGGGAATGATCAGTCACAAGCACATGCATGCATGGATGCATCAAATATAAGCAATCATGCATGCCTGGTATAGATTACTAATGCTTCATCTTAATTAATTTGATCGATCGATGTTTGCCTCTGTCTGTGTATACATATGGTTAATTGGTGACAAAGGAAATAAAACTACCCTTTTTTTGTTTATTCGTAGTTCTCCAAAGTAGAATGCAGAGACAATATTAATGGCCTCTTTGATCAAGATTGAGATGTATGTATGATCATATTTTATTCCTACAAACTAAACAATAAGTCATAAAGCATAAAATTAAAGCTACTTCTGTTTGACAGTCATATTTATTTGAACACAAATCTCTGTTTTAATATTTGTTTTGTGTTTCCTGCAATTATCATATTGTAAAGGCCATTGTACATTGTATGGAACAATAAATATTAATTTCCAACCAAGCAAGCACGTAACATCGTGTGTTCAATTTAGATAATTCCATTATCGATATCAAAGAAAGGAAATGTAATTAATCATCAACAAAAAACAAAAAAAACAAAACTCAGATTAAAACATGCATGGCCGTGGAAAGACAACAATAAGAAATAAAGAAACCATGCATTTCCCATGAAAGTCATGGAAAATCAAGGCCTTTGATATATTGATGGGTCATTTCATCTAATTCAAGGTGGAGTTACATATCAATAAATCAAAAGGCTTTGTTTTGTTGTTTTTTATTTTTGGATATATAATTAATTAGCAAGAGAGAGAGAGAGAGAAGGAAGGATATGTGTTACCAGACAAGTCTTTCCTTGAAGGGGATGAGGTGGGAGTAGTAGGGCAGAGAATTGCTCGACCAATTCCAGATAGATTGGAGAATAACCCAATAACATTAAAAACCATAACAAAACCGAGAACCCAAGGCATTAACATAAATCCGATTAAGAAAGTCACCGAACCGCAAAGCATCAAAGCAATAGAAATCCCAAGAAACAGCGAAGCAAAACCAGCTGGTGAGACCTGTGTCGTCGTTGTCATTGGTGTCCGTGAAAACGATGGCCAAGCCCACGGTGCCATTACCGCAGAAAGTGAAGAATATGGGATCGGCAGTGGAGGAGATCGAAGGACGTTGTGGATCTGAGCACAAAGATCGTAAAAATCCCTAGACTGCTGATCTTGATCTCTCATCTTCCTATATTATGAAATATGAAAACGATTCGAAGAATGGAACGATATGATGTTAAATTAATGATCAAGAAGATATTGAAACCATGGAACCCCAAGCTTAACGAAAATTAATTAAACCAGCAGAGGCCAACAAAGGAAATGAACAAATGAAAATTACCCAACACATGCAGTTGAAATCCACATCTTATAATTACAAGCCCTCTTCCACTTGGAGCTAACAATACAGATTTCCCATGCATGCATTTACACGTTGCACCACAAATATAGAATAGTGTTCTTTCGCTTCACGTGGACGTGGGTCTCAAGTCTCAACTCAACCACGCACTATTTTTAGCTAGAGTTCCCCTTCCAGCCATGCATATGATATCTATCAATACAATAGATAGGTGCTCATTAATTGTCGACGCTTCAACTTCATTAATTCTAGATTGCATTAATATTGTAGCTTTTTTCTTGTATTGGGATGCAGATGCACGTGTGAGTTCGATCGGTGTATATTATACAGAGTATAGAGTCTTATGTTGAAAAAAAAAAATCCCCAGATGCAGCCTCATTGTATGGTTGTCCTTTGAATGTCTGATGTTGGCTTTCCTTCCTGTGAGCTACAACAACCATTGGACATAGTTCCTTCTTCTTCGGTTGGCATGCACCCAGTTGCAAGGAGTCCTCGTTCACTAGAGCAAGAAGTTGGCTCATGTCGAAATGATCCGCTTGAGTTACGTACATTAGATTATTGACATAACTAGAACCACTGCTCCACTCCCTGCAGTCAAGGAGCCGGTGAAGATATTTCATGATTCTTGAACTTTGGCATAGATCGATCTGATGGAGGTGTAGTAGTCATGCTTAGCCTTGTTCATTCCACTAGGGGAAACCTTAATTTTCCATTACTACTTCTAGCTTGTACGTAGTTACATTTGGAGAGGTCCAACTAATGGCTGTACATGAAAATGTCTAGGAGGCTAGACCCCTGCAGAATGCAGCTATGTTATAATGCAACTATTTCCAACCTTGCAATAAATACCTCATTTAATTCTACCAATCAATCCATCTAGCTCCTAATTCCAAATTTTCTAATGATATGCGCACTACCCCCTTTAACCCTACCATCTACGTAACAGATAATCTATGGTCTTAACCTAATGATCCCCATCTAGTCTATTGAAATGGCACCGCATATCTACAACAGAAGAAGCAGGGGAAAAATCCCCAGCTAATATTTCCACCATATCAAAGTTGAATATATACAATGAAAGCAGTATCTGATCACCTTTCCTTCTTGGACAATTTGATATACAAGGACTACACCATATCAAAGTACGTACTGGGGTACTAATTAATCTACATTTTACCCTTTATTTATTTCTTTTATATTTTTACATTATATATCTTTCACACATCTAATCTAATTACACAAAAGTATAGTAGAAAGAAACACTTATCTATAAATTTTTAAGGACAACAGTTATAAAAAAAATATGTATTTGCCATTAAAATTTGTAATATATTTGACCTTTGGTCGAATTTTGTTGGTGTTCAAGAAAATAGTAATGCATTACCATGCATCCGAGGAGTGGCTTATTGGTATGTTAGCTGGTTTTCTGGTTTTCTCCACCATTACCGCCGATTTGGAGAAAGGTGGGGGGGGGGTTATTATTGGTGCATGGCATAAAAAAATAGAATTGATACAATTTATGTAATATTAGAATACTTTTTAAGTTTAAGGTTTGTGTCTTCTGATGAAGTTGTTATAGGTCCTAAAATCATCACTCTTACATTCTAAACATACAATTCAGAAATTTGTTGAGAGACTCTTAAAATATCCAACTCTGTAGACTAATGGAGGAGATTCTGTATGCATGTAACAATATAACCTTGCCCATTTTCAAAAAAAATCAAACCTTGCCCACTTCACTTCAGTTTACGTAATCTAAGTATATTAATTATCTATCAAGTAAACGATTGAAGGAGCTAGCGCATTTTCTTCTCATGAATTATAACCTACATCATCTGCTTCAACATGTCTTTTCTTTACTTACCACCGTGTCTCTAGTGTGAAGAAAATAAATAAATAAATAAGCAGACCTGCTCGTTCTGCTCGTGACAGACAACGCTAGGCACATCTTCATTTTGTGCCTCTTCAGAACTCAAGTAGTGTTGAGGTTTGATCTTTGATGGCATAATCCACAAAAACTGTAATGTGTCCATTACTGTTTGTTACCTGCAGGTTCGGATATCCATTATATTCCAAAAGTTTTAAATTTATTCCAATCATACGTGCTTAATTAAATGGCGCGCCTCTTCCCTTCTACCTAAAATTGGGAAGTACAATAATTAACCTGCATCTAAATAACAGCATATATAGAAAACCAAAGAAGAAGAAAAAAAAAACAAGAAATATTACATTGTTTAGTTATCTGATCACCAAAATAAGCAGCAGGAGGAACACGGAACAGCGAGGTCAAATAGGAAAACAGAACCAGCGAAGACTTGTGTGAATTCGATCGTAGGAGGTTCCGCATATGAGGCTGGGCTTTAAAACCGTCAGATTGAATACTACCGTTACGTTGATTCGATCTGGACGGTTTTAAAGGCACCCAATTATACTGAACCTTTTTTTCGTAAATTAGTTTAGGTGTTTTGTTTTTTTCTAGCACAATTAATTAACTATTTTGCCTACCTTCAGACACCGCCACTCGGTTTGTGTAAGAAGGGAGGTGTCAACTTCGACCTAATTTGGCCTAGTTTCCAAAACTAGCCTAATTCGAATACAGAACTTCCTTTTTCATTCAATACAAGATCTCTGCTATTTATGATGATTGCCACATTCTCTCGCTAATTTGCAGCCAGAATATCGTAATCTTTCCTTCAATTTGCTCTCGTCTCAAGTCGTCCTTTGGTTGTTTCTCCTTTATAACGCCATATTGCTTCTCTCCAAGCTAAGCTTCCGTTTCATGTGAGGTTTTAAACCCTAAAGTTCACTTCTTCTCTATTCATTCAATGTAATCAGATTATCATCCTTTGCATATTACATCCTTCTTCACTTCCATCTCAACACTGTTTTATACTTTTTATCATTGGCTTGCTTTCCCATTTGGCCATTTTCAATGTAGAATTATTGAAATGAGCATTTCGAGGGTTAATTTCTTCTTTCTGCAGTTTCCTATATATAGCATCGGGTGTATCCGTACTTCTCCGTAATATTTTATTGATAGATAGAAATTATTAATGCTCAATATTTATTCTCATCTGATCATCACCTCTACTTTTCATCCAGGATCGGTGTCGAAGAACAAATCGTAAGCATGATTTCAGACACTGGAATCAGTGCACTTGCCGAAGGTTCGGATTCAAACAGCAGCAATAACCCATTCCGCCCATCCAAGCGTCGAAGACATGACGAAGATAATAATCCAACCTCTTCCGTGAGATTCAAAGGAGTCGTCTTACAGCAAAACGGGCATTGGGGAGCCCAAATATATACCAACCACCAACGGATCTGGCTTGGGACATTCAAGTCAGAGAAGGAAGCAGCAATGGCTTACGACAGTGCAGCCATCAAGTTACGAGGCGGAGACTCTCACAGGAACTTCCCATGGACGAACCTCAGTCTACTAGAACCAACCTTTCAGGAACTCCATACCACGGAATCGGTGTTGAATATGATTAAAGAAGGTACCTACCAGTCCAAGTTCGCGGAATATGTGAGGACTCGGTCATTAGGGATGGACAACGAAATCGGATTAAACCTGGTGAGGGGTCGTGTCAACAATGAAAGGGGTTTCTTGCGTCAACAACTCTTCCAAAAGGAGTTGACACCAAGCGATGTGGGGAAGCTGAACAGGCTTGTTATTCCAAAGAAATATGCCGTCAAATACTTTCCTCCGGTTCCTGAACATAGCTCCGAGGAAGAGGATGATCATGATCAGGGTGGCAGTGGGGTGGATGATGTTCAGTTGGTTTTCTACGACAAGTGGATGAAGTCGTGGAAGTTTCGATACTGCTATTGGAAAAGTAGCCAGAGCTTCGTATTTACCAGGGGTTGGAGCCGATTCGTTAAGGAAAAGAAACTCAAGGCTAAGGACATTATTACATTCTACAGGTGCGAGAGGAGGGAAGGTTGTTTCGGAGAGGAGCCTACGTTCTGCATGATTGATGTAGAGTACAATGAAAGCCAAGGCGTCGACTCTGCAGGTTTGATGGGGATGCATGTGGGCCTTCAACTTCAACTTGGTTTGTCTCTGCCACCGAATTACGAGTTTGGGTCGTCGGACAGGGAATATTGCAGCAAGTTGCCGGAGGATGACAAGACACCCACGATTTTGGAATCACCAGAACTGCCACCAGGCCCACCGCGGGAAGAGCAGAAGGATGTAATTACACTTTTCGGTGTAAGAATCAGTTAGTTGACAAGAAGATCGACCTTGGCTGTATGTAGGTGATTTAACCCCTCATTGGACTGGGCATTGCCACATTGGTATTCCCAGAGCCATGCATGCATCTCATATCATTCTCACGTCACGGAATGTAAACAAAACACCTTTCCCTCATTTGTTTTTTTCTTTCAACTTATGTCAAAGATTTGGACGTCTGCCCACCAATTACTGCTTTTTTTTTTTTTTTTTTTTCTCAATACAGTATGTTCCTAATAGATGTGGTGATTTCTACGGTATATAATTTTAAATCCCATGGTATCCTATGCTCCTCAGTTGCCCATCATAAGGGTTGTTTTAAAACATAGAGCTTGGGCTTCGGGATTCAGCTACCATAGAAAATGGTCCGAAAGAGTTGTTAAAAGGTGGTTTTTAATTTTATTTTTTGAACGGTGGGCTGGAGGTATTTTAAGGGATAGTCTAAGTGCTCATTCAACTTAATCTCATCTAATTACACAAATCCGGGTAGGCCCATTCAACTTAATCTCATCAGATTAATTGACACTTTCACCTACAATCAGCTAGACTTTGGGAATGAATTACCTTCTCTTCTTTGCTGATTGATCAACATTTATAGTAGTTTAGGCTTGAAAATGAAAATTGAGAAGAAAAATAAGAATTTCAAAATAAATTAGGATGTCTATTTTTAAGAGTTCAGGATTTTCAAGTATCACATTTGAAAGCTCAGGATCTCTCTTTACCCCGAAAATATAGGGCACCTATGTGGAAAAGTCAAATTTGAGAATGAATTCCCTTTTCTTCTTTGTTGATTAATCCACCTTTGCTATAGTTCAGGCCTAAGAAGGAAACCTGAGAAAAAAAAATATACGGTTTCCAAAATAAACCAATGTTTTATTTCTGGGAGTTCAGGGTACTAAGGCTCTGTTTGGGAAAATTGCAAATAATACAGTGCAAAACATTTTTTTTGTCATCAAACTTTAAAATAGTTATATTATTTAATGTGCAAAAGCTTGAATATAATATTTCTAAACTTTATATTTGCAATGTATGTAGTTGTTACATATTTTTATTTGCACTATTCCTAAATTGAGCCTAAGGCTGTATATGGTTGCAGTGCAATTTTATTTGTATTAGTATAAAAGCAATGGAGTGCAAATGAAAAAAAAAATGCAAATTCTCATTTAAATTTTTTGCTTTATTCTATTTCATGTCTTAATTTACTTCATATATACTACATTCAAACAAGATAAGTTAAAATTTGAAACAAAAATAGGTTAAAATTTACACTCAAATCACTTGCACTGTCATACTTTTGCATCAGTGAAAATTTATTTGTATTACAATCAAACACGGCCTAACTGTCATATTTGCAAGTTCATGATACCTATCTATCACTACCCCAAAGGATAGGTATCAATCTATAATTTAGTCCCACAATTTTTTTTTTTCATTTTTGTGTTTATATACCTTTGGTTAGTTGGAGAAATCAGTAAAAAATTGTTCTAAATAAGGGTGAAAGCAAAGAGAAGACCAAATTGAGAGTTACTTTTGATCATGGGATCTGGTGCTTATTCTAAGAATTGCAACTTTGGACGTGGAAGAAGTGTTACAATGAATCTAATGGAATTTGTTCATTTGGTCGGTAAATGTAGACGCTCATCCAATGCATCCCTAATCCCTATATTGGATACGTGTACTTAAGAATTTAACCATGACTCCATGAGGTCCAGATCCATAGTCCTGTTCTTGGGGCCTTCATAAATTACCCTGCAGGCCTGCATTTCATGCGTGATAGTTGGGCCCTCTTACGTGCTTCGGTTTCAAGATTGCTGCATCCATAACGGCAGTAGACCTGTTCATGAGTCGGGTTGGGCTTTCATTTTGCATTAACAGATTTTTTTAAGGCTCAAGTCCAAGCCCGGCTTGACCATTAGGCCTGCAACTTGGGTCCGAACTCGACCCTCATAAAAATCTCAAAGCCCGGGCTTGGGCCCGAGCCCAAAGTATATAGCTCATGCCACTGCTGAAGCAACTCAATATAGAGAGAGAGAAAGAAATTATAAAGAAAAATAATAAAAAAATGTATATATTAAATTATTAATATATATATATTATAATAAAAATTATATATTTTATATTATATAAATGAGTCGGGCCAGGCCAGGCTTTTTTGACAAATCTTGAGCCTGGCCCGACACACAATCGGGCTTGGTGTTTTGGGACTGAGGTCAGACCCGCGGGCCTAATTACATGTCCAAGCCCGATCGGGGTGCGGGTCGGGCCATTGGCCTACCCGGCCCATGAACAGGTCTAAACGAGAGGCTACCCAATGTCGGGTCCAGGTCTTTGTCTTATTCAAAGAACGATTAACCAAAATGGTCAATAGGTAGTAGAATATATGGTCTACGTTACCATGTCATATCTGCTCTTCACATAGGGAGCCTCACACCGACCTTACAGGCATATTCCACCATGCATTGGGAACATCTCCCGTATTTATACTTTATTATTCACGGGAGATGTTCCCAATACATGGTGAGATGTGACTAGGTGGGTGTGAGGCGCCTTGTGTGAGGAGCAGATCCCAATTCCTTTCCTTGCTCTATTACCCGAACCTTGCATTCTCCTTGACTCTCTCACTTCTCCCGTTACCACCTCATATTAAGCCAACTCAGCACCCTCTATCTTCATTTCCAAATTAGCTAGTTCAATACATTTTACCTAAAATCTCTATCTCTACAACTCATGTTTTTCACTCTATCTTCCCAAATAACTACTCTCCTTAATTAGCTCAACTCAGAGGTCAGCTTCAGTCAGTGCAATGCTCGTTCGAACAACCTTTACAGCCTTACATTGGAAATATCACCGTACTCCAGTGCTTTATTTCATGGGGAGATATTCCCACTACATGGCTATGATGATTGTTCGAATGAGCTTTGAACTGACTAAATCTAGTTTCCTCAACTCATCTCTCTCTCTCTCTCTCTCTTCGATCCATTTAACTAAAGTGATGTGGTTTATTGGATTAGGTATGGTTTGGTTTTCATTAATTTGACCCAATTACATCCCATTTACTTTGACTGGTATATTACCTATTGTTTATAATTAAAATTTTCATTTCATTTTATAATAACTCATACCAAAATAAATTAATTATTTTCATGATTAATTAAAAATTCTCAAACAATATTACTATTTTTAATGATTAATATTTTTTATTTTAGTAATATTTTTGGGATTAATTACTAATATTATCGGCAATTTATTTATAGTTTGCCAAAATTAATTAATTCTTTTTAGGTTTAATTAAAAAAATACCAAAATTCACTTAAAATTTATTATTTATATCCATGATTTATTAAAAATTTCCAAAATTTAATACCAAAATATATTACTATTTTTAGTAATCAATATTAGTGATATATTAATAATTCATGATTAGTTAATTAGTGATATATTACCAACAAATTAATTAAATACCAATAACAATTAATTGTTTTATTAATATCAAAATTTAAAAATTAATAATTTTTTCATGAATAATTGAATTTATTATCAAATTAACTATTATTACTGTTGATAATAGTAATCAATCTATATATAGAAATAGTTTTATAAATTCAGAGTTTTGTTAAAATGAGTGCTATTAATTACTAATAGTAACTATAGATTAATATTAGTTCAATTAATTACTAGGGGGACCAAGCGAAGCACGAGTTTTGTTAAAAGAATTTGAGGCAAAAGGAGTTAGGGGTCTACTTTGGATTGGGTGGGCCTAGCTCGAACCAAACCCAATTCAACCCAAGCTTTTGCACAAGTTGGGCTTGAGATTTTGAACTTCAAGCTGGGTTTATGCCAAAAAACTCATGGCTAACCTAAACTCAAGTTGGGTTTGGGTTGAGCCTCGGGTAGTTTAAACTCAACCCAACCCAACCCAATTTTATCAATATGTTCTACCTGGAAGTTGGGCTATAAACCTCAATAAGCCCAAGTCCAAATCCAACCCAAAATGTTAGGTTAAGCTTTGGTTAGGCCTAAGTTTAGTAACTTAGGCCTAGGTTAGTAAATTATCAATAATTATTCTCATTATATTTTTATTATATATTAGTAAATTATCAGTAATTATTAAAAATTACCACTAATTTTTCTCTTACCAACCTAGGCCTAACCCAAGCTTTAACCCAACATCTCAAATTGGGTTTGGGATTGGATGTGTTGAGCTTTGTAGCCCAATTTCTAGGTAGAATATATAGATAATATGTAGATATGTATATCACAAAATGTTGAGCAGAATCAAATTGGTCAAATCGGGCTCAGGCTACCCAAGGCCTCAACTCAAGCCCAACCTGAATTTAGGTTAAGCTTTAGCTTTTTAGCCTAAGCCCAATTCGAAGTTGAAAACTGAAGCCCAACCTATGTAAAATCTTTGGTTGAGTTGGGTCGGGGCCCACTCAAACTGAAGTCCGTACACGTCATGGGTCCCCTGTAGTATAGATATATAAGACTTCAAACTTTACTTTAGACATGGATTTCTGGTAAAGTGGATTTATTTGTTTCCTTTCTATTAATTTTATGATTTATACTCCGTGTATTTTCTTTGGTACCTGTTATTGGACTTAAATTGAACCAATTCCTTGTTGGGCTTAGATGGGTCGGATTGCATGAAGTCCAATATCCACTCAAAATAGCTTGTTGAGATGAATGCAATCATTTCATTTGCCTATAAAGAAAATCTATGATGGGAAAAAGATATGGTATGGTAAGAATTTTGACCATGAATTTTGATTAGTAACACCTGATTGGCTACGACACCAGTTGATTGGTCAAAATATTTTAAGATATCATATCTTATATCATAATCGAACCCATTTTTCTAAGCATCCAATAAAATACTTGTGCAAATTGTAAATACAAATCCAATTACCTTTATATAATACAGTTTTCTCCATCCAGATTAATAGTGTTAATATGCATTTATTGATTATCCTCAACATTCTACTTTCCTTTTTTCAGACGGTGCAATATTATTTATATTATTCCTTTTGTTTCAGGTTTCACTTTGTTTTGTTATATACATTGCAGACGCGCAGATGAACATAAAACAAAACCAGAACCAATATAGGATGTGGTGGTAAAGGGTATGGGGAGTGATGCTGCACGATCTAGGCACTCCTAGCTGGTTGGGACCTGGCTTCTGACTGGGACGAACGACATTTAATAGGAAGGAGAAAGTGAAGGGCTCCTGGGGAGTTATTCCGGTGGGAATACTTCGATGACTAAGTTGGAACTGGAGAAAAATCTCAAAGAGAGAGTAGAGAGTAAGAGTGTTCAAAGTGCTTAAGATTCAATACCTTTTTCTTGTGAGAGTTCAAGTTCTTTTATGTTGGAGCCTGGTCATACCTGGCATAACCGCCACCGCCCTTGCCGTTACTGCCAGGTCAGGTGTGGCAGGCGCAGGTTGTCGCCACAGACTGCCATCGCCAGGTACGGGCATGACAGACGTGTCATGCTTTCCAAAGGAGGCAAACAGAACGCTACCTAGCAAGGGATCAGAGCCCTGCCACCGGGTCCAGCGGGTACGGATGTTAGACAGGGCTCCCCACAGCCTACCGGGCTACCGCGTACCGGACTTCCTGGGGCAGGTTTACCTCGGTACTGAGGTGCCTGCACTAGGGGCGGTGCTGCCCCGAGGTGCCTGCACTAGGGGCGGTGCTGCCTCGAAGTGCTCGGGACACTTAGCCAAGAACCGGGGTGCTTCCTCCTTGGGAAGGGAGAGCTCCGGGCCCCTTAGGGGGAGCTCGGGACCTTCCACGCTTGGTGGGAGTCAAAGTTAGCCAGGTGTCAGTCCCGGCGAGTTGCTTAACTCGTCGATTGGCCGGTGTTGGACTCGGCATGTCTCTCCCATCGAGTCACGGTCGTGCTGTCAGGCTGAGCTGTTCACTAGGCCAGGTCATATACATGTATCCCCAAACTATGAGATCGGGCCAAATCACCCTTCATCAGGGCGCGACTCCAAATCTCTTGGCCCTGAGAATTCTGGCTAGGTTATCGAAATCCCACAATACATTATCCCCGTGAATTGAGAAGATCTGCCCCAGTATAATATTTTGTAAATGGATGAGATATTTTCCATATATGACTGCAATGTTATGTGTGGGTAAACGTAGACAGAATTTGTGTGAACAGAGATCAGGACTCTTGGGAAACAGGCTGCATTATACGTTTGGGTGGGCCTTGATGATATACACGAAAAATGCCAATATGGGTCCCAGAGTTGCTGGCTCCAATGTAAAAAAAATAAATAAATAAATAAGTATAAAAAATTGATCAAACTGAAAAGCTAAACTCGACACGTTGCACAATACAATGGTGCATCATGAGTTCAGATTCCTCTTTTTACATTAAAAGGACATGTCAAAAGAACATTTCATATCGAGAAAAATAAGGTCAATAATTCGGGAATGAGAAACGTGTCTATTTGCCATTGAAGGTTTGGAGTTTGGTCATAAATTAATAATATCCTGTCTATCTCTCTGTCTTTCCAGTACCTCCTGCAACAGGCTATCCCACGGCCTTTACATCGAAGGTGTCCGAATCTATTCCTCACGAAGCGCACCTCACACCAACCACACGGGCACATCTGACCATCTATCGGGAACAACCATCGAAAACATTTTCCGTATTTTTATGTTATTATTCATGAAAAATGTTTTCAATCAATACACGATTGAATGTGCCTGTCTGTCAGGCTTTCCAATATTGTCTTGTCAGTTGTCACAGACCAGTACCGATGATTCAATTCCAGGAGAGCGCTTTCGCTGTGTAAGCTGTTGGGTATCACAACGTATCACTCACCCATTGGCTGGAAGCAATAATTTTCTACTTTTTTTTTTTTTTTTCTGGTTCTAGGTAATGTAAACGTCTTACGTAGGACGCTTCCAATGAGTGCGCGCTCACCGGAAAACTTTGATGTCATGTTGATTTGCGGTATATTCAGATTGCAAACGTCCTGTCAGACCCAAGCTGTAAGCCTGTACTGCTACTATATAACCGGATCGATCAGGATATAAATGTTTGGGAGAATGACCAATCAGCTTAGATTTAGATCAGAATTTTATAACCCCATATTACAGGGGAATGCATACTGACCGTAAATTAATACTAAATTTACGGGTAGAATGTGATTTATAGAGAGGGAAAGGGCAAACATTAAGGGGGGGGGGGGGCTGAAATTCAGATTTTTGCATCGGATGTTCTCCGGCCACGGACAGACTACTGAGTGACAAGTAAGAAAAATAAAATATATTTCTGATAGGGTTTGGAGTGAGTTTGGACTTTGTAGATTTGTCTCAGTCAAACTAAACTAAATTGTGATTACGAATATTGACTGATTATGGATGTATACATACACCATTACCACTTAATTAATTTAATGCATTTGATAATATCCATTTTAACTTTTGTATTTCAATTTGAAGGTATGAAAATAAGAAGACTGTGTCCCGTTTTTGGTTTGAAAGAAAGATGAGGTGCATGTAGGGTTGAATTTGATTGAATAAATCATCAATAAATATATAGTGGTGATAAAGATTGGAATATTAATATCAATTCACAACCTCAAGTAACAGCTATATGGTTTGAATTTTGAGCCAATGAATGATAGACACGGTAAGATATGAGAGGTTTATTCTAGTTTTTCTATCAATCAAATCATCAGGGGACAGTGATAGTGTTATTGACGTCATTAAGTTGGATTATGTGTTGTGCCGTTTATTTAAAATTCAAAATTTCAGATTATCTACTTTTTTACGTGTTGATATTTTATTGGATCATCTAACTCTGGTAATAACAGTGCGTGTATCTGAATGCGATGAAGCCGTAGACATATCAGCTAACTAAGATATTCCCATTGCACAGCACAGCAGTGGTATTCCCAATGACTGTTTAGGGATCAATATATATATATATAAATCGAATGGGTCATCTGTAGCAGCTACGAATTTGGCCGTATAAACGGATTACTGACGTGTACACTCCTGATTGGCTACAAAACCAAATGAAACAACTATTATTTATCCTGATCACCCGGCTTCTCTCTCTCACTTTCAACTTTAATTTCCACTCAGTGTCTCCCTCAAGTCTCAAAGTCTCAAAGTCTCAACTCTCAACCCAATCCAAGGCACGATCGAGCTGAAGTTCGATATGGGAAGAGGAAGAGTAGAGCTTAAGAGGATTGAGAAAACAACAAATAGGCAAGTAACCTTCTTTAAACGACGAAATGGGCTCCTGAAGAAAGCTTTCGAGCTCTCCATCCTTTGTGACGCCGAAGTCGCCCTTATCATCTTCTCCCCTACTGGCAAGCTTTACCAGTTTGCCAATCCCGAGTACCTTCTTCTTCTTCGCTACCTTCATCATTCAATTGTTGTTCTATATTCGATAAACACATTAATCTCTTCTTTTTCCCTAATTTCTCATTTATATTCTGTTTTTGCTATCGGGTATAGCATGGACAGGATACTCGCGCGCTATCGCTATGAAGTCAGAATGGCTCAGCCTGAGACCAATAATCAGACATCAAGAACAGCACAGGTCTCTCTCTCTCTCTCTCTCTCTCTCTCTCTTGTCAGATTCAGCTACTACTCACATTCTGATTCTGTTGTCTTAATGATCACAGTTCTGGAGAGAAGAAATCGAGGACTTGAGGAAATCGATACAGACCTTGGAGGCAAGGCACAGGTAAGCAATATATATACCAGCATAACATGGAAAACGTGTATTACGAGGACAACGATCAGTTTCTTTACACTTGTTTATTTGTATAAGAGTATTCGTAAGTTAATTTCCTAATAACATGACCTCCAAGGCTCTGATCATCTATTTTTTTTTTATTCGATCCTTTGAATTTTGTTGGAGATAGTTTTTCAACAAGCTACCATATATACAGACAGACGCAACATGTTTAATTCTAGCAGATCCGTAGCCCAAATTTCTACCAACGACGTTGTATCGGGCGGTTGAAGCAATGAGCCCATGACCTGGACAGCTGACCGGGGCCTGGCTTTTTTATGGTTTCGACTGGATCTGTGCACTAACAGTCTAATTGAACTGCCAAGCCGAGACCTGGACACCTTTCTGGGTTGATGGGTTGTTCATAAGGATGCAAACGGATCAGATATAATTCGGATAAAGGTGCAAGGTTCAAACTTCAAAGTATCAATATGAATGGCCGGTGAGTATTGTGCCGATGGCTTCCCGATATGCCTCTCCCGGATTGTATCGGGCCAGACCATGATTCAGAGGGTAGCCGAGCCTAAACCAACCCCTCTGAACCCGTTTTAAAAATAAATGAACAAAACTTATAAAAAAAAAAAAGTACTGAACCTTGGATAGGTGTACATCTGAATCCGATCCCATAATGTAAATCTTATGTCCAATCTGATCAGATCCAATAGATCTCACAAGGATCAATTTAAATTCGTATATGTTAAGGATGTCGAATATCTAAATCTGATTCAATCTAATCTAATTTATTTATTCATAGGTAATCAAATGATTAACATGACAAAAAAATAAGAGTTTATACAAAGAAAAAACAAAAAATTTAACCATTTTTCAACCATATATAACCAAACACTCCTGTCATCGTGCTTCTCCTTGCTCCAAACCCATTATACTAACCTCTCCTTAATTCTCTCTCTCTCTCCCCCTTCCCATCAATCTCAAACTGCCATCACACTGTTGATGAAGATAGAAGGAACATGTTTTGTTAGGAAAACTCGATATTGGATAGAAGTGGGAAGCGGATTTCACGTAATTGATCGAACTAGAGTTTTTGAATCATCCTATATGGAAATAATGGTTTAGAGAACGTGGCTAGTTCGGATTCTAAGAGGTCTCCGGATTTTTCTTCTTTCTTTTTTCCATTCCAACAATGGCAGGAGCTTTCTCTTCTTTCCATTCCACCATTCTTTACAATTTTTCTCTCCTCTGTTTTTTTCTTCAGATCAGCTTCTCTTTGTTATTTTCACTCCAACTGCTTTGGTTTCCTGTACCCGCTCCTCTGTGTTATTTTCACTCCAAGAGGTATGTATAGTGCTCTCTTTGCACTACTTGTTGCGGTATTCCTTTTCATATTCTAAATCTGTGTTTTGAAACTTAATTATACAAGCCAAAACAGGGGAGATTAATGTTGCGATCTCTTTTGGTAGCTGGGAAGTGGTTGGTTGGAATGCCCAGCTGTAGCCTCAGTCGTTTTTCGGACTAATCATCATCTCCGTCCATTTTTGGTCAGTTGAAATCTCACTCACTGGGCGCCATTTGAAACTCAAACATAGGTAGGTGTTCTCAAACTTTTTTTTTTTTTTTTGTTCTCAAACACCCAGTTCTACCGTAGACGTTCTCCCACGTATTTTGGGAGTGAAATGGATACAAAAACTCACCCCAAGTTTGGTTTTCCTGCCACTGTGTTAAGGTTCAAATGGTGTAGATTTTTTTTTTCCATTTTCTCACCGTTTTTTTACAACTTTTACACTCATTCACTGTCTACAGTCACCGGAGACTTTTCTGACATGTTTTTGGCCTGAATGCGACAGAAAGACTGGCCATAGAACACTCCACGGTCGGTTAACGTCGACTGTGTCGAATAGCAGTGTTCATCTATCCGGATTAAGTCGTTAAGAAGATGAACTATTCGGGTTGGATTTTGTGCATTCTGACATAGATCCGACCCATTAATTTTAATAAAACCGGTCTACACCGGTTCCGATCCATTATTAAATTGGCACATTTTCAAGCCAACTTCGATATTAAACCAGCCCAGTATAGACTTCTTGAACCGATGTAGATGACTCTACATAAAATGTTAATTAATAATAATTATTTTAATTAATAATTGATCATTAATTATTAATGAATGGTATTTAAAACCGACCTACACCGGTTTTATTAATTGTTAATTAATTAATTAATTATGTTAATTAGCATTTATTAATTACATTAACAATTAATTAATGTATTTAACTAAGTTACTAATAATTAATTAATAACTAAATAACTATTAATTACATAAGTTAATAAATAATCATCACTTATTAATAATAATAACCAAAATTTCAATATTTATAAACATTTAAAATAAGTAATCATCATTGAATCTATAATATTATACTGAATAATCAAATATTATAATATTATAATACTAAATATTTATTACAGTAAGTCTGAATCTATAATATTATAATTATTATAATACTGAATAACATATTATAACTTAATTTAAAATATCATGTCAGTAATTATTTTCAGTATTTAGTAAGAATAATTACCTACAATAAGTCTGACTTTTAAAATTTTCACATTTTTTATAAATTAATGTAATTACTGTAAAAGGTAATTATTATGTTAGTAATTATTGTATATTTTTCAGGAAAAAAAGTTAAAAAGTGAAAAATGATAACTAATTATATTGAAATCTGAAATTTCAAAATAATTATTGAAAATAACTGAAATTTGTTAATGGCTATTGAAATTACTTATTTTAATTATTATCAATATTTATAAACATTTAAAATAATTAATGATGATTGAATATTTATATTTTTTACTTGTTTTCAGTAATAATATATTAATTATTACACTGAGTAATAAAATATTATAACATTATAATACTGAATATTTATTACAATAAGTCTGAATTTATAATAGTACTGGAAATATTATTATTTTAAGCAATAAAATATTTACAGTAATAAAATATTATTACTTTCAGAAATAATAAAATATTTACAATAAGTCTGAATTTTTTACAAACTTTAATTATTGATTTCAAATTTTCATATTTTTTTTATAAATTAATGTAATTACTGTTACCAGAAAGTTTAGTAGTTTTAAGTTCTGAAAATTCTGATGATAATTGGTTTTAAATATTGTTTTGAAATCTGAAATTATTGGAAATAAAAATAATAATATCAAAATATAAAAATTCAAAATGATTACTGAATATTTATTACAATTTCAAGTAGATTTTGGAATATTTTTTTATAATTTAAAATAACTAATAATTACCAGATATTTATTATAAATATTTTTTGAAATTTTGAATAACTAAAAATATTATTACTTTTCAATAACAGTACTCAAAATAAGTTTGAACTTTCAGTAATAAGTCTTAAGTTATAAGTCTATAATATTATAAATATTGCTCCAATTTTATCTTTCAACAAATGATATAAGGGTTTATCTTTCCATTAAATCCCTTTGTCATCATATTCGATATTGGGATTTCCGCCCCACTAATATTAAATATAGAACTAATCCCAACATTCACTCCGAAAATCCCTTACCCCTCTCCTTGATGTTGGACATGAAATCCAAACACAAGGAGCTCTAATTGAAAAGCTGGTGAGGACAAAATAGGGAAGATGTATCTTGCCCCCTAGTCCAACGACTGAATCCATGCCATAATTGGATGATACCATTTGTTTCAACCTTTATATTTGATTGATTGCCGGTTCTAGACAGTAGTGATACAATCATGCTTCTCAAGGGGTAAGAAGTGTCAAAAGTATTGTTCATTCATTATTTGTGGTAAAAGGATTATTTTTGGTTCTCTATTTAGTTGTTGTGAGAGGTTCATCTACGTTGAAAGGTTTGTTCTATAAAATTGTTTATATTTGTTATGTACTTGCTTCTCATAGAATCTATACTCCAGAAAGAGTAATATTTTTAGCTAGGTATATTAGAAAACACCACTATCACAGTTTTTAGGTGATTTTGGACGATGATACTTTCACACCAGTTTTAGGTGATTTTGGACGATGTAAACAAAAAATGAACAACTGAATGGCAGAAGAGAAAAGTATTCATTTAGGAATGTTCGATATTTATAGATACAGTGAGAAACTAAATTAGGCATGTGACTATGTGTTGCCAGCTAGAAGACTTCTACATTTCTTGAATTTGTTACAGCCGTTTGGAATGGAATGTTCTCCATACTTAGTGTGGATAGCTTTCCCAATGCAAGGTTACAAAAGGTTGTTAGAATGGTGTGGGCACAAATTTGCCCTGATAGAAGCGGATCTCGATCATAGCAGTTGAAATTTTATGACACTCAATGCCTTGGTGAGTATGTCAGCGGGCTGTAAATGAGTGGAAAATGTGGAACGTCGTAATGTACCGACATTGAATATGTTCCCTTATGAGTCTGTTTCAAAAGCATTCGGAGGACAGAGTTCAATGCAAACTAATAGACTCTTAGGTGGGGTGTGCAATTCGTGGTTATTCTGAGAAGGCTATGGTTCCAAAACCATACCAACTCTTGTTTAGAAATAATAACATTTTTATTTTCAAGAGGTGGTGTTATTCATGGTTGATGACATGTGTGCATTGAGTCTGTGTTCTATGATCATCTGGAGACCTTACCAAACAGTTGGTTGGCACCTTTCATCAATCAAGCATATTGAGAGAAGTATGAGGTTCCAAATTATTAATAAGTGGAGACATTGGCATGTGAGGCACCATATAACTTCTATATCATGTCTGTGAAGTGTAAACAATGCTGCCTAGTAGAAAAAAAAAAAGGGCATAAAAACTTGTATTACATTTAGCGTTCTTCGTTGTGATTAATATCTTCATTTCTTACAGGCATCTTGCTGGGGAAGATATCTCGTTATTGGGCATAAAAGAGTTACAAGAACTTGAGAGACAGTTGAAGATTGGGGTTGAACGCATCCGCTCCAGAAAGGTAAATATTTATTTATTATTCCACAAAAGACACATATGAAAATTGGTGTAGGTAATGTACGAATATCGATCAGGTATGTATGATTTGAAAATTAGTGGAACCGAAGCAGAAAATAACCCTGACCAAGTACCCACCCTTGTGAGTTGGCACACAAAAAGGTATTAATGGACCTGGATATGGATAGGCTGGATTGGACCAATAACCTTTCAGGTCTAGCTGTAGACATATATATCCGTTTTTGGTTCTTGGAGTTTCCGATTCCGATGCAAGTTTGACAAATTGCTTTTTATTTTTCATGGAGTTAAACCACAGCTATGGCCTATGGTAGCCCGTCGCCCGTACGTACCCATAATCCCCTATCCTTGGTGATACTGTCACAACTCACAATGTGATTTCGTTCCAACTCAACGCTATAATCACTCAGAGAACTTACCAACTGCGCCGATTCTAGGAATTTCTTAGACCCTAATATAATTAATATTAGGATTTCTGTGTACATAATCTAAGATTATCCTTTATTAATTAGTGGTTTAAAGCTATTTGTATATAAGACACATATGAAACGTTATCTAAGCCAAAGCCATTTAAAGTTGTTTTTGTTCTCTCCTTTTATTCTATTTCACGTTTTCAACTTTTACCAGTGCAAAAATAGAAATAAACCTTTGCTTGGTCCTGTTGAAGATGTTTCACCCTTGGTTTATCTGACTAATTACTTATCCTCTTGAACAGAGACGTGCAATTTCGGAAAGCATCAACTTATTGAAGACAAGGGTGAGTATCCAACCAAACCAAAAGAAACACAAAAGGGAAATACATTTGTTTCTAATTCACAAAAGAGTTCAGAGAAACTCAGTACGTATCACCCTTTTGAATGGTTCATAAAATCAAAAGAACGAAATTGGTTTCTAATCAAGGTATTGTATGAAACCTCTTAACAGCTTTCTCAATTGCAATAATTCTTTCAAATAACCTCATCCTATTTCAGTGATATATGAATTATTTATTTATTGACAGTAACATATGCTCATAGCATGTGGAGATTTTTTTTCTTTCTTTCTTTAATTTTTCCTGTTGTTTGGCTTGTTCTTTCTTTTGATTTTCTTCACGTTGGGGTGGATTATTCAACAAGTATATATACACCTTACATCCATAAGATGTATGGGTGTTAGTTACAGGTGGGGGATGTCGATACTGGCTCACCCCCTAAGGAATACCTAAAGCTTGGGCCCTGGGCCATGGCTCACCCTACTAACCTAATCTAGGGATATTTCAGATTGTTCAATTCTTCGTTGGCTGTCCGGCCCATGAGATGAGCCCACAGTCCGATGTATAGGAGAATAGGACTTTTTCTTAGTGAAATTGCCTCACAATCGTCAATCAATAGAAACAATGCACAGATACATTTAGAGAGGAAATCTTTATTAATTCCGTACCCCAGAAAACTAGTTAAGATGATTTGGGCATTTTGATGTTTATTTTATCATTATTTTCGCTCCCATTATCAGAAATGCAACTCTTGATCAATTTTTACTGGTGGAGACATGTCCTGACTAGGACTAGCTAGGCCCATTTTAGCTAGCTTTACCTGTTATTCATATGTGCTTGCCTAGTAATTTCCCTCGGTGGGTTGTATTGTCCTATTTTCAAAGATTCTCTTTTCAGCATTAATTGTCGCACTAGAACTAGAAGTAGTAGTAGTATAGGGAGTGTTTGGGTTTCGCTTTTACACCACTCTTTGATTCTCTCAGAAAATTCGGTTTATCCTTTTCGTTTTCTTGTTCACATAGGTTACACGTTATATTCAATCCTATTCGATGCATTATTTTTCTTTCCAAGAGTTTTGCTTTCAATCTTTGATCGATTCTCTCATCAAGACGTTTATGCATTAGATAAAAACTAATGAAATGAGACAGAAATCAATTTTTTATATTGCAAAAAATTAATGGAATGAAACCATTTGGAGACTACCATGTTAATTAAGGATACGTGTTTACATCCTCACCACCGTTACTGTTCTGATATGCATGCTTTGATAAGATAATCATTATCTATTTGTACACTAACTCTATTAATTTGTATAATTAAATATTGATTGGTGGTGAGGATAAAATATAAATACATGCCAAAAAAAAAACTTACTCTCTTTGGGCAATTTGAATTCTTCTAATAGGAACAGTACAATTACTTTATATAACAATATTAATTACTACGACTAACTTGCAATAAATTCATTGAAATGCAGCAGAAAGCATTGCAAAATGACAATGCTCGTCTCCAAAGACAGGTAAAGTTTTGAGCATTACTTATATATATATATATATATATATATGTTGATTTTGAATTGAAAGTAATTTTGTCCATTTATCAAAGGGGAAGAATGTAGAAATATTGTATTTGGTTTAATTTGTTGATGACATGCATTTCGATGTAAAGTTGCATGTCGAGAATTCAATTTCCAGCTTCTGGGAAGGAAGGAGTAATGCATGCCTTACATTTCAAAGGTAAAACCAGCTTCCAGACGCACTAATTATTATGATATAATAAGAATGCATGGTTACTGTATTGTATGGATCAGTTTGGAAAGATTACAAACACAAATATATATATATATATATATACAAAATTTTGCACTTTACATATTTGTATTCCTTCCAAATTCAAAACTAAGACTATTTATTGTCACACACCGTTGTAAAATGCATTATCCCAATTCAACAAGGATTGTTGATCAATCTTTTTGATGGATAATCATAGCCATATGATAGTCCATATCACTCATCATTATATTAACAATCACATTTATCCAAATAAATATATGATGAATGTATACGATTATGGTAATATATAAACAAATTTAAATTCACACATTTATTGAATTATTTCCACTCTTGTTGAATGTTGTTGAATTGCAGCAGCAGGCCTGGTCAGGATGAAGCCGATCCCTAATTGTAATAACTAATAAGAGAGGCACAAGCAATATACAATGTTGCTGAGTTGCTTTCACCTATCTTGGAATTCTATAGTCATGGGTAAATTCTGTATGTTTGGAAACACAAGTATATATCTCTCTACCTTGTATGAATGGATATGTTTTTATACTTGAGTAATATGGATGTGCTACTAGCTAGTATATACCTTAGTAGTTTCATGCCTTAGTGATGGTTCAGAGATCACTGCTATTTTGATGGATGGTTCAGATCGGCTACACCATCCTTCCAACCGGCAGAAATAGAGTAGGTCCTGTCACAATAATGCATGTCATCTCCGTACTTGTGGATTCCACGTTTAGTGTCCATACCTTGTGGGAATGCTGATGATTCAAATAATTACTTCTGTTGACTTTTTGTTTTGGATCGTGGATTTTAGGATTCAGTCCAGAAATTTTATTTCCACCCTAAGGGTGGACTGAATGTTTAAAATCCTTTTTTTATATTTTCTGCGATAGCTCTGTTGACTTTTGTGATTCTAAGAATCACTTTTTAAGTTTGGATTTATGAAAATTATCGGAACTAATTCTTTTTCTGTGTTCAAAACTCTCGTTCTAAGAATTCAGTATAGAAGACATCTGTGCTTTTGCATCAAATATTCCTTTGGGGTCATTACCAAAATTCATTCTAAGAATTTATTTATGAAACTAAGAAAATTAAGCTTAAAAAAGAATCATTTTTGCTCTAAACTCATTCTACTAATAATGATTTTTTGGAGTAGAACTTTAACCAAACACAGCCTAAAATTTTGGGCCTTCAAATTCAATTCCCATCCAAAGCTGTATTATTACTTTGGCAAAACCCTAAATTAAGGTGGGAACCTCACTGATGATTGATGAATGGTCTGGATTATTGACCACGTACAGAATTCCTCAAGAAAATCTATACTATCTCAGCCACGGGGACAGATGATGTGGCCAATCCAATTCTGATTATCAAATCGGAGATATGCCCTCTGGATTGACCATCTCTTCAGTTTGCTAGTCCGCCGCAGCAGCTGGAATTTGAAACGTATTACGTTCCATTTCTTGGATATTCACTCATGTTAACGGTTAACCATAGCTTCAACTGCATTTTATTGATGACCATAACTATAATTATATGAGAAAAGAGTGACTTTTGACTCACTTTTCCAATCTGCCGTGAATTGCAGCCACACGTCTCTATTATAAATTAAAATATGTGTGGCTGCAATATATTCCTACCCACATCTCCTGTCGTGACAACTCCTAAGCAAAATATTCCTACCCACTGCCAACTTTACGAACTGATCACAATCAAGAACTAAAACTAATACAAGCTTCTCGTAACCTTAAGCATCTGATAAGATAATAGATTACATAACAAACGCACTGCTAACTATAACTTTACGAACTGATCACAATCAAGAAGTAACTAAAGAAGATTTTGATCGGTGCAGAACCAAAAAACTAATACAAGCTTCATAACCTTTAAACATATATGTGCTACTAAACTTGATAACAAACGCAGCCAACCATATATATAATCACTACAGTAATGAAGTACCCGTCCGTATTCATCAAGTCCACGAACTGGGAAGAGTAATATAATTTTATTTAATGAAAAGAGTAGAGGGCCAAGTGATCAACTGATGATCACTCCTAGTACGTCTGTTTATCCGTCTCGCCATCCAAATCAGCTTGTTCGCGCCTGAAACGCTCATGGACATAAGAGATGTAGCTTTCGGCCATGATATCTTGATCATCATCATCATCACCACTAGTACCAGTAGGGACATCGACATAGCCACTGGATAATTGAAGACCAGCAGCATCCGGTTTCAGCAACGGCGACACATTCTGTTTCGGAGGAGGCGTTGAAACCTCCTTGTCAACAACTAATATCGTCGAAGGAGATGGGTTCGCTAGCTGCTGGTTTAGCATCGCTACTGAATTGCGTGGTAGAGGAGGAGGAGGAGGAGGGCTTTGCTGCTCGATACAAAGGCATCAGCAGCTTACCCTTGTTCATAAACCCTTTGCGCTTACCATTCGACTCCATATTTTCACCACAAGGCTAGGGGAAGCCTCTTTTTATAGTAATGGGCAGTGGGTGTCTGCTTCTGGATGTGCTATCTAAGTCCAATGCGAAACCTTTAATTGAATGTAAAGTTGTATATTTAACTAACTAAATTTCTAAAGTTATACCACCCATCTTTCTTTTTCTTTTTTAACTAGATTAGATAAAAATAAACCTTCTATTAACACCATTAAAAGAGAACACAGGAGAAGAGTAGTCACTGCCTAATTCCCTCCAACAGAATAATACACGACTTCTAATATTCTCCCAATAAATTACATTTAGGCCCGTTTCGTTTTTTCTATAAATTATTTATCCCAATAAATGCACTTATCCAGGTAAATGTTTTTTATAAAGACTTTCTAAGGTAAGTGTATTTATCTATATTCTTTTATTTTTCATGTAAATAAGGCAATGACTATTTTACTCAAAAAAATTTCTTATCACAAGGTCATTTTTATCCCACTTAAATATTGACAACTTTCCTACAAAAGTTATTTATCCATCTAAGAGATGGGTATCATCACTTACCCCAGTAGCTGATACCTAGGAAAATAGACTTCTCTGATCCCATATAAATCTGAAAGAAGGACATAGGTGGTCAATGGTCAACTCCCCCCTCCCCCCAAAAACCATTAGGGGAAAAACAGGTCGAAATCACCTCCAATGATTCTGATTCAAAGTTAACATTAATCTTACCAAAACCGGAAGCCTATTAGCGAATTGCAAGTTGATCAATGAACGTGACTTTTCTTCAAACCAAAGAAAAAGACAATAACGTGACAATGAACCCCACACATTATCTATTATATATATGGATAGATGTGTGGGGCTCTCTCCTTTATTCTCTCTCTTCCCACCTTTTCATCACCTTCCCTGTCTCCACGACTAGACCTATTCATGGGCCGGGTAGCCTGACGGGCCAGCCCGGCCTGACCCCCGGACGGGCTTGCGCATGAACTTTAACCTGCGGGCTTGACCTCGGGATATGTCACAAAAGCCCAGCTCGATCCGACATTTTGTATTTTATTGTAAACCCTAGCCGATTAACCTTTCCTATTCCCTCTTTTCACCTTTTATCTCTCTCCTCATTCTCATTATCAATAACTGGTGTGAATCCAAGCAAGCAGCCACTGTTCTCAGTCTCAAAGGTGACAGACAAGCTCAGGAAATAAGGTTGCCACTGTTCAAACATAGAGCAACATTTGAATAGGGTTGTCGTTGTTCAAACACTACAACAGTTGTAGGGCTCATACTTGGAGATGTACTTGAGAGAAAATAAGATGATTCAGAACTACCGTAAGATATTTCCTTGACAACAAGTTTTTTAGAATATAAACATAAACCAATAAGTTTTTTAGTAAAGGTAGTTAGAAGCTAGCAAATAAATAGCTAGGAAAGGGAATTTTGCATGCCCTTTAGAATTGTTGGATTAGGGTAATAGTGCAAAGAGAGGCAATCTAACATTGGCTACTTTAATTTTAACAAATACCTCTCCTAAACTTTTGAAAAAATCAATAGAAACCTCCCTTTCGTCACTAATCCAGACGAAAAACGTATAAAATTACAAAATTATCCCTAACTAATTGTTAGGACATCATTGGAAATATATTAAAATTCTAAATATGCTCTTATTCGATCAACATCACACTTGCGATTTTATAAGTCATTTTTCAGAGCAAAAGAATAGAGTTTAAACCCTAACACCACTAAACACTTGCATGGCACCATCATTCAAAATATTCCATTCACCTAAGAATATTTCCCATTTTCTAGAAACCATTTTTCACCAGCCACTGTTTTTTATCGGCAACTATTCTTCATTGTCTACAATATCTAGTTCCCCCCTCGAGCAATTTTTCACCAGAGCTTTTTTTTTTTTCTCATTTCTCTTGCTATGAGGATTGCATTTCACAAATAGATACGAGTATTCTCACCAATACCGCATGGAAAAATAACCAAGGCTCTCAAGGACAAGAAATCAATTCCTCTTCTGTGTTGTAACTTGTTAATGTTTTACTTTGAAGGTGTTACTAACATCATTGGTAGCTTGTAAGTTGAGTAACCAGTAGCCAACCGATAAGAAATTGGGAACCAAACAAAGTTATGCTTCATCTAATCCAAAAACACAGAAATAATAAAAGCACAAATTCATTGAAGCCCACAAAAACCAAATCAGAGATTCAATAAATGACATTTCGTATGACCCAAAACGAGAAAAAAAAGATGCATTCAGAAGTGTCTATAAATGCATAAAACTCAATAGAAAAACAAGGGGAAAAGAACAGTGTAACAACTAGTTTTATTTCTGATATGCAATCAAACCCAAGAATTCATCATTTGGCATTTCTGCTATAAAACTAGTATCGTAAATCCAAGATGTGATTAAAAGATTAGGCGGCCTTTAAGTTGATTAACACACTTCTCAGCCAACCTTCCGGTGAAGAACAACCACCTGCAATAGTTCACCTTCTAATCTATAGCTAAAGTTCAAATTTTATCTGTGTTTTCATGTGCATAAACCTGAAACGTTGCCTCACTTCTCTACTTGACAATCTCCGGTGGTCAAATGTTGTTTCCCTTCTTGACTGGAGTAAGTTTCAGGGCTGAAAGAATCAATGGTGGTTGCTACCTTTTCTTGAGTCGATGGAGTTTTAAGAACGAGAGATTGAAAGAGGAGAAAATGATAAATATTCTTTCAGGGTTCCTCTCTTCTTGGGTCGATGGAGTTTTAAACAAGGTTCCTAGTTAATGGAGTTCAAGAATGAGAGATTATAAGATAAAGAAATCGACAAGAGGGTGGAATGGGTATTTGAAAAAAAATGATGTATTGGTCTAACGTTTTCCTAGATTAGTGACAAAAGGGAGGTTTCTATTGATTTTTTCAAAAGTTTAGTATATCTATATCTATATCTATAGTTTGTTGACATATCAACAAACCAACCCTTAGTTGCATTTTTCATTTTTGAACCAAATGAACTGGTAACTAGGCACATGTTTGGTTCCATGGGTGTTTATTGAGCCTTGGAAAAACGCTACCACGTTTGTGCCATCTAGGCGTGAGTGTTTATTGAGCCTTGAACCAATGTTTGGTTCACTAGTTTATTGAAAATACGGTAAAAATGGAAATGCTTAGATTTTTGTGCCTGGAGCCGTTGGGGTGAGCATTCAGTTTATTCAATTAAAAACCAAATTGAACAAACCGAAATAAAAAAAATGAAAATGGAACCGGAACCGAATTAAATAAAATTTTTTGTTATTTTGGTTAAAAACCGAATTTAATTAATATATATAATATTATGTTATAACCTATAATATATATATATATATATATATATATTATATTATGAAATTAAATTTCATTATAATACATTATATATAATATATTAATATATAAATATATAGCATATTATATATTAAATGTTATATATTATATATTATACATTACATAATAAATTTTAGTTAATTCAGTTTTTTCGGTTAACCAAATTACCCAAAAATTGGAAAAACTGAAACCGAAATTTTAATTCAGTATTTTGGTTTTAACTGAATAATGCTCACCCCTACTTCCCTTAATAGCCTGGGTTTCTCGAAACATGTGGCTAACGTGGCACTGACATGGATGCTGATGTGGCGGCCCGAGGTGGTTGACCAAATGCATTGCGGACCACGAAACTCAGTAGAATACTTATACCTTTTTTCTAGACACTCTAACGCATCTAAAGAGAATCCTGCACCATCGTTTGTTTGAAGAGAAAACTACCGCCACTGTATACTGTTCTCCTGTTCATTGGCGCTGATAATAACGTCATCGACCTTGAGACCCTTTACTATTTCCATTTTCTTCTGGTAAGCTAATTCATATTGACATCTTATTTTATTTTATTTGCAGATCTATTAGTTCTTCCCACAAGTCTCCCCTATTCACAAACCATCTATGGTCTTCTTCCTGTCGTCAACCTTGAGATCTACATGTTCTCCCATTCGTTGGCACCGATAAGATTGTTGTCAACCCTGAGGCCCTCTACTCTTTTCATTTTCTTCTAGTAAGCTAGTTCATATTGGTTTTTTTTAGATCTATTAATTCTTCCTGCAAGTCTCCCTTGTTCATAGACCATTTGCACTCTTCTTCCCGCCTTTGACCTAGAGATCTAGGCTGTATTTGGTTATATGGGTGTTTATTAAAAAGACGCTACCACATCAACGCTACATAAGCATTGGCGTTTATTGTAGATGAAGCAAAATGAAACAATTGTTTGGTTTCACCATTTATCAAATAAATGATAGAAAACTAAAACGCTTTGATTTTTGTGCATAAAGCATTTTGGAAAATATCAAAATCTTGTTTTTCCTAACGCCCCAGTGTTTCTTGAAACCAAATGCTAATGTGGCACACTTTAATGGGTATTAATCTAAGATGGAGAGTAAAAACGTTTAAAGTAAAGCTTAACCAAACAACAAAAACAAGAAACATTTAAAGTAAAAAAATGTTTAAAGTGAAAAATTACAAATAAACAGTCTATCCATAAACACCCACGGAACCAAACACATGTTTATTTGTCGTCATACCCAATTTGAAAGGCAATTTTTATTTGAATATAACAAATAAAGGCCACCCACACATACATCCTCTATACCAGTCATTTTGACTATTGGATGTGATTTTCATCCAAAATCAATCGTTGGATCTCAAAATATGCAAGCAAGGGTAGTTTGGACCATTGGATCGATTAATGAGCACCCAAATATCAAGGAAAGGTGCCACACTGAATCACCCATATGGCCATTTCTTGAAATGCCCTTCTAAACAGCAAAAGATGAGAAAACGTTTATCTTTGCTAAGTTGGAAAGTGCCTTTATTTCTTGAAAGGCCCACAAAAAGCCCAATCAAACAACAATAATAGAAAATGTATAGTGGCATTTATCAGATAAAAACACCCCTCTCCCTCTTAATGCCCACGGTGACAAATATAAATTAGGTATGTGTTTAGTTCTATTGACATTAATTGAATAAATATTTTATACTTGATATGGTTGCAAAACCAAAAAAAGCAATTAACAAAGGCATTAACGACACATAGGCACCATCAGAGATTGCATAAAAAAATATCAATAAATGTCTATCCCGTTAAAGAAAACTCCAAAATAAAATTTCTTAAAACAGGAGAGAAGCATTTGGTGATGAGGCGCCTATATAGCAGACACATACTAGATCTTTTGATATTGGTCGTAATGGTTTTACAAAAAAAAAAATATTGGGTCCTAATGAAGTACGCATTGTACAAGTGGTAAATTATAGGATGTTTTCGATGCACGGCTGCAATGAGCTGTGTGGCACGCTCTGTGATAAGCAAATCCGATTTCGATGGACTGATGGAAATCCTAAGCCTTTCGTTGTAGACAGTTAGATGATCCTCGGGATTCAAATTAATTAAAGGATCGGATCGTTTTACGGCTGAAGATCCTGTGCTGATGTCCAATAGCGGAGCTGGGTGAGATAACACTCTCGCCGGCTTCCTCCTCCGTCCCATATGTGAGTTGTGAGTCGTGACTGAGATTGTCCGAGTTTGAACTTTGAAGCGCTCATAACTCGTCAACCTGGACTCACTTCTCTGACTCCACCGTAAACGAGGGAAAGGAAAATGGCGACTCTAGCTCGTTTGTCCAGAAGAGCCCTAAAACCTAATCTCTCGCCTTCATCTCTTCTTCCGCGTGGTCTGTCCACCGAAGCAGCGAAAGTAACTGCAACTGATCGAGTGAAATGGGATTATAGAGGGCAGAGAAAAATAATCCCCTTAGGGCAATGGGTTCCTAAGGTCGCCGTCGACGCCTATGTGGCTCCGAATGTAGTTCTATCCGGCCAAGTTACGGTTAACGATGGATCTTCCATTTGGAATGGATCGGTTCTTCGCGGCGATCTCAACAAAATCACCGTCGGGTTCTGCTCAAACGTGCAGGAGCGATGCGTTCTCCATGCGGCTTGGTCGTCTCCAACAGGTTTGAATAGTTGTTCTCAATCCATTTCTGTTGATTCTGATTCTTAGGGCCTTGGAGTTTCTTTTATTGAGATTGCGGTGATTTTTATTTCGTTTTGGGAAAATAAATTAAATAGTACGTGCTCAAATTATTTTTGGACGAGGTCTAATATGTGTAATCCGAAAAATCCGCTTAATCGTTCTGAAAACAAATAGACCTACAAATCAACTTGAGGACTTGAACAACCCCTTTTAATGGTGTGGAATAGCTGCATTGTCGGATTGACTCACCTATGTGATTTCGAAGGTTCTTCTAGTTGTCAAATGCAGTTCGAATTGAGAAAGGTCTGAGGTTAAGCCTTCTTTGATACTGTACCTTTTTTTCCCTTTGTCCTGAGGTTCTGAAGAAAATGTATTTTATTCTATTATGGTTACTAAACGCAAGTTATAATTGCTTAGGCTGATAGGCTCAGTTTGGAAAGAGTACAAATACAAATATGTACAGTGCAAATGCATACAAAATAATACAAAATATAAGGTTTTGCGTTCTACATATTTATATTTTTACTCCTTCCAAACTGAGCCTTATGAGCCACTTAATTCTTCATTGGTTTCCAAGAAATATATCACCAAATATGATGTTGTTGGGCCTTTTTTTAACAATTTTTAGGCAACCATGGAGTGAGCACCATCGTTCTTCTCTTGAGGCATATGTTAATGTGCACATGGCAAATATGAGATGATACTAATATTGAATTATTGCTTAAGATGTTACGATTGTGTTGTATTTTTATGCGCCAGCGAACTGCTACTTGAGCTGTTTTATGTTCTTTTTTTTATCAATAAGCTGTTTTATGTTCTTAATTTATGTCTTTGAGATTCATTGTGTTGCAGCATGCACCAATTAATCATAAGTTAATTTTGTTGCTTGCCTGTTTTGTTGTTTATGAGGAGTTTTCAACTAAGCAACATATTAGCCTACAAGTAGAGTAACTGGGTTTTGTGTTATTATTCTATTTGTGCCCCTTTCAGAAGAAAAAAATCTTCAGGTGGCCTCTTTCTAAGTGCGGTTAGATATCCTAAAACCTCTGTTGTTGGGTGAGCCATCCAGTTATTGGTTTTTCCAATTGGATCTTCACTTGTGTGATGTGGAATATCTTTCTTTTGGAACAAAATTGGAGAAAATTGAGATTGATAAGAAAAGAACAGTTTATAGTTTAACAGTTTGAAGAGTCTTTTTTCTTGTTTTCTCTAAGTCGATGCGTATTTTAGGCAGTCTCTTCTCGTGTTGGAGCTTCTCTATCAATTGCCTAAGTAAAAGAATGCAGAACTGATAAGGGAAGCAGGGAATTTCAACCACCCATCAGAAAAAAGGGAATTTCAACTAAAATTGGAATTGGTGAAAGACTGTGTTAAGAATGTATCGACTGATTAGGGGCAGTATTATCTTTGTACACAACTAGATAAGAATAAAAACAAATCTGGCCTACTGGGAGAGTGATTTAACTGAATTTTGATGGGAGCTCCCTTCGAAACCCGGGACTATCAGGTATAGGAGGAGTAATCAGAAATTCTGAAAGGAGGATACTGGCTGTGTTCTCAGGACTGATTGACACGGGGAATTCACTGAGGGCTGAACTTTTGGCATTACTACAAGGTTTGAAGCTAGCTAAATAGATAGGATTCAGGCATATTGAGGTGGAAGGGGACTCAAAAGTGGTCATTTCCTGGGCTACAAACAGCAGCCATACCCCGTGGATGTTTGAACATGTGATTAGGGAAGTGGAAAAGATGGCAAAGGAGGTTGAGGCTGAATTCAAATGGGTCTGAAGGAGTGCAAATGGGCTAGCAGCTAGCTGACTATCTAGCAAAACAAGGGGCAATGAGACAAATTATTTTGGGCTGCACTGTTTCCAATCTGAAATTTAAATAAAATAGATGTTTACTGATAAAAAAAAGAGGGAATAACAACGGCCTCCTTTCTTATTCTTTTTTGGTTTCCCACTTTTGTCTATCACTATTTATCTTCAAACTTTTGAACCCAGAACTAGAGAGTTGTGCCTACTCCCTCCTCCTCATTCTCTCTCTCACAGAGGCTACCGGCTTGAAAGTGTAAAAATAGTCGTTTGATTTTTGAGTGGTTGTTGACAGTTGGAAAGTTGGAAGCAAGGCATAATGCTGCACACTTGCAGTTTTGTTTCTTTCTATCTGGGCTAGAGTTACCATACCACTCTTCAGTTCAAACTTTAAACCAAACTGCCAATGGTGAATGGCCCAATGCGGCAACGTTCTTACCAGCATCAGCAAGAGGCATTGCCATACACCAGACCAATCTCCACTCTCCAATTTAAACCTCAAATGATGAAAAAACACTAGATATATAGGAACTATTTCTGTTTTTCCCATTCACTGCGAGTTTAAGATTAACAGGGTATCTATCAAGAAGGTTCTTGACTTTGTCAAAACTGCCTAGTATTTTGATTGTTATGATTGCTATATCACCAGCCTAGAATGTGTTCTTATCATCTAACCAACTAAAAGCAAATTAAGGCAAGGGTATTTCAACTGCCATACATTTGTAAAAATAAAATCATAAAAATAACATACATGTATATCATAGATATAAAATTTTTGAGAATTCATTAGATTTTGGGCCGCTATTGCTTCATAATTACGCAATTTTTTTAGAATTTATTCAATTTATTGTCTCTCTCCCACCTGAATTTGTGGAATTATCTTCTATGGTCTAAGTGTCTTGTTAGGCAACACAGGAAGATTAGAACCAAAGAAGCTTAACATACCTGTCTCTGAATGCCTGGCACAAAGATGACAATGACTATGCAGAATTGCATTTGGGCTAGTGAAAGGGTCGGAGTTTTGAAAAACTGTATGTGTATGGAGTTGAAGAGAGGAGGGAAGGGGACAAGAGAGAGTTCTGAATAACCTTTGTTTTATGATCGTAGCTTATGAACAAGTTTGTCATCTATGATGACCAAAATTCTTAAACGATTCATGCGGGGGTGGTTTTGAAGAGTTTGGCATTGCTAGTTCTCCTGAGTGGTTGGATGGCTTGGTTTGCAGCGTTCCAGTGTTAATGAAGAATGCCTCTTTTTAGAATTAAATTGGTATTTTTAATTGTTTGAAAAATTGTAAGTGAAAGGGTAAAACTGTCCAAATAAATAAGAAAATGGTAGTTTGGGCATTTAAAAACTTTAAACAGCCAGATGAGAATCCTTTTCGAAGTTATTGTTGCAAATGCAAGTAGAGGGGGTACTTGTCACTGATCCCATACCATAGTACCAGGGTGGTCTTTGTAATTTATTCAAAAAAAATTTTGAATCTTGGCTGAGTCTACTAGATGTAATGTAACTAGGGTTAAGGCAGGATCAAAATTCAGTTGTTCAGGAGTTGCGAGGAGAACGAGAAACTAAGGTACTTATGGTCAGGGGGGCATTTCTGCATGATTTTCTATAGGAGGTGGGCATAGTAATTGGTTCATGGAGTGAATTTTATGTTGGATGGGGACGGTTGATGCCTTGTCACCTATTGTTGTATTTATCTCTTCTTTGATTAATATATAGTTATAATGTCTGATTATTATCAAAAGTGTTATCATTGTAATATGGCGTGAGGATACATAAACATCTGTAGATCTAATAAGAACATTAATCTTTCTTGACATAGGCAATTATTTGCTTTGCCATTCATGGCTTGGTGGTCATTCATTTACATTTGGCATAGACCTAATATGTTGTAACTTAAAAGTGGTGAATAAGGACCAAAAATCCAAACCCATCAAAGAAAGGGTTGAGAATCCCCTCGCCCTCCTTGTAAAGGAGTGGAATTGATGGAAATCCAGATAAAGGTCTGAAGAAATCTGAAAGGTTGAAAAAGGTGGTCACCTAGGTCAATAGAGTGGGATGGTTTGGTTTAGCCTTGGGCATGGTTCAAATTATTGATACACCTCCGTCTATTGGCAGAGGTGTATATACGATGCATTTTTTTACTTTTTTAGTTTTTTTGTCAAATTTTCATTTTTATATTATTTAATAAATAAAATAAATAGGTTCCTGAAAATACCTTTAAATAGGTGTATTGAAACCTTGCCGATACAGTATACAATACACCCGATACAGGGCATACTCTACTGATATTTTGAACCTTGGCCTTGGGGTCAAATTTATTGCATACCTTGGATTACTGAAGATTTTTAGTTGTTGGATCATGATTGCTTTGTATGTCAGGTTCAATATTGTACCAGAGGATATGATAAGTATTTTCAGTGCAAAGCCCGTTCAAAGAGATTTTACAGCCTTACATTGGGAATATCTCCATACTTTATGTATTTTATTTCATGGGGAGATACTCCCACCGTAAAGTTGGCAAGAGGCTGATCGAACGGTGTGAACATGGACTTGGTCTGACTGAAGCCGATCTCATCATATCCATGTATTATGGACGGGAAGCCAAATCTCCCAAGGAATGTTTAGGTTTGTTTAATAGTGCTTAGATGACCATGTGAAGTGATTGTTTTACTTTGGTGTTGCTGATTCTTCACATACACCGTGGTTCAATGATAAATTGGTTGAACAAACTATGCACATTCAATATTTAATTTAGGGAAATTCTATGGTACCACCTGTACTTTTGGCTCTATCTAAAAAGTTGCTTTTACTTGACACTTATGCTTCTCTATGTTAAACATTGAACTGCTGCCACGTGTAATATTGAGCTGTCTGTTCTGATACGGCATCCCTTCACTTGGGGTTAATTCGTCAGTAACTACTGTTCAGATAACTAACATGAGATGCTGCTCATGCCTTGCATTTTGGATGTAGTACATTCTACATTGATAGCTGCTGTTCATGTTCGTCATTCAGTGACAATTTTTGGTGCCATACCACAAAATGGTGTTGGTACTTTTAGAGGACCCATTGGTTTGGGTAAGAAGGCAGGCAGAGTGAAAATTTTGCATTTTTTCTTTTATCTTACGAGTATTATTATATTCATTCATCAGGACTGCCGGCAGAGACATCGATCGAGAGGTTTGTCACAATTGGGGCTTATAGTCTGTTGCGGTCCTGCACAATTGAGCCCGAGTGCATCATAGGTCAGCATTCCATTCTTATGGAAGGCTCGTTGGTGGAAACTCACTCCATCCTTGAAGCTGGTTCTGTAGTCCCACCAGGCAGGAGGATTCCAACTGGCGAACTTTGGGCTGGAAATCCTGCAAGGTTTGTTAGGAGCCTGACCCATGAGGAAATTTTGGAAATCCCCAAACTTGCCGTTGCAATCAATGATCTGAGTAAGAGCCATTTCTCGGAGTTCCTCCCTTACTCCACAGTTTATTTGGAGGTTGAAAAGTTGAAGAAATCTTTTGGGGTTCTCATTTGAAACAAGTTTTCATTTTGCCAATACATTAATCAGCAGCTCCCAGATAAAATAAGCACCTTCGAGTACTCTCTTTTATGGAAGCTTTTGAATTCCGAATGCGTGTCTTTTGGGTTGGATTATTGATGAAAGAATTGGTTGTAGATTCAATTTGGCGATGTAAAGGGGATGCCGGGTGACGTCATTCTCGCCTCGTTTGAATTGTGCACTGTTATTCATTCGACAAGTGAAAATTGAGGTAGGTACTCCGCTATTTGGGAACATCTCCCTCTTCATAATACAGAGGATGAGATCTTCTCCATGTTTGATTGCAATAAACATGGGCAGAGTTTTCGTGGGCAGGAGATTCGGACATGGTTTCGGCTACCGATTGCTACACAGCCCACAGGTGGGATGTCATCATATTGGTAGCGTAGCATATACCATATAGGGCCATAGGCCTTACTGTGTGGTCAGATCGGTCTGAAGCTTCCCAGTTCCCATTGGACAGTTGAGCGAGATAGGCTGCTACAATCACATTGAACCAGATCTGAAGCCCAATCATAATGTGGGTGATAAGTGACAACCAAGTATGGGCCTAACTAATGTGATTTCATTGAATGGGCCACAGAGAGAAGAACAATCTAAGGTTGGCCACACCACAAGTTTGATTCCAGCTGTGCCTAAACAGTAACAGGAGAGGGCAGGACTCTGGAAGGAAAATGAATGTCGGCAATGTAATTAACTAAATAAATCCCTAAATACTGCTTTGCTTTCTTGGTTGGATAAGGAACACCTACCAACCGAACCACCAATGACAAATAATGGGCCTAAAATAAATCAAAACCGAATGGAAATGGTAAATGTCTTTGTAACCGTATGACTAACGTGGAACTACTCTTACCAAACTAGCAAAGTCACCCCGAATCTGCTGATCATAATACATTGCTCACCACGTGAATGCAGCTACACATTGGAAATATTTTTCATGAATGACAGTATAAAATATAAGAGATGTTCTCGAGGCTTAGTTTGGAAGGAGTACAAATACAAATTTGCAGAGTGCAAAACTTTACACTTCGTATTATTTTGCATGTATTTGTACTGTAAATATTTGTATTTGCACTCCTTCCAAACTGAGCCTGATGTGCGTGGCTATGTTGATATCGCCAGCAGGGAACAACACCCGTCTTCAGCTATTACCACTAATACCATGGTTAGTAGTGCTTGGTGGTATATTTATTCATATTTTGTCAAAACGGATCAATTTCTATGGAGAGGAGCAAAAGGCTGGGTCTGTGCCTATGGAGGTCGGAATGCTGTTTCCTGTTTGTTGGTACTCAGTAGGTGCAGAGTAAGATAAATTATATATATCTGGGTGGTCTTCATGCAAAATGCAGTTGGTGGAAGTGGAATATAATAATGGTTGTTGGCCATTCCAATCAAGGAAGAGTTTAAGCTGAGGCATGCTTGGAAAGTTACAGAGTTCTTGTTTGTTTTGTTCTCTTCATGCAAATTTAGGAATAATAATGGGTACAATAGATAGATAGTTAGTTGTTACCTCCTATCTACCTATTTCATACAAGTTCAAGCCTGAAAGAAGCAACAATCAGTCGTCTTTCATTGGTTAGCATTAAATTCGAAGATCACAATTCACAATAGGGTAGAGCATTGGAATTAAGTGATTGATCCAATACCGTATTTGAACTTTGAACAGAAATCCAGGTTTTGTGCTGTACTTCCTCTAATCGAAATGTGAATTCTGATGTGCATTTGCAAAAATTAGAAAAACGAAAAAGAAAAAAGCTTGCTTTGGTAGATCCACCATCTATGTGGGCCTCCTGTTATTTTCCCTAATCTACCACATGAATGTACGTACCTTATAGAGTAGAGGCCAAAAATTACTATGGCCCTATTCGCTTTTTGTAAATTATTTACCCAGGTAAATGCAGTTATCTGGATAAGTTTTTCTTGGGAAACACTTATCCGGGTAAATGCATATACCCATGTTCTTTTATTTCTCATGTAAATAAAGTAATGATCATTTTAGTCATAAAAATCCATTATTAAAAAGGGCATTTTTGTCCCATTCAAGTGTTGGCAACTTTTCCCCTAGGTGGGAAAGTTGTTTATCCACCTAGGAGATGGGTATCACTTACCCGGATAAGTGATACACAGGAAAATAAATTTCCCTAGTCCCCACATAAATCTGAAAAAAGAACATGAGATTCTTGGTCAATGCCAAATCAATGGGAACCAAAATTCCATTGACCAATTTTCCCCCCTCTCAAAATCTGAAAAAAGAATGCCCCCTGTATATATTATTTTATTACCTTCCTTTTGTCCCAATATTGAAAAAATAGAAATGATAATATTGACGTCAATAATGCTTAGGAAGAAGAGGAAGATCTGTTGAACCCATGCCAGCCTTTAAAGAAAATATTACTGATGTAGGCGCTTATAACTCGGGCCAATGACATGTATGTGCGTAGAGCGGATCAATGAGAGCATGTGCAAAGCAAAGGCTGGTGCGCGACACGGGGCCAATAAAGCGGCCACATGCGGCGGCCTCGGATGGCCACGCCCTCAAGGCCGACAGCATCCTGACCGTCCATGTCCACCTACCTCTAGGTGGCCTCAAGTATAAATAGGGGGTGACCTCCCAAGATAAGCACCTAGACTCTTTACTGCTAAGAACTTTCTTGTCTCACTTGTGACTTTGTCTAAGCATCCCAACCTCAGGCCTCGTTCACCTTCCGTTACACTCGTACTAACTTGAACGTTGGAATATACGCCTTGGACTAGCACCCAGGGCCTCTAACGTTCTTTCTCTCTCTCTCTCCACATGTCTGACCTACCAGCCCTTAATTACAGCGAACTTTGGACTCATCAGTCAGCTCTCGGTTTAGGAACAGATTTACCTTGTTGCCGTCAGCCTATCCTGCAGCAATAATTTCCAACAACAACAAAAAAAAAAGGGAAATTAATAAACTCAAGTAATGTAACTTGGCAACAAAAAGTAAAGAATCCAACGAAGATAAAACACTGGATAGAGAAGGGTCCCTCGCCGGCACATCCCTTGAATAGCAACTTTTATCGAGAACAGAAAGAAGAGAAATTTCTCTAGTATTCAGTAAACACTTGTCCATTTCAGTGGACGAACACATACACACACTCTCTCTCCTTTTTTATTATTTTTTCTTTTTTCTGAGCGTGTGACAAGAAAAAAAATAAATATATAAATATGATGGAAAACCTTGCACCAAATATGTAGAGATAATATGACAAAGAAAATTAGGTCGATTATGTACTAAGCGAGTGGGTTGGCGAATCTACCGCTTCTCTGTGTCTTTAGTGGAGGAAGAAGGGTTTAAAAACAATAAATAATATGCAAGGGGAATATTATGATATCATGATTTTCATTGATTATTTTATATTGACCATTTTTGTCACCATGCTTATTATATCATCACCATCATGGTGCTGTGTGATTTATTCGTTGCTTGTTTCCATTGATGGGTTTGCTGGACTAATTAAAATGATTTTTATAACTAATCAATAGTCATTGTAGGGAGCCACATTCCACACCCACATTCTCTCAAATTAATGAATAAGGTCGGCTGCAATGAACCGACCCGTTTCCGGTTCTTCAAAGTACCAAGCAATTGGGAGGGCTGGGCCGGGCTTCAGTTCAACCCAGGCCCAATCCTAAAATTGATTTCAAGGTCAAGTCCAAATTATTTAATCCAAACCCAGCCCATAGTAAAAATTGATACACTTAGATTGGGCTCAGGCTTAAGCCAAACTCGGATTGATCAATTAGCCCATATTAAAAGTTGATATACATGTATGTATATGTATATAGACTATAGAGGTATGCATAAAAATATTTATTTATAAATGCATATATATATATATATATATTTATATAAATTGAGTTGGATTATATTTAAATTATCCAAGGATTAAGCTCCAAGTCAGCCTGAAAATTAAAAAACCCAAACTTTTAAGCCTGAGTTCAGCCCAGGGACGAGAAATTCAAGCCCAATCCATATAAAATTGTGGACTGAATGGGTTTGGGCCCGCTCAAATTGCATCCCTACCAAGCAATGATGGATGATGACGATTCTGATGATCGGAAATGACGATGATAATAATTAATTAATTATTTTGTTTAGTGAAACATTACTAATTTAGGAATTGGCATGTATTTAGAAAGTATTAATTATTTTGATTTGATAAAATTGGAATAACGACGCCGAACCAATTGTGAAAAATTGATGATGATTCATTCAAATAAAAAAAAAACCCAAAAGAAAATAAAATATATGTGAAAAATGGAATCTTCGCCTGCCCTCACCAACAACTACGCGCAAAAACATATCAAGAAATTTATATTAAGATATATATACGTGAAGCAGAGATGCGGACGTTTCAACCATCGATCCTTCAAAAATAAAACTATTCGAACCCTCGTTTCTTCTTGCTTTTAATCGATCGCCTTCGCCCTCCATTTCGGAAACTCCGCCACCATGCCCACCACTACATTGCCACATTCTGCATTGCTATACCATCGGTCACTGTTCTTTTAATCGTCCTCTTATATGCTTTCGTTGTCGTCGTCGAACGTCATCATCGTCGGGCATGAATTAAGTTTACATTCATACGCGTTGCCGCCGGTCATAACTCTGCAATTTCGTGGAGGCAAGTAAATAAATTGTTTCTGTTTTGATTTCTTTCGACAGGGTGATGCTGGGTGAAAGTGAGATGTTGGAATGGTTCAATCAAATCAAAGCTCCTAACTCAATTAGGTGATTTCATTTGATTGAGCCGTGCCAATATCACATTTTCTCGCTTCACCATGTATCACTATTCTCTGTTTCTTTTTTTTTTTCAATTAATTCTGGTAATTTTACCAATTTTTTGTAACTGTAATGAACCTCTTATTAGTTATTAGTGATTTATTGCTAATAGATAAAGGATCGACACGAGTTCTATTTTACTTGATCGCTATCCAAGAGAGAAGGTATGAAAATGGAAAAAAGAAGCTGAGAGGAGAATTTTCCTTATTTCTTCTCTCTTCTCATTATTGTTAGAATAATATAAGTTCCCTAATTTGGTCAAATTTGGAGTTTTTGCTGTATTTGATTGTAGTGTAAATCTATTTGCACTAGTACAAATATATGGGAGTGTAAATGTAAAAAATGTAAATTCTTGTTTAATTTTGTTTTAGATTTTAATTTATTTTGCTTTATGTCTTAATTTATTTCATTTGTACTGTAATCAAATAAAATAAGCTCAAAATTAAAACAAAAATAAATGAAAATTTGCACTGCCATGATTATGTATCAGTGCAAATTTATTTGCATTGCAACCAAATACAGCCTCTCCATGGCTCCACCTATTTTGCTCGTTGAAGGGATTTTATGACTGATCCAGACAATCTATCAGATAGAGACCTGCTGGATTTGCCACATGTAAAATCCCATAGTCCGTATCAATCCAGACAGTATCCGATATGGGAATCCGCCTCCAGCCTAATACAAACGGATCCAGTAAAAATATCTCAAGAAAATAACTCATCTCTCAAAACAAGACCGATAAACTCATCTCTCAAAAGGACTCAGATCATCAATTCTAGTCTTACTCAACAAACGCAAATACAAAATCCGGAAAAAACTAACCACAAAAATATGTATTAAGGAAATCAAATCAAAACCTATTCATAATCTCACCTTCAGTTTTCAGGTCAGCTTTGAAATTAAACTTGCAATTAGGATAATAAGGAAGTGAAGGGGAGGTATTTGTGACCCAGAAGTTCAGTGCAATAAGACGACGACGTCAAAGACACAGAGTGAGCACGATTCGTAAGAAAACCTCCCATATTACGAAATTGAAGATTTCTGGGACCAATGCCTTGTTGGATCATTGAAACCACCTCACCATTAAATAATGAGGGGGCGTTCTTTTTTCGGATTTTGAGAGGGATGAAAGTTGGTCAACGGGATTTTAATTCCTATTAACCGAAAATCCCATATTCTTTTTTTCAGATTTATGTGAGGATCAAGGAAAGTGTATTTTTCTGTGTATTATTTACTGGGCAAGTGATACCCATCTCCTAGGTGGGTAAATAACTTTCCCACCTAGGGGGAAAGTTGCCAACACTTGATTGAGACAAAAATGTCCCTTTTAATAATGGATTTTTATGGCTAAAATGGTCATTTCCTTATTTACATAATAAATAAAAGAACATGGGTAAATGAATTTACCTGGATAAGTGTTTCCCAAGAAAAATTTACCCAAGTAGCTGCATTTACCCAGGTAAATAACTTACCGAAAAGCGAACAGAGGCTGAAAGTGTGATTAGTAGAACTGTGAAGAGAAAGAGTTCATCGAAGTAGAGTTCTGGTTAGACTAAGAAGCAGAAGCTCCTAAGAGGTGTAAGCTGTAGAGCCATTTTTTTTTTTGTAAATAACAGAATTGATACAACTTATTGGGCATAACCAGTGTTTTAAAAACCGACCTGGAGGCCAAACCGTTTTTGCCTCCGGGTTGTGGGTCACTGGTTCGACCATCCAGGTTGAATGGATTCGACCATGCCAAGTTAGTGACTATATATTTCAAGTCTATCTATCTATCTATGGGGGTTTGGAACTGTAGCCGTTTTTCAAAAAAACAGTGCCACATCGGATCCACATAGGCGTTTCAATAAACGCCCATGTATCACATTGTTTGGTTCAGCCAATTATTAAAAAGTCGGGCATGCCTCGAAAATCGAGACCCCACTGATGCATGAAACGCTAAATTATCGTTTCCCCCAACGGTTGACTGATGTACATCCTATGTGGTGCTTACCTGTCAGCACATACATGAAAAACGGTGATGAAAATCACCTTACAAACAACATAGTGTTGCTCACTGCTTATGTGGCAGAAGCATTGTTTTTGTGAAAAACGGGTCTCAGAAGCATGAACGTTTTTTCTTAAAAATCGGTCCCAAAAAGCGCCCATGCTTCCAAACACCATGTATATATATGTGTGTATGTATGTTGTATGCGTATGTATGTATATTTTCATCAATAAATATTGTATAATTATGTTTATATATATATAGTTTTATATTTAATTTATGTTTTTCTAATTTTTTTATTTATAAAAATATTGAAAATTACGATTTGAGGCCAAAAAGAGGTTTTTTCATGAAAATAGCAGGGCAAGGCACCTACAGCCCTTAGGATGCATAGATCTCGAAAAGCTACTCAAGAAACAAAAAAAAAATCACCTCAATCAGACATTAGAGTACAAAGTTATGGTCTCCCAAAGTTTGCATGCACAATTAATATGCAACCCGTGACCTGATCACCGTGTCAATGGTCTAACCATCTGGGACAAACAATTTTGACCAGGTCAATGGTTTGACCTTTCTCCAAGTTTTACTCAAACTGAACCCACAATCTTAACCAGGTGACGATTCGAACAGTTCAACCAATTGAATCAACGGCTGATTGAAAACAATGGGTATAACTCAGCCAAATGAGTTAAGTTTTCAACTGGCCACAGGTTTTTACCTTTCAGTATTTTAATCACTTATGAAATATTTGTAATTAATAAAGCATGGAAGTTTATAATAAATTGAAGGGGTAATTTCCCTTGACGACAACAACGAATCATAAGCAGCAAAGAGTTCGTTGTTAGGTTCTAAGAGGATTGTTGTAAATATTTGTTTCTAGCTGCTGCTTTATACCTATAGTCTAAAAAATAATTAAGGGTAAAATTGTTTATTTTAACTTTTTTATTAGAATCAATGACTAATGAATATGAATGGCAACCGGGTTCGGAGAAGGATTTGTAAATTCTAAATCCTACCTATCTACCTACCTAGACCTCTCAACATGTACTCTCCCCAAAACCCATAATGGGTTGAGTTTTCAGAATCCAAACCCTCCCCCCCATTTGATTAGGGATGGCAACGAGACGGGTATGGGGCGGGGCACTCACTCCCCGTCTCCGCCCCGTAGCTTAAATCCCCGCACCCATCCTCGCCCCGTCCCCGGTATTGGGGTGCAGATTCAACCTCCATCCCGGCCGTCTTGGAGATGGGGAATCCCTGACATGTACCCGCCCCGCAACCAATGATCTAGGGACGGGTAATTCTCGATATTTCTCCGCCTCGATGACTATTTCAATGGGTACGCTGGAGGACAAGCTACAGAGGTGCCGGCCTAAAAGCCAAAAGAGATCGATGAAATGGAATGGAGCGGAGATGTAAATAAGAGGACACGTAACATTTCAGTTTACAAGAACCTAAAATGCCATTTGTTTGTTCTGTTTTGATTCAATTAGCAGGACAATATTTGAAAAACCCTCAACTGTTGGACAATGAGGAGCTTGAACCTGATCTTGATGTAACGGTCGGTGGACGAACAAAGAGCAAGAAAGATCGAAGAAGATTGTAGACCGAGAAAGGTTGAAGACGAATAGACGATTGTAGACTGAGAAAGGTTGAAGACGAATAGATGATTGTAGACTGAGAAAGGTTCAAGATGATTGTAGACTGAGCTGCACCTCTGTGCTACGGTGGACAACCGGAGGCCGGCGATTCTACAGTGGCGGTAGCGCCTGGCGGTTGGCGGACGAACGGAGAGCAAGAACGAAAGAAGATTGCAGACTGAGAAATTGAGAAGTCTCGAAGACAATGACTGAATTGAAAATGGTTGTAGATTGAGCCGCAGCTCTGTGCTATGGCGGCCAGCGGCGACGCCCGGTGGTCGGCGATTGTGCGAAGGTTGAAGGTCTTTGCGCTCAGCGAAGGTTGAACAATGAAACTGAAGAAGAAGACGAAACAGGAATTCAGAAAACACGAATTTAGTCAAATTACTCTTACCCTAATACATTTAATACATTATATATATAAGGATATAGTTGTAAATTAAAATTGGGGTCGGGGCAGGTTCGGGGATTTATAGGCAGCACCCATCCCCGCCCCATCCCTGGTCCAGGGCAAAAAAAATTCCTCGAGCCCAACCTGTATGCGTTTGTGACCGGGGAAAATCCGCTCCATTCTGGGCGGGTTGAACCGGGGACCCGGTTTTGTGGGTAAAATTGCCATCCTTACATTTGATGGTGGTGTGTGTCGGATTAGCATATTAGATTTAGATCCTGCGTCTAATTTTTTTTATTATTTTTTGTTATATATAAATACTAAATAAGTAAAATAATATGAACAAACATCAAAATATTCAATTATTTGATTAAGCAGATCAATATACATAAACTATCAATTATCTTTCACATAAAATTCAAAACATTATTATATTTAACACCTAGTACATTAGTTTATATACTTCTAACAATATATGGATTGGGGAGGATTGGATTTAGCCTAACACCATACCTTATCCATTCTTATACAGGTTGTCAGATCCCAAAATTCATTTTTCAAGGAAAAAAAAAACCCTTCTAGGGGCAGGTACCCCATTGGGAGGAATTCACTTCAGCGCTAATGAAACACATACTCCACTTCTTGTTTTGACTTTATTATTATTATTATTATTATTAGGGTTATTAATGTGCTATTATATGTCAGATACCCCCAGAGTTTTTCTTTTCTTTTCTGTTTTGTTCATATCCACCTACATGTTTGACTCATTGGATGTTATAGATGAAGTTTTAAGAGACATTATATGGTTTGTTTCTTTTTTTAGGCAACATGTTAATAAATCTATGATCTTCTAAAGGCACAGCTTGGAAAGAGTGCAAATACAGGACAAAAATATGTATTTTTAAATCTTGTTTTGCGCTGTATATACTAGCCGGCGGGCCCTACATTGCAGGGTCTAATGATAGGGAATATGAAATTAAACAATGCAAAAATAATATGATCTTCGATTTCCAGCTTTTACATTTTATACAAATAGCTACCCAACCATCCCTTGTCCAATTTAATCCCCCTTGTCTTTCGGTCAATAATCAAATAAAAAAAGAGAAATAGAAAATTTTATTTATTTCTTTTAAACTTATAAATTGCCAATAAAAACAAAATTATAAAATAAAAATATAACATTCAGAGCACCATTAGTCTCAAGGTTTATTGAACAGAAAGCAATGAGAGAGAGACATACTCCACTTTCGCATTTATGACATTGTGAGATTTTAATTAAATTATATATTAATCGCAACATTTACCAATGCGACATTGTCTGTTGCACATTACTACATGCAACCTCATCCCATCATCCCATCCAGTGTGATGTAAGAGCCCATATCCAAACCCATTACCATTAATCCAACAACTGGCACCACAAACCCTCACCGTCATGACCCAGATCAACAAAGGCCAAACCTTAAATACACTGCGAAAACCACCATCAATGGAAATACACCAATGGATAAAAGCTCCTAACCCAAACCTTATAACCAAGAATCAATGGGGAGAAAATAAAACAAAAAAAATATAAGTAAGGAAAACAAAAAACAAGAAGAGAAAGAAAGTAGTATCAAACACGGATTGAAATGCATCTCTCTAGCATCTTATTTGGCAACCAAGTAAAAGTATTGCCTAAAACCAGAGAACATAGTGAGAAAAACCAAAAAACAAAGTTGAGAGAGAAAGACCAAAAATATAAGTAAAAAAAATAAAGCCAATAAAAGTAAACCACCATCAAACGCCGATAGAATCCACCATAAAAAGTGCATCTCACCGATCTATTTCTTTACCAACCAAATAGAAATATAGTTTGAGACCAAACAAAGAAAAAAACATAAGTGGGAGAGAAACAAGAAAATTTCTCTACCAACCAAGCAGAAGCAAAACAGAGAAAGTATAAATGAGAAAAAGCAAAAAATAAACAAGAAATAAAGCTTTGAGGAAGAACTTAGGACTTTTAAGACAAGAGAAACATAGAGCGGAATTAGCTTTAAACGAAATTATCCTTCAACATAGCTACAAGAAAACACAGAGCACATGACCACCATCACATTTCGTCTGACTGCAATTGAGCACAAAAAACACCTTCGACGGCCGCCACCGCATCGCCACCCAACTTCCAAAAAATGGCAGAGATGTGTCATCACCGACGCCAGAAACCATCGCACCTCCGACAATCTCCGTTGGACTACAACTGATCGAGCACAGAAAACAGTGAAGAAGAAACATCTAGTCACACTCGCGCAATCGAATCCACCAGCACAAGAAAAAAAACATTAGAAATAAAAAGAAGGGGAAAACCACATGCACCGATGTAGAAAACCACCACCGTTAACATGAAAAACAAAAATGCTTGACCATTATCAAAGAAAACTTGAAGAAAGTTGAGAAACAGAAACCCACCTTGAAAGAAATGGAAAAAACTACAAGACAAACCGAACAAAAGAAATAGAAGGACCCCTTAAAAGTTGATGGGAGGAAGCCTTTCAAGTATTACACATTGCCACTGCAATTCCAGGCACCCTCTTCTCTCTCTCTCTCTCTCTCTCTCTCGTTCCTCTTCTTCTTACTCGGTTCAAATTCCCACTCTGTCCCCTCTCGCTCCCACACTTATTCTGTCTCCCTCTCCCCCTCTATCCCTGTCGCTCACACACTGTCTCTCTTGCTCCCCCCACACTGTCTCTTTCCCTCTCTGCTCCTCTCTCCCTCGATAATATCCCTTCCACCGCCACCTCTCTCTTCAGTTGTCAGTCAGCTGTCAGTTAGAACATCAGTTGCCAGTCCGAGCATCAGTTATCACTCAATTCGAGCTGCCTGCACCTAACCCAGACTCTTGCATGATTGGATTGCTTTCATGTACACACACAAATTACACGTGAGACTATTAATCTACTCGTCCATTTAGCGCAAGCAATATATATATATAGAGAGAGAGAGAGATTTGTATTTATACTCTTTCTAATATGAGTCTATGGCTTAGCGTGAAAGTAGTACAAACGCAAATATATAAAGTGTAAAATCTTGCATTTTGTATGTTTTTATATTGTATATTTGTATTTATACTCTTTCCTAACTGAGCCTAATGGACAAGTATGCCAACGTTTTATTTGCAATATGTATAATAAACATCCTAATTTCGATAATAACTTCAATTGAGAGATTGAATAATATGGGTATCATGTATCGTATGCCTGGGTAAGGCGTTACCATTGGTTCTATATCCAGCTATACAGCCATCATTTATTTATTTTTTACATTTTCACGGATAATATACCCAGTTCATAAAAAATGTGATCAGTCCCAAGTGATTGACAGAGAAGAGTAACCTTAATAGAGATCACATCAGCACCCTACATGTGCATCTAATTACATGTGGTTGGGATGTGCTGTGAGCACTAATCTGAACACACCTTACTAGATTAATCGGATGTTTTTTCTTGCAAAATTAGTCAAATTTTTCCTACAGATCATGCATATTAATTATACATATTTATAAATACTTCACTAAAATAGTATTATTACAGGTTGAATTATGCAAAGCGATACCTTTTTATTTCCAACCCGGGCACTAGCAATGAGGAGGCCGGGAATTCCCCGATGCAGAACTAACAGCCCTGCCCTTTATTGAATTTGATCACACCCCATCATATCGAATACTGACCCTGAGATCTGGAGAGGCTTAATGCCTTTTCGCTTTGAAGCTATGTGGCCTACCGATCCAAATCTGGAAAATGTGATGAGAGAGGCTTGGAACATCGAATACTCAGGTTTTAGGGGATTTCAATTAACAAGAAGATGTCAAAAACTTAGGGGCTTAGAAAAAGTGTAGAATAAGCGTCATTATAGAAACATCCATGAAGAATTAAAAGAGCTAAGGATAAAGTTGCAAAGGACACAACACTTTATTCAGCACAACCCCAATAACATAACAGATAATGGGTCAACAAGGAGAAAAGTCTCCTTAATGAACATTCTACAAAAAAGGCAAGAAATCTAGTCAAGAATTAATTGGTTAAGATTAGGGGACCAGAACACGATATTTTTTCACACTGCTACTGCTACTGCTACTGCTACTGCTACAATCATTAGATGGCACAAAAATAGAATCAACAAGCTTAAGATGGCAGATGGGTCCTATACCACTAGACATGAGGACATTCAACATATTTTAATAACTAGCTTGAAGGACAGATTGACATCAAATGGGACTAGGGACATAAATAATTTCCCAGAGGCAACAAAATCTATTATTACAAATGAGGATAATAGGAACCTTTGTAAGTCGGTCTCTGACTGTGAGATCAGGGAAGCTTTGGATCACATTCCAAATGGCCTTTAAGCATTTTTTTTCAAAAAAATTTGGCCTATTGTGGGCATGAGTGTGATAAAAATGATTAAATCATTTTTTCATAACGGGAAGTTGAATAGAAAGATTAATAAAACTCTCATGGTCCTTATCACAAAAATTGTGAATCCTAGTCTCTTGAACATTATCGATGAATTAGTTTATGTAATGTGGCATATAAAACCATAGCTCGGATTCTAGTTAATAGGCTCAGACCCATATTTCTTTTCAAAGTGCATTTGTCCCTAAAAGACAAATAACAGATAATATTCTAATAGCACATGAAGTTTTCAATTCTATGAAAAGGAAAAAAGGAGCAAAAGTTTGGATGAGCTACAAATTAGATATGGAAAAAGCGTACAACCGTTTGGAGTGGAAATTTATAGAAGACTGCCACAAGAAATTGGGATTTAGTCACACGTGGATTAACTGGATTATGCAATGCATCATTACCCCATCATTTAGAATAATTGTTAGTGGGTTATTTGGCCCAAGATTGAAAGGAAATAGAGCTCTCATCATACATCTTTATTCTTTGTGCAGAATCCCTTACAAGCAAAATCATAAAGGCTTCTAAAAAGTTCAAAATCGAACCCCAGGATGCCTGAAGATTCTTATTCTACAATTTGCAGATGATTGCATGATCTTTGATAGGGCGTCTATTAATGGATGAATTGAGATCAAATTAATCCTTGATCAATATGAGATGGCATTAGGCCAAAAGGTTAACTTTAATAAATCAAAAGTTTTTTTCTCAAAAAATTTGCCCACTAGACTCCTCCAAAAATTTGTTGCCTGAAATCTTGGAATCCCTGCGAAATCTGAAAAATATTTAGGGGCCCCTGTTATTAGTACTCGGAGTGAAAAGAGTGTCTTGGTTTAGTTATCCAAAAGCTTAAAGACAAATTAAGTGATTGGAAGGCCAATACTCTCTCTAGAGCGGGAAAAGTGGTTCTAATTAAGTGTGTGACTAGTGTCATCATCCCTTTACTTTCCCATTCCGGCTTAAACACTTAAGGAAATTGATAAAATCTAAAGAGATTTTTTTTTTGGAGTGAAAGCTCGAACAAGGAAAAATTTGCTTGGACAAAGTGGAAAAACTTATGCAAGCCAACTAGTCTTGGAGGGTTTGGCTTTCGAGAGGCTAAAAACATCAATATGGCTTGCATGGCTAAGTTAGGATGGAGGGTGTTGAACGATCATGATAGTTTATGGGTAAAAGTAGTCCGAAATAAATATCTCAAAAATCAAAATTTATGGGAAGCTAACATGTCCCTTAATTGAAAAGGAATACTTAGTATGGGAAATGAAGAAAATATTCTATTTTGGAAAGGTCCTTTATTTAAATTGTTGGACCTGGGTGACCTTAGCATTATCAATATTAACAGTAAGGTCAGTGAGTTTTTTAATCCAAATACGCTGAGTTAGGAGTATTCTAAAATCCAAATACGCTGGGGTCGGAGTTGCAATGGGGAATTTACTATTAATTCGGCGACCTAGCTTCAAGTTGATATTGATAGCGATAATGAACAAGCTTTGACTGTGAAGTCTCTTATTAGAAAATTGAAAATTCAGCCAAGAGTGAAGTTATTCTTGTGGTTCTTAAGTATGGGAAAAATACCCACAAGGTCAAGACTCACGAGTGTAGGCATAAACATAGACCCCAATTGCCCTTTTTGCAACTCAGAGTTGGAATCGATTGACCATTTATTTGTGAATTACACTTTCTCAAATAAAATCTGGACCCTTCTAAATCCCCCCTCCCCCTCCAAATGGGGCCTAAATCCAATGAAAGGTTTATAGATTGGTGGGGAACAATATCCAAAGACCGGGGGGAAATAGAATCATGAGAAAATTGGCATATATTATTTGGAACATTTGGAAGCAAAGAAATAATGTGATCTTTAATTCTCTAACCCCCTCCCCAGCAAATGTATTAGAAAACGCTACTTGTGACCTTAGAGACTTCAAGGATGCATCTCTACTCTCCATCTCAAGAGAGAGTAGGAGAGATGTTATTTATGTAAGATGGAAATCTTCCAAGATGAATCATGTTAAAATCAATTTTGATGCTTCTGTTAGAAGCACCACCGGTTTGGCTAGTATAGCTAGGGTAGCCAAAGACTGTTTTGGAGCTATTCTTTCATTCAACTTCCATTCCATATGCTTCAACAACGTTACAGTGACGGAGGCTTGGGCGGTGTGGGAGGCTCTTCAAGGTGTGCTGGAGTTACCATTTGAAGATTTCACTGTCGAAGGAGACTTGCCCTCACCATCGCGTGCATCAATTCAAAGTGCAAGCATCCATGGTCCTCGTCTAGCATCACTAAAGACATCCAAGTGTTATGTAGAAGCAGTCAAAAGAGGTTCAGGTTCACTCATGTCCATAGAGAGGCAAACTTTATGGTGAATTTTTCGGCAAACTTAGGTCACAATTGCTTTTTAGATTCCACTTCTACTCAAGACAAGAGAGAAATTGAGAAAATTAGATGGAACGATCTTTGGGGTCGCACTACCCCCATCTCTATTTTCTGCAAACAGCTGTTTTGTTGACTGCAAAACAGCTGTTTTGCTCGTTGTCTATTAGTGTTTGTTGGTAGACCCATCGGATCCACCGTAGTCTATTAGTGTTTTGCTCGTTGACTGCAAACAGCTGTTTTGTTGCTTCTCATATTATTCAATTTTATCACATTCCTAGAAAAGCTAACATAACTGCTCATAAATTGGCTAAATTTGCAAAAATTAAAACTTGGTCTCAAGCGTGCCTGAGGAGACTTCTAAAAAAAATTCTACCGAAATTCTTAACTTTTTCTATTTATTTGGCACAATAATCTGCCAGGTGTTATATCACATCAACTATTATCATTTAAAAGAGGCCAAAACGCCGAACTCTGTGGAAATCCATACTTTGAACCTTGGATAATAATTACATGAAAATATATTGGTGAAGTCCAAACATGTATGAATTTAATGCATCTTTTATCTTTTCATTCTTGAAACGGAATTTTACATGAATTTTTCTTTATCATAACATGCTAATGCATATTTTGCTGTCTATTGGAACATATCTTGGATCATGTATACATCAGAGAGCTGAGAGCATAAGCAAAAGATGAAGAAAAAGCGAACACAATAAATCTCTGCTAGGGATTTAAATTAAGATAGACAATAAAAACAACCCATTAAAGGACCAAACAAACACATCCAAAGTTTGAGATCTTCCCATGTGATGTATGAGCTTCATCACTTGCCACTTCATGGTTCTGCATAGTCTCCCTAGGTTGAGAGTATTCAAACAACTCTTAAGTTACAAGATTCACTAGTCAAAACCTCCAAGGCGAGGGCATGTGGAAGACCTCATAACTTTATTTTCCCCAAATCTAAAGAGAATGGTATTTCAAAAATCTAAAAAATGAGATCTCTACTATAAAAGATGAAACAAAACAATGGAATATTATTATTGATTTGGATGGGCGAAACACTCTTTGAAAAATCAGGACAAACTAATTTCTTGATGCCACATTTTATACAAGGTAACTACATGCATTACGTGGGTTATAGCAGAGAGCACATGTGCATCTGCAGTGACAACATCCATGCCTCGTCGCCTTTCCAGTAAAATAAAAATCAGTGAATGAAATAAGAAATCTTTGGGTCTTTTAGAGCTTCTTTTCATCGTTAACCCAAACAAAATCCAGCATCATGCATAGAGATCAATTGGCAATTCATAGCCTTCATTTCTCTCTACAGTTTTTTTTTGCTAGAAAGAGAAATTTGGCTTCATTTTGTCCATTAATAAAATAGTTCGGAATTTGTGTAAGCAATTGACAGTAGGGCAGAAGATATTAACTATGAAAGGGGAGGATCATTAGACGTAGTATATAGTGTAACATACTTTCATTCAAAGAACTCTTCTCTCAAAATCACCATAAACTTTTTTTTATCCAGCGTATATATCTGAGTATTAAATGGGAGAATCTATGATGCAGGAAAGATACGATATCTAAGAGTTTTGACCAATCAAAACCCACCTGTGACTTTTGATAAAAAAACACCTGATTGATAAAAAAACACCTGATTGGCTATCACATTTATGATACCAGTTGATTGGTAAAAAATTTTTCCGATATCATAGTCATTAAATATGCAGCAAATCATGATCCAGCCGGTAGCAACGTCATGCAGAAACATGTTATCCAGGCATGCATATCAGATTATCCCAGCGTTGTATAACATCCATGATCGACTGTATATCCTAAAAGTAAACCAGACCCAATATACGGCTCACGCCTCCAAGTATAAATGGACCATCTTCTGCTTGACCTCCACAGATCCTAACATTCCGGAGATTTTGAAGTATACAACATCACAAGATACACTGTGCTGTAAACATGTAGACAGCAACTGGGAGTACTTCGTTCTTCACTGTCATATTGCATGGCTGAGCTTGCGAAGCCGCGGCCAATCTCCCCACCACAAAACATTCCAGCTAATGGTATCCCAGGAAAATCCTCCAAGAAAGCTAAGCTATCAACTTTCGGGCATCCAAAAAAGGACTCTCCACGACCATAGCAAGAGAATACAAGTCCTCCGAAGACTAACTTCCTTTCACCAGCCTCTGCAGTACCCCTCACATGATGACAACCTTTGCAGTACAAGTCTTGCTTCAAAATTCTGAAATCCTCAAAGACATTGTTGCGAGATGTTAAAGCAACTTTAGGGTCTGGATGATAGAAGCGGAAGGGATCCCCTGTTTTAATTCCATTACCCTTAACATAAAGGTATTCTTCATCTCCCCTGTGAAAAGAGATCAGTATTTAGGGATCTTTAAATTGGAGGAAGAAAATAACAAAAAATACTCAACCAGCTACTACCTTATAGATTAGTTGACTAGGGATTAAAAAAAAAAAAGATTTCCTAGAACTCTAGACACCAGTTGTAGATTCAAGAAACTTGTATGCAATAGTGTGCATTCCACCATTCAACTAAAAGTTCTATTAAGTTATTAGAGGAGGAACATTACATTCTAAGTTTCAAGTTTTCATCATGGACTTTTCCAGTGGGAGCTCTTCTGACAGGTTTTACCACTTGCACACAGTTATATTACCAAAGTCATGGTGCAATATTTTCACCCATCCACATCAACTTGTTGCTAGAAAATGAAAAACGCCAGATAATGAAGAAATATGTTATACAGCATGTCCTTAACCAAATTTTCTCTAATATAACAAAAGGCGGTGCCCCATGTGCCATATACATGGTTCATGTTATGAAAGGTGATCACCAGAAATCGTGTATTCCTATTTGAAACAATCATAAATGTGTGACTAAAACACCAAATAAGACTATCAATGGATGCCAAAAAAGTTTTGTATCTTTACCCCAAAACTTCATGAAATGCCAATGATGAGACCAGCCTCCCTTTCTCTGATCCAATTGAGCATTTCCTTCGTTTCACAACCCCGATGTACAGATCATCACAAAAAATGCCATTTCCCATCTGCCAAATATTATTTTGCACTTAAGGTAGAACATTTCTTGAGACATAATAGAACATATAAGAAGATATGTTTGTTTCCTTCTACTGTTTCAAGGCAATTTGCAGTAATTCTTGAAACTTTCAACTGTAGAAAAGGAGGGCATAATTAAAATGACAAGTTCCCAGAGCACAGAATGAAAACAATAAAGAAAGCATGATATTGCTAAATTAAATATTCATTGAACCAAGAGCACCTTCAGAGAACAAATCTATTAAAATGCTTTCTGTATATCTCACAGAATAAATGATTTCTATATTATCAACCCAAAGTGCTGTCCCCAATAGTCCCTATCCTTTTCCTCATTCCATAGGGTATTTGAATATTGATACAACATAAATGCATCTCTCATAAAATGTGATATTGTAATTTGGAAGGTAATTAATTGGCGCACAAGGAGCATAGCCAAACACATCAATTCATGGTTGCCATCATTTCGTATTTTATTGTAGGCAACCCATGATCCTTGTTAGGCATGTTTGATAGGAGAAAAAAATCATGCAAGAATAAAATGTGGTTAAAGCTTTTGCCAAGAGGCAACCAACTAGGTGAACATTATCAGTGTTCTAGAAAGCAATGTAAGGTTTATACCTTGAGGCTTGCCTAATGTCTTAGAAGGTACAAGCCTAAAGCTCTAAGATCCCTTGCATCCATTTGAAAATTGATACATTAGTTACAATAGGTTCTCATTACAAGCCCAAGTTTAAGGATTAATATGGTGTTTGATTTATATTAAAAGCATTTTATAGTCTTACAGAATCTGTAACAAAGCTTAGTATCTTGTGGTCCTTCATGCATTAGAAGACCATAGTGCCTTGACTCACAACTCTGCCTTTAAAAACATTTTTTTCCAGTAAGAAGCCTATAGAACCATTGGGCAGTATAGATACTAACATTTCAGTGGGGGAAAATAGCTAATTTTACCCCCTTTATATATTGATATGAGTTTATGCCACCAAGTTTGCATCATGTGTATATAAAGCATAAAAAAAACGACTTCTGTTCCTTCCAAGAAACTTGTCTCATTTTGTTCACCACTGGAAATCATAAATAAGGAGCTACATCTATCAGGAGTGAAAAACAAATGTGATGCGCATGGATAAGATTTGGTGGATGTGTTCATATCCATGCTTGCATGATTTAGAAAAGAAACAACAGATGCACAAATTGTCAAAACAACAAAGATTAGGGAGATTATATGAATTGTAGTAATCAAAAAGCTATGTTGCATGGACACTTCAAAATAAGAGCTGTGTCCATGTCGGACACTTAATTTTCTGTATCAGACACCTTGCCCAAACCATGTCCTTGCCCAATTTTCCCAAATACAGCAAGGACATAGCTGGATGTGGTATTGAATGTGGAATTTACACTAAAAATTGAAGTATCCAACAGAAAACAGCACCTTGTACATATATCCAGGTATCATAGTCCTTGCCATGTTTGTTTAACATAGTCAACAAATCAACATCTGATGAACTAAGAGAAAAAACACTGCAAATCCATAAAACAATCAAGCCAGGTGTTTGGCTAGCGGTGACAAGCCACTTGCTGCAATGGAAGGTATCCATTAAGTCATAAATTGGCAACAAAAAAAGTGAAATAACAAGAAACCACTGTGTCTTACACAACGCTTTATAACTCATGGCTTTGGAAAAGGTTTAGCAGCATATTTCAAGACCATGAATTGACTGAATTGACTACAAGTTCAATAGTTTTAAGATCATATACCTCATCATCAATATCATGTAGAATTCTTTGACCATCAAACTTCTCAACAAACCCTTCTCTTCTGGCAGTGAGCCATGTAGAACATGCAGATTCTTTGCCTTTATTTACTCTAACTGAAGCCCCCTTGTATGTAGGGCCAACAGGTGATACACCTGTTGACAGTGCAAGATGAAACTGAATTTCTCCTAGACCTGCTACAATAAAAAGCAAAGCAGCAGAGGATGATGAGAACAAATTGACAATGGTAACTAAAAATGAGTTTCCTGTAGCCACTGAATTACAAAATACAAACGATGAATCAAGGTCATAAAACTCAGCTTCAACTCAGCCAGGTGTCTGAGTTTGGCCTTTTCTTTCAAAAAGTTGAACAAGTGAGAAGACAATGAAATTATATGCAGCTCATTACAGGTACAAGACTTGCCCCAGGGTGTCCAGCTCATTAGAGGCAGGGACCTAGGCATCACCTAGGTGAAGGGACTTTTTGGAATGAAAACAATGAATCCGAGGGTAATTCCCTAGGTTTCATAGCAAGCAGCAACCATCTTTCACTACTAATTGTCTATAATCTTCATAAAAAAAATGTATAAACTTCATTTAAAACATAAAGAATCAACATATATTCATGAAATGGAAGAAAAAAAGGAACTTCAAAAAATAGGGGGGCCAAGCCTCTATTTTTGTCCTAAGAAGAAAAGAAATGAAAACAGAGGAAAAAAGAAAAGAAAACAGAGGAAAAAGAAAAGAAAATCATTATGTGTTGATTGGACAAAATTTTGAGTCCTTCCATTACTAGTTCAGGATTTGAAGTCTTCGAGGGTTCAAGACAGTATACATCTGGGTTGAAATTTAACAAATAAAAGATAATAAAAAGAAACTAGTATTTCATCTAAAACTGAATAATTTATTTAATAATATCTGTTTTATTATTATAATCTCAGAAAGGTACGAATATTAAGTATCCAAGAGCAGTGTGTAAAAAAATATCTTGGCGATTAAGTAAGGTGATCTCCATGAGCGCCTTATCACCTAGGCATCACTCTACATGTTAAGCTATTTTAGCTACCTTGGTATTACCTGATTGTCATAGTTAGGTAGTATATTCTAGGGGTAGTCTCTATTTTATATGATAGTGGGTTGTTTTTGTATCATTTGGTGTAGCAATAGCAAACATGCCTTCACTAGGTTATTTGGTTTTTCATTTGATTGATAATAGCATGTTTGTATTTTATTGGGTGATTGCAAGGAAATGTTGTGACTACGTGAACTCAAGAAAATCAAATTACCTAGGCATGCACTCACTGGTGATTTGGTTTATCCTTTGACTTATAGCATGTTTAGGTCTTTTTAGAGGCCACAAGAAAGTGTTATTCTTATGTGAACTCAGCCCTCTATATGTTAGTACCTTCGTACTTCTTGATATTCCTAATAAGATAGTGGATCCAAGAGGTAGTCTCCATTTTATCATATGATAAAGGGTAGTTCATGTATCACATGGGGTAGAAACAATAAGCATGCACTCATGTGGACTAAATGAAACCAAATCACCTAGGCATGCACCCACAAGGTGATTTGGTTTTAAATTTGATTATTAGCATGTTCATGACTTATTGCAGGGTCATCACAAGGTGTTGTGACCACATGAACTCATTGAAATCAAATCACCCAGTCATGCAATCACTAGGTGATTTGGTTTTTCTTTTGATTGATAGCATGTTAATGTTTTATTGGAAGGCCACAAGAAAGTATTGTGACCCTGTGAATACATCACAACACATGTTAGGTACCTTGGCATTTCTTGATTGTCATAGTTAGGGGTGTCGATTGGACTGGATTTGGTCCAATCGGATCCGGTCCAATGTGAGTCCATTACAAATGGACCAGGTCCAATCCAATCCAATGAATAATTTGGACCATTTTGGACCGGTCCAATTCAATGTTCAGACCGTCCAATTTGTTCAAACTTATTTTAATTTAGATTGGTTTCAACCCAAACCCAGTCCATTGACACCTATATTCTTATCTTATATCAATGGACCGGATATTGGCTTAATCCAACCAAATCCAATATAAATTTATCATGGATGGACTAGGTCCAGTCCAATCTAATAAATATTTTCAATCAGATTGGTCCAACCCACTATGTCTTTTTGGTCCGTCTAATCCATCCCAAATTGATTTTGGACTGAAAGGGGTTCAGTCCAAAACCGGTCAATTGACACCCTTTTTTTTATGAATAATAAGTCCATTGACACCCTTAGTCATAGTAAGGTAGTAGACCTTAGAGGTAATCTCTATTTTTTCATATGTTAGTTGACTATTTTTGTATCATTTAGGGTAGAAAAAAGGCATACACTAATTGGGTGATTTGATTTTTCATTTGATTGTTAGCATGCTTGTGTTATATATATATATATATTTTGAAAACTGTAAGGTAAAGTGATTTCATTAAAACCAACTATAGAAACCCCTGTACAAAGAGAAAGGAACAGAGGATATACAAAGAAACCAAAACAGCACCCATACAGCCCTCAATCCCCTAATCACGAAAACTACTCCCTCCTTACAAACAAAAGATTAACCTCAAAAGAAGCACTTGGATGTCTGTCTTTAAACAACGGGTGTACAGTCAGCCAAGAGTGGATCACCCCCATGCTTGTGTTATAATGTAGGGTTGCAAAAAAAAGTGTTGTGACCATGTGAACTCGTCAAAACCAAATCACCTAGGCATGCACTCATGGGGTGATTTGGTTTTTCATATGATTGATAGCATATTTGTGTTTTATTGGAAGGTTGCATGGAAATGTTGTGGTCGTTTGAACTAACCACTCAACATGTTAGGCTATCTTGTTATTTCTAAATTCATCATTGTTGAGTTGGGCCAATTTCTAGTTATTGGGCCCAGTTATTTATCTTTTACTTTTAAGTTGTTAAGTTATGAAGTTATTGGGCTTTAGGCCCATTAATTTATGTTTTTCATTGGAAGGTTGCATGGAAATGTTGTGGTCATTTGAACTAACCACTCAACATGTTAGGCTATCTTGTTATTTCTAAATTCATCATTGTTGAGTTGGCCGATTTCTAGTTATTGGGCCCAGTTATTATTCTTTTATTTTTAAGTTGTTAAGTTAGGAAGTTATTGGGCTTTAGGCCCATTAGTTTATGTTTTTTAAGTTGAGACTGTTCAGCTACTTAAGTAGCCGCCCTACTAAGGGCATTCTTGTAATCTCTTATTCTTTTAATTTGAGTATATAATACAAAGAGGGGTTGGCGGCCAGAACTAATTTTCAATTCTGGTTGACATCCCACTCCTTTTCTTCTCCTCTCTTCTCTCTACTGCTGAAACTCTTCATCTTCTTCTTCTTTCTCTTCACAAGGAATTCATCTAAAACTGCAATCAGTGATTTCCACTTGGTATCAGAGCAAGCCGAAGGTTCCTTGAGTTGTTCAATCATGCAGCCCTAGATCGGCCGACTGCATGGTGATTTGAGAGGCTGATCGAAGATCTCAGGTAAGCCCAGTTTTTGGATTTTTTGGTGAATTTGTTTTGCCTTGTAGCTGGTCTAGGGTTTCCCATCAAATTCAGGAAAAACTGGAGAAAAGAGGAGAGTCCTATTTTTGTTGGACTCTTCAATTTTGACCTAGGAAGTGACGCCCTAAATTTTTAGGGTTCCTTGGAGTTTTTTGAAGGGGTGGTTCAAGTCGTACTTGTTTTGGAGGTCTTTGGACAGAGCGGCTACCTCTTCTCTCTTTTCTCCCGTACTGTAGAAAAGGAATCTTGTGGGAGGATCATCTAGGGCACTAGAAGGGTGTCGGTGGTACCAAAAGTGATTTATTTGATATTGTTTCATCTTACAGTAACCTTCTAACCCCTTTTTGAGAATTATGGAGGGTAACAGGTTGAAAACAAACCCGAGAGTGAAATGGCACCAGTGGGAGGAGGTGTCGGAGACCTTTTCGGGGCTGGGACCATTACTTCAGTTAAGTTGGATGGTTCAAATTACTTAGAATGGTCACAATCTGCAAAGATGGCCATTGGTGCTCGCGGAAAGTTAGGGTATATCACTAGTGAAGAAGTGAAACCCAAAACTAATAGCTCCTGGTGGGTACAGGAAAATTATAAGGTGATAACTTGGTTGTATAATTCGATGCTGCCCCATATAAGTAAGAATTTTTTGTGGGCAAATACAGGTAAGGAAATATGGGATGGGGTTGTAGAAACCTACTCACAGAGTGAGAATGTTGCTAGGACCTATCAGTTAAGGAATCGGATTATTGCTACAAGGCAAGGAGATAGACCTATTTCTGTTTACTTTTCAGCCCTTAAAACCCTGTGGCAAGAGATTGTCCATCTAGAGACAATTGTTTGGGAAACCACCAAGGATGTAGCTGCCTACCAGAAGCTCTTAGAGAAGTATAGGGTTTTTGAATTTCTTGTTAGCCTTAATCCCGAGTATGATATTGCAAGACAGCATATTCTTTCCAGGGACAGTGTTACTCACTCCCAGGCATATGCCATTGTATTAGGGGAAGAGAGCAGGAGAAATGTGATGATGAAAACTTCTAGTTTTGATCAATCAGCCATGGTTAGCATTGTGAGACCTAAACAAGGTGGAGACCGAGGTGGCAGTGAAATCAGAAAGGAAGACAAAAAGGATTTGATTTGTGACTACTGTAAGAAGCCTAAACACACAAGAGATACCTGCTGGAAGCTTCATCCTCATCTTGTGCCGAATAGACTTAAAAACAAGAAGGGAAATGCTCACATGGCAGTCACTGGTGACATACCGGCCCCTCCTACTACAACTACTCTGGAGTTGCAGCTGCTGCAGTGAGGGCCGAACTTGAGAGATATGGGCAGTTCCTGAATCAACAGGATACAGTCAGTCCTAATTCAGTAACAGGTGGACAGCTAGGTACAAGTGGTTCTAGTGGAGAACACTCCACTTTCTTTACTCACACAGGTAGTTCACATGCCACTGCAAATTATGTTTCTACTACAGGTAAGGAGAGACCTCTTTGGATTATAGATTCTGGAGCCTCAAAGCACATGACCCATAGTTCCACTATTTTTTCTTCTTATCAACTTTGTTCTGGTAGAGATAGAGTCTCCACAGCTGATGGATCTCATGTTCCCATTGCTGGGAAGGGGTCTGTCAAGATTAATGATTCCATTTCCCTTCCCTCTGTCCTTCATGTTCCCAGATTGAGTACTAACCTGTTATATGTTGGTAGTTTGACTAAGAACTTGAATTGCTCAGCAATTTTTTCTCCTGGTCATTGTGTCTTGCAGGATCTGAATTCAAAGAGGACGATTGGGAGTGGTCGTGAAGTGAATGGAATCTACCTCCTAGATGTGCTTCCTCGTCATCAAGGTCTTCATGTCAGCAGGGATAGTGAGTTGGGGTCTGTGAGTCAGATTATGCTTTGGCATAATTGTTTGGGCCATTTGTCTTTTTCTTCTTTGAGTTTCTTATTTCCAAAGCTTTTTGAGTCTGTTAATTTGTCCAGTCTGGAGTGTGAAGGTTGTCAACTTGGAAAACATTGTAGAGATCCTTTAAAGCTAGTAATAAAAGATGTTCATCTCCTTTTGATGTTATTCATTCTGATGTATGGGGACCATATCATGTTCCTTCTATGGGTGGTTATCGATATTTTCTCTTATTTGTGGATGATTTTTTTCGATATTCTTGGATTTACTTAATGAGATCTCGAGATGAGGTACCATCCTTGGTTCGGCAATTTCATCAAATGGTGCTAACACAGTTTGAGATACGAATTAAGGTGTCTAGATTAGACAATGCCAGGGAATATTTTGAAAAACACCTTGCTTCGTATCTATTAGAATATGGTGTTGTCCATCAAAGCAGTTGTTCCTACAGTCCACAGCAGAATGGTGTTGTAGAGAGGAAGAACAGACACATTGTTGAGATTGCAAGAAGCATGATGATCACAACTACTATTCCAGTTCGGTTTTGGGGCGATGCAGTTCTCACAGTAGTCTTTTTGATTAATAGGGTGTCATCCCGTATACTTGGGCTATTCAATCTCCTTTTTCCTAAGGGGGAGATGTTCCATATTCCTCTCAAGGTGTTTGGGTGTGTTTGCTTTGCACATATTCTTGGTCCTCACTGCTCGAAACTTGATCCGAAGGCAAAGAAGTGTGTCTTTCTTGGATATGCAGAAAATCAGAAAAGGTACTGCTGCTATGGTCCAGTCTCTGGGAGTCGGTATGTTACTATGGATGTCACCTTTTTTGAGTCCACATCCTTCTTCTCGAAGAATCCTTCTCAGGGAGAGTGTTTTGGGGAAGTGAGTGAATAGCCTATTCCTCTTCCAGTTTCAGTTCCTGTGTCTGATCCTCCTATGTCACCTACCTTACCACCTCCTTTGTGTCTTGCTTCTCAGTGTTACTCACGACAGAGACTTCACAGGGACGTTGATTCCACTGCAGAAGAACAACTCACATCACTTCCTGTTGGTTCCTTGGAGACTCCAGATTCTACTGACACGGATTCAGATATTCCTCTTGATCCCTCTACTGTTTCGGTTCCCATTGATTCTACTAATCCCATTACAGATAACCTGGACCTTGTATTGCTCATTGTATTCCACAGTATCTATCCTATAGTGGACTTTCTCCTTCCTACTGTGCTTTCCTTTCCTCTCTTGATTGTGTGTCTATACCCAAGGGTGTCAGTGAGGCTCTCTCCAAACCTGAGTGGAAGACAGCTATGCAGGAAGAGATGGAAGCCTTAATTAAGAATCAGACATGGGAGACTGTGGATCTACCAGAGAGCAAGGAGATTGTTGGATGCAGATGGGTTTACACAATCAATTATAAGGCAGATGGAAGTATAGAAAGGTATAAGGCCAGACTTGTTGCAAAAGGGTACACACAAACCTATGGCATTGATTACTTAGAGACCTTTGCACCAGTTGCAAAGATGACCTCTGTTCGGATACTTCTGTCTCTTGTTGCCACATACTCTTTGCCCCTGTTTCAACTTGATGTGAAAAATGCTTTTCTAAATGGAGATCTGCAAGAGGAAGTGTATATGGATCTTCCAGTTGGTTTCTACAGTAATGCTGAAAAGGGGAAGGTATGCAAACCTAAGAAGCCACTTTATGGTTTAAAGCAGTCTCCCAAAGCATGGTTTGACAGGTTCAGGAAGGCCTTGGTTGCTTTTGGCTACACTCAGACTCAATCTGACCATACCTTGTTTGTGAAGCGGAGGGGATCCTTGGTGTCAATCCTAACTGTTTATGTGGATGATATTGTTGTCATAGGAAATGACCTAAGTGCGATTGACATTTGAAGAAAAATCTACACAGGGAATTTGAAATTAAGGATCTTGGAGAGCTTAGGTACTTCTTGGGCATTGAAGTTGCAAGATCAAAACATGGAATCTGTATTTCTAAGAGGAAGTATGTTCTAGATCTTCTACAAGAAACAGGGAAGCTTGGAACAAAGGCAGTCAGTACTCCTATTGATCAGAATCACAGAATTAATGCATTACAAGGTGAGCTGGTAAAAGACATTGGGAGATATCAGACTTGTGGGGCAGCTGCTATATTTGTGTATGACAAGACCAGACATCTCCTATGCAGTGAGTGAGGTGAGTCAATACATGCATGCCCCACGAGACCAACATTGGGAGGCTGTTGACAGGATTCTTGCTTATCTGAAGGGACACCCAGGCAAAGGCATACTATTTGCTGATCATGGACAATTGAAGCTAGAGGCTTATATAGATGTCGATTGGGCAGGATGCCTTGATGATAGGAGATCTACTTCAGGAGTTTGCACTCTTGTTGGGGGTAACCTAGTCTTGTGGAAAAGTAAGAAACAGACAGTGGTGGCAAGATTAAGTGCAGAAGCTGAATACAGGGCCATGGCACATGGAGTTTCAGAACTTCTCTGGATCCGTTCCTTGTTAGGAGAGATTGGTGTAAAGGTAGAAGAACCTATGATGTTGTATTGTGATAATCAGGCAGCAATTAACATTGCCCATAACCCAGTTCAGCATGACCGGACAAAGCACATTGAAATGGATAGACATTTCATTAGAAAAAGGGTGACTTCTGAGGAAGTTTGTCTCCCATACATTGCTTCTAATTTGCAGCTTGCTGATGTTCTCACAAAAGGTGTTGCGAGGAACAAGCTGGAGCATGACCTACGCAAGTTGAGAATGTGTGACATTTACTCCCAACTTGAGGGGGAGTGTTGAGTTGGGCTGATTTCTAGTTATTGGGCCCAGTTATTTATCTTTTATTTTTAAGTTGTTAAGTTAGGAAGTTATTGGGTTTTAGGCCCATTAGTTTATGTTTTTCAAGTTGTGATTGTTTAGCTACTTAAGTAGCCGCCCTACTAAGGGCATTCTTGTAATCTCTTATTCTTTTAATTGGAGTATATAATACAAAGAGGGGTTGGTGGCCAAAACTAATTTTCAATTCTAGTTGACATCCCACTCCTTTTCTTCTCCTCTCTTCTCTCTACTGCTAAAACTCTTCATCTTCTTCTTTCTCTTCACAAGGAATTCATCTAAAACTGCAATCTGTGATTTCTACAATCAACCCTGAAGGCAATCTCTGTTTTTTCATCTGTTAGCAAGTTGTTAATATGTTATTTGGGGTAGCAATAGCACGATGCATGAATTGGATATTTTGGTTTTTATTTGATTAATAGCATGTTTGTGTTTTATTAGAGGATCACAAGTGTTGTGACCATGTGAACACATTGAACCAAATCACCCAGGCAAGCACTCATTGGATTATTTAGTTTTTCATTTGGTTGATAGCATGCCGTGTTCTATTGGAGGGTCAAAAGAAAGTGTTGAGACCATGTGATTGTCAAAGCTATCTTTGTATTCTTGATTGTCAAAGTAAGGCAAGGGAACCCTATAGGCATAGTTTTTAAAGCTATCCTTGTGTTTTATTGATGTGGAACTAGATCAATTGGGGGTCCTGCTTGGGGTGCTGAGTTGGTTTGAAGTGGTGACAGGTTTGAGAGTCAACTGGGCCAAGAGTAGAGTAATTCCAGTTGGGAAATAGAGAATCTTGAAGCTCTAGCAGAAGGTCTTGCTTGTCATATTGGTTTTTTGCTGATATTGTACCTAGGCCTTCCCTTGGGGGATAAATGTACCTCATCCCTAATATGGGATCCAGTGGCGGAAAGATTAGAAAGGAAATTGGCTTCTTGGAAAGCCAAATATCTTTCCTTGGGGGGTAGAATCACTCTCCTAAAAAGTTCTCTTTCTAATTTTCCCTCCTCCTTCCTCTCCCTCTTCCCAATCCCCACTAAAGTGGCGCATAAATTGGAAAGGCTTCAGTGGGATTTCCTATGGAAAGGTTGGAAGGAGAAAAAGAATATCCATCTGGTCAATTGGAAAAAGGTTTGTACTCCAAGAGAAAAAGGTGGTTTAGGGGTGAGAAATCTGAAAACTTTTAACAGAGCTTTAATGGGGAAATGGATTTGGAGATTTGCACGAGAAAGAGATAGTTAGTGGAGGAATTTACTTGCAGCCAAATCATAGTTTTTAAGGCGCCAAGGCGAGGCTAAGTGACAGGGGGGCACCTTGTCGCCTAGTCGCCTAGGCGAAGGATTTTTTTTTAAGTAAAACCATATATCCTAGGGTAGTTCCCTAGGTTCCATAACCATCTTTCTTTAATAATTATCCATAATTTTCATAAGAGAAGTATAAATTTCATGTTTTAAGTTTAGAAAATCAACATTTTATGAGAAGAAAAATGAACAAAGGAAAGAAAATTCAAAAAATATAGGGGCTGAACCCCTACTTTTGTTATAGGAAAAGAAGAAAAGAAAAGGTGAAAGAAGAAGAGGATCTGTAAGAAGAAAATGTGCTGATTAGACAAAATTTTAAGTTCTTCCCTTGCTTATTGGTTCAGGTTCTAAAATCTTTGAGGATTCAATCAAGGATCAAAACTTCAATACGATACGCCCCGTATCAGGTGCATTGTATTGTATCTTTGGCACCCCAATACACACGTTTACAAGTGTTTTTGGGAACCCATTTTTTAAAATAATATATTTAAAAATGAAATTGAAAACCAAAGAAATAAAAAAGGGGGAAGTATCGTTATAAGTACTGATACACCTTTGTCGATACATAGAGGTGTATCGAACTATCGATACTTTGAACCATGGGTTCAATACAACAGTTAGCAATGTTTGTGTTGATTAAACCCTAACAAATAAGAAAATAATAAAAAGAAATTAGTACAGAAACACATAAAATGAGTATTCTAGTTTAATAATGCCTATTTTATAATTATAATTATAATGTCAAAAAATTAAAAATATAAAAATATTTTATAACAGTGCACAAAACTACTTGGCGACTGGGTGAGACGAGCCTCCAAGGGCGCCGTGTCGCCTAGGCATCGCCTTGACAACTATGAGCCAAATATGAAACAGATAGAGGGGAGGGTTAACCGTTTCAAACCTCCCTTCCCCGGGGTGCTCTCTTTGGAAGAAAATCATGGAAGTCTATCCTCTTCTTCACAGTGACCTGTCCCCTAAGTTGGGTTCCAGGCACTGTCTGAAATTCTGGAAAGACAAATAGTGCAATAACAGGTCCTTAGAAGAGTTGTTCCCCCAGATTTTTCAACTTGCAGAAAACCAAGATGCAATGGTAGCCAATTGTTGTGAAGTGAATGGAATTAGAATTGCTTGGGTTCCTGCTTTCAGAAGACCTTTTCAAGATTGGGAAGTGGATCAAGTGGCGGATCTGTTGGGCTTGCTTTCAAACCAGAATTTGAACCCCTTGGAAGAAGATTCTTGGACCTGGGAGTGGAATGCAGATGGCATTTTCACTGTGTAAGTCCTTTGCCAAAAGGTTATCAGGTGGAGGAATCAAAGTTGCCAAAAGATTGGAGCAGATCCAGAGGAATTTTCTTGGGAGGGGTTGGGGGGAGGAGAGAAAAGTGCATCTTGTTAGCTGGGATCAAGTCTGTCTTCCTATGGCTGAGGGTGGGTTAGGCATTAGGAAAGTGAAGAATTCCAATACTGCCCTGCTAAGCAAGTGGATTTGGAGGTTCTCGGCTGAAAGGGAGGCCTGGTGGAGATCTCTCATTGCAGGTAAATATGGGGTGGAATGGAATAACTGGAGATCCAGGGATCCTCCCCTAAGTTGGGGTAGCTCCCCTTGGAAATCTATCATGAAAATCTTCTGTGTTCATGGAAGGGATTTCTGTTAAGGTTGGTAATGGGGAAAGAACAAAGTTCTGGAAGGACCCTTGGTGTTTGGATGTGACTCTAGCTGAATCTTTTCCTCATCTTTTTCAGTGTGCTCTTACTCAAGAAGCTTCTGTGGCTGAGTACTGTTGTGTGACAGGTGGGTCTCTAACTTGGACTCCCATATTTAGGAGGGATCTGTTTGACTGGGAATTAGAAGAGAATGGGGACCTGATGGCTCTTCTTCAAAATCAGAAGATTGATCAGCAGTTGGAAGACAAATGGAGTTGGAAATGGAATTCGAATGGTGAATTTTCTATTAAGTCCCTTGCCTCTAAAGTCTAAATTGGGTAGTTTGGATCCTACTGATTTTCCTGCTTCTCAGATCTGGAATACTATAAGTCCTTCAAAAGTCAACTTTCTTGTATGGACGATGGCCCTGGATAAATGTCTCTCCAGAGTTAATTTGGCGAGAAGGGGCATTCAGGTTATGGATCCTTTATGTAGTCTGTGTGGGCAACATGTTGAATCGACAGATCATCTATGTATTCATTGTCCATTTTCCTCTCAGATTTGGGGATACTTTCTCAGAGTCTTGGAGTTCAGTTGGATAATGCCTAGATCGGTTAAGGATCTCCTCGGTTGTTGGAAGGTGAGAAGCCTTAGTAAGAAAGGGAGCCTGGTGTGGAGGACTATTCCTGCTGCAGTTTATGAACCATTTGGGCTGAGAGGAACAGTAGAATCTTCAATAAGAAAGGCAAAAGTCCTGAAGACACCATTCAGAGAGCTGTGGGCAAACTGATTTCTTGGATATCTGTATCTGAGGAATTTAAAAGTCTGAATTTGTCTTATTTTTATTGTTCTGAGTTCTGGTGGAAAGTGTAACAGCTGTGGTCATCAGACTGCCCTCCTGGGTCTGATCCCAGCTTGTATGTCTTTTTGAGTTGAATAAAATTAATTTACCTTTTACAAAAAAAAAAATCAGAACCTTGAGCATAGACTTAGAAGAAAATTTGCCAATAGGATGGGGGGCCCAGATTCAGGTATTAGGGAAGGGGAGATGTGGACTTCTTTAAGGGTCTGAAGTAAGGCAATTAATTCATAAATCTCAGGCCCCTTAGAGGTCTTCTGAGGCGAAGATTTAGGGTGTTCTCAGCAGTTTGGTCTGGAAGGCAAGAGGAGACAGTGGCTACTTGGTCAAGGGTGAGGTTGAAAAGTCTGGGGAATGAGGCTGCAAGGGTAGTTTCTCCCCACCAGAGATCTTTTCAGAATTTTATTTTAAATCCATTTCCCACTTTATATCTTATAAAAGGGAAGAAATATTTTGAGTTCTTCCATGCTTATCAATTCAAGCTTTTAAGTCTTTGAGGGTTCAAGGCAATATACATGTTGATTGAACTCTAACAAATGAGAAGAATAAGAAAAAGAATCTAGTATTTTAACTTAAACTGAATAATTTAGTTTAATAATGGCTATTTTATTATTATAATCTCAAGAAGTTAAGAACATAAAAGTATCTGAAAGCACCGTGTAAAAAACGTTTTGGCAATGAGGTGACCCTCCATGAGCGCCCTATCACCTTGACAACTTGATAACTTAGTCCACACTCCACAGAAAATTAAGATGTTACCAACAAAGTTCCAAGGTACTGCTGCAGACTTTATATCTATGAGGTGATGATAATATCTCTACGAAGTAATCATGTTATGTAGAGATTTTCTATATATGTTTATCATTAAATAATTAATTTTTCATGCATAAAAATACACACCATGTGGCTTGCCTCTGTCCCTAGCAAACACAAGAGCCACAGCATCACAATTATAATTTCCATATGATGGTTGTTTGGTATTCTTGCATGAAAAGTATCCTTGACTTCCACCAGAAGTTAAGGAATCATCTCCACTGCTGTATAAAAAGCATCCACTCTCATCACCCACAATGACAGTTTCCTCTGACAGGGCATAATCTGCAGGAAGCAGGAGACAGTAAGTTACAACTTACAAGGCAAAGGCATGCCATGACAATGTATTACAAGTCATGTCCTGACAAACATTAGCAACATTTTATTCAGAAAAGCATAGTCAGTGGATGTTTCCATAATCTACTCAAAATAAGTGGTGGAAGTATTGCACATGCAGAGCTATCACATCTAGCAATATATGTAGTTGTCCGAACAAACAAGAGAGCAGGAACCTATTGAAGTGTGACTCAGGTGCTTGAGACATGAGTAGCCTCAAATAACACGTTTTATGATATCTTGTTTTTTTTCTTTTTGATAAATGAATAATGTTTTATGATATCTTTTAACCCCATTTTAACTGTTTGAGACACAGACCCACATCAACCAAGGTGCTATTGCCATTTCTTTTTACGTAAGTTAATAGCATATGCCATATTTATTACTTGATCAGTAACAACAATCAAAGAAGGACAAAGATTTAGAAGAAGAATTTATTTAGAAGAAGAATTTATGTGTGTCAAAAAGAAAAAACTTCATGAATTGTACACAAGAAAGGGAAACTGATGCTGTACAGCAGGCATCAAAAGGCTTGCATAAGCATACAACTATTTTTGTATGACAATAAAACTCATGCTTCCATAGAGCGAACCATCAATTAGCCAATTTTATGGTATTAAAGATTAGGTCTATATCCAGTCCACCCCTTCCAAGACCCCAGATATCTGGAACCAACATTGGGCAATAGCACTTTAAAGAGTCACTTTTGTTCCTTAAAGGATATAACTCTCTCCCCTTTCTAGTCCTTAGCAGTTGGTAGTGCCAAAACTTTGGTAGAACTTGAATTGGTTGATCCACCTAGACCACAATAGATCCAAGCAAAGTGGTACCATGGTGGTGGTAATACCACATGAATCCAGTTGGTCCCTGGTTTCTGAAGAAGTCTCCTTCGACTTTAATTCACAAACCTCACTAAAAGTCTTCAACAAGCTCCATATGAATTCCTCTTAACTCTCTCGTAGAATTAAGGAGGAGAAAATCCTGCATCCTATTGACCAATTGGAAAGAAATTCCTCTTAAAAAACACTTTAATTCCTTCATTTCCAAATTCCTCAAAAGAAAGAATCTGAAAGCATGTTTTTTCAATTATGTCAGTTCCATATCTCTGTCTTCCTTCTCCCATATCCTTGTCCAAAAGATGAGGCTAATTATCCAGTCAGTATAACTTGAAATCATAAGTGCCACTCTCTAGCTCAATTTCAACTACTCTCTTTCTTCTTTGTTTCTTCTGTTTTGTAAATGATGTGTATTGTATATGAACATAGCTATACACACACCTTCGGTAATGGTTTCTGTTTTTTCTTTAATTTAATATACAAAATAAACAATAGAAATGAGAGATCAAAATCATCAAGATGATACTCACCCATCTTATGAAGAACAGGTTTCATGTCAGAATTTTGATCCTAGACCATTATCCAGCCCACACGTTAGAGGATTTCTAATAGCAAAGTACTTTTACAACAAATAGACAAATTCTATTAAATCTGAGATCCATCTCTCGATTTGAGATCACGTTGAAGAACATTAGCTTACTGCAAACATCAAAATCCCCGTTGGAGAGGAGCAACCTGATATGGAAGCTGTGTAATCCTTGATATCCATCACAAACTTGTTCATCATGGCCTCTTGAGGAGGTTCCTAGGTCAGAGAAAAAAAAATAATCCTATCTTAGTTACTCCAAGCGTACAAAGCAGACCAAGCAAGAAGAATGACATTGCAACTTCCAAGCACGGGAATCTAATTAAAAGAAAATTATACAAGAGCGATTTTTTTTTACCATTTAAATACAACAACCTTACCTCCCTTGATCGTAAAAGTGGGATAGCATTGACTTTTAATCCCGGCATAAACCCAACGATCAAAACGATTCCACGATTCACATTGGCCGGCGAATTATGCATTTGATTTTCACCACTGTCATCTTCCTCCCATTTAACCTAAACAAAATTAGGGAAAAAAAAAAAAACCCAATCCTGTCGGGCCAAGACTTCCCTTTGGAAATGTCCGTATTGAATAAACAAAATTAGTATAAAGTAGACAAAATAAATGCTACTTACCTCTTCGAATTCATTGGTAAGAGCATCACTACCGATGATACCACCAGCTGCAGAAACGACAATAGGGATTCGGGAGCCTAATTTTGCCCTAACCTGCAGGTCTAGCTTTACCCTTTACTATTACTGACAAGCATGGACTATACAAAAACATGGAATAATTAATTGAGAGCTCATACGAGTTGATGAGTTTTCTTCAAGCTGAACTTCCTGCCAACACAGGCGATAGCAAAATGCGGTCGAATAGGCTGGGACAGAACCTTGTCAAGAGTCTCTTTTACAGCAATCTAAAATGAGAGAAGAAAACCTCAACTGAATGATCGAACGATTGATTGATTGTGTGTGTGTGTGTGTGAATTAGGACATGAGCTTTTCTATATACAGGGAGATATGATGGTTATTATGGAAGACATACCTCGAGACGGGGGTTTAGAGAGAGAGCAGAGAGAAGCTTAGGGCGAGAGAGGATTAGAGCGCAGAGACGATGCCAGGTGCTGCTGACGCAGGCGGCAGATGCGAAGGATAAAGCGGGGAGCTTCGAGAGGATAATTTGAAGGATGTCTTCTCCGATAGAAGTGATGCCTAACCCTCCCCCTGCTTCCATCACATTCCTTGGTGGCCGAGGCGGAGGCTCCATACATTATACACCAACTAAAACTCAAAATGCACAAATGCCGTTTCGTTTCCTAATTGCAAATCCGCAAATGAACGGAGCAAGCGACAGTGAGAGTTATCCCCGACTCCGACTCCTCGCGAAAAGCTTGGCTGTTGGAATGGCAGGCTGTTTCGAGGAAATCGGATTTTTTTTTTTCAAAATACTCCCGAGCACCCAGTAAATTGGACCTAGTGCCACTTTTCAGTACCTGAATTTTTTAAACGTGCCAAACGAGTATCTAGCATTTGAAAATATATAAATGCTCTTTGAGTGATTTAAGTTTTTTAAATTAATCATCTAAATAATGACAAAAAAAATGAACAGTCCCATGTCCTTTACTCTCTTATTCAAGAAAGTTGGGGTCACTAAGAGGTAAAGATTTGGGATCGTCATTTTTTTTATCAATATTTGGAAGGTTGATAAATATTAGATAACACTTGAAGGGTATTTGTGTCTTTTCAAACACCATTTAATGGCTGATTAATGGTATGTTTAAATTAACGCGTAAAGTTTGGGTACTGAATTGTCATGTTTTAAAATTTAGGGACCAAAGTAGCTTTAGGCCCAAAGTACAAGGTACTAATCAAGAAATTTCCCTTTTTTCTAAATTTACATATGTGCCCCACAACATACCCCAACTGCATATAACATCTCCCATTGAAAACTTCGGGAGATGTTCCCGATGCATGCTTAGATGTGCATGTGGGGCGTTTGTGGGGCCGCCCTCTATCGGGTGCATATGTGATCTCTTCTTTTTTCTAAGTAGAGAGGAAATTAGATTTGATCTTCACAAGATCGTCTCACAATCCCTTTAAGTCGTACATTAGGAATATCTCCCCATGAAGAAAACATTGAAGTCAACTGAAAAAGACCATAAGGATGCTTTTGTGAGAATCAAATCCAAATTCTGTTTTGAGAGCTTCTCCACATGACATGTTGAGGTTGGCATGGGTGAGGGGAAAAAAGGTATTTTAGCTTGGAAAAAAAAACATATTAGGGATTGAATGGTGTAACATATCATGTATATAATGCTTCCAAAGAGGCCAAGTAGCCAAAGGCTTGCCTCACTTAATAAGAACTAATTTTGTACATTGTGTTATAAAATATTTTTATATTTTAATATTTTGAGATTATAATTATAAAATAGATATTATTAAATTAAAATATTCATTTTGTAATATATATATATATATATATATATATATTATTTTCTTATTTGTTAGGGTTAAATCAACATGAAAATTGCTAAATGTTGTATTGACCTCTCAAAAACTTCAAACTTCAAAGTAAAGAACTTAAAATTGTGTCTAATCAATACATTTTCTTCTTTCATATCTTCTTATTCTTCTTCCACCTTTTCTTTTTAAATTTTCTTCTTTTTCTACTTTTCTTCTCATAAATGTGTTGATTTTCTATATTTTAACATGTAATTCATACTTTTCTTATGAAAATTATAGATAATTATTAAGTAAACATGGTTATGGAGCTATCTTAAAAAAATTAATTGCCTAGGCACCCATATCTATCACCTAACCTCACCTTGGTGCCTTGAAAACTATGCTCCTGATTAGGGGTGTCAATGGAGCAGTTTTGGATTGGACCCCATTCAATCCAAAATCAATTTGGATGGACCAACAAGACATATTGAACTGGACCAATCCAGACTCAATGGTCCAAAGAATTTATTGGATTGGATTGGACCTGGTCCATCCATAATATTATATTGGATTGGGTTGGATTGAGACAATATTTGGTCCACTGATAGAATATAAGAATATAGGTGTCAATGGACCAGGTTTGCGTTAAAACCAATACAAATTAAAACAAATTGGAATAGATTGGATGGTCTAGACATTGAATTGGACATGTCCAAATATTCATTGGATTGGATTGGACCTAGTCTTTTGTAATGGACTCTCACATTTGGACTAGATCCAATTGGACCAAACCCAGTCCAATTGACACCCCTACTCCTGATTCCTCCCTCTATTTGAGGCCATGTGAGATGGTGTATATTGGATGAATTCAGATTTCCTCTTCACATTATTGGTCCTCATACCCACCTCATAACCCTTATACAGCACATCAGGAACATCTCCCTATTTATATGTTTTTATTCATGGGGATATGTTTCCAATACATGGCTGCAAGTGCACTGAGGTGGGTGTGAGCAAGGATTAACATATCTTTACACACAAATACCCAACATAGGTATCGATGAATATTGATATGGATGATACTCTTTTTTTGTATTTTTTTTTATTTTTCTTAATAATGAGAGGGTCCTAAAAAAGGCCTGAGACCTTTTAAAGTTTTTAAAATATTTGTGTATCAATGTATCCAAATGTATTTGGACACACCAATAACAATATGATATGCCCGATATGAGATATATCATATCAATATTTTAATCCTTAAATCTTAAGACCAATTTTGTGAGGTTTACTTTTTTGCTTCAAATACATTTTTGGAGGAGTAGTAACTCTCTCTGATCATTGGATTGTCATGCCAAACCTGTGTTATCTACTGTAACTGAATAAATTGGAGCTGAAGATGAAACTAGGTCTATGGTTAAACATATAGGGAAGGTAACCCATCACCACATCCCCTCTATCTCTATGCAGAAAAAAAATGGTAAAAATAGCATAGGAGGTTGCCGTTTGTTGTTCCCTGAAATTATAACAAGATGTTCCTAATGTACAACTGCAAGGGCTATGAGGTGGATGTGCGGACAATTTTGTGAGGATAAAATACAAGTCAAGTACAGGATGTATTATTGAAGTCGACTTGGATCCCATTGAAAAAAATTGGACTCCACCTCACCTCAGCCTGCTGCTGCCAGCAGCATATGCGTGCTCCTTATTCGAATGTACTTAAAAGTGGCCCACCAGATAAGAGAATAAGAGATAACCCACACCCACCGATGGAACGAACACTTGTAAGGGCCACAGTGGGGGTCACAGGCATATCCATTGGAAATTGGCCGATGGCCGTGTCCCCTACCCCTAATCTAAGATCCTTCACTCTCATTTGATGGGATTATTGATTAAAGGGATCTCAAAACTCAGATTACTTTTGAGTTTTGAGACAGAGATCAAAATTCTACGTACAAGGTACAATACCTAGGTTTCGACGTCCTGTGAAGTGTGGACGAATGCATAGACAAGACGAGCAACTCATCGGAATTTGCAAGAAATTACATATAGACAGCGGCAAGCCAATGAAAACTACAAATGATGGGCTAGGCCCTAGGGTTCGCTTGCAAGCCAATCACATCAGTCAATGTGGTGAAAAGACACGAGTACTGGAGTGGACAGCATTTCCAACACAATACACAGCCATCTATTCTGAGGTCAAAAACAGCTCAATTTGAGGTAAAAGTAAAACAGCCCTCCGTACAAACTAATATCTTAACTGAAGCAACATCATTTGAGTTGTGTATGTGTTATGGTACAAACATCTTAGACACATGCAGATCCCAGTGGAGAAAAGAAAAAGGGTAAAAAGAATCTCTTTAGATAATTATAAGCGGCCTTCAATTCAAAGTTCAAACCATCCCATGAACCATGATTCATGAAGAGCAGGAATTATCACAATTAATCCCACGAGAAAGGAAGCGTTTGTGGTCCCCCATTTTGGGTTGACCCATCAGATTCAGACCCCAAGTGAATGACCCCGTGACAATGAAGGGCATCAACGTCACTGGCATCAGGAACCAAAACTGAGGCCTGCTCATCTTCCACTCCTTGTGAGCATGGATACCGACCTACACCACTGTACTGCAGAACTGGGACTAGGGGCTGAGCTATAGGTATGGGGTCTGGCTGCACCACATGATTCAGACTGATCCCTGAAGTCTGCATTGGTGGCGATGACAGAAGAGAGAGAGCACAATCCGAGTCAAGAACTCGGGTTAACCCATCGGAGAACATTTTCCGGCTGCCCTCACTTTCGGATGAGGCAATGGAATTGAGAAGCGGCTGGCAGACAGAAGATTCAGGAGGCATTCGATTGATGAGTGTGACATCGTTGCTTTGCAAGAAAGGAAATTGCTTGCCTCTATAGCTGTGTGAGAAAGATCCAGTAAACGTATTTTGTCTGTCAATAAAGTGCAACTGCTGGTGGCGGTTATAAGGTGTAGTATCTTCCTCAGTTTTCACCACTCCGGACCAAGGGGGACTGACAACAGCAGTGGGAAACATTTGCGTAGTAGTGAAGGGCAAAAATCTACTACCTGTAGGATGGGGAGAGAAAAATATTTAACTCCAATTAGACCACAACATCTGATTATGCAGAAGAAATAGAAGAATATGTTCCAAAGAAAAGGGGAATGAAATCAGTTTTAAAAATGGGTGACACAGAGGAGATGGTCAACCACTATTTGCAAACCACCCATTTATTTCTCCGGACTGACATAGATCCATCACATGATGCAAACCATCTTTCCCATCCATCTTTTCAGAGAAATATGGTAATTTCTACTGATTGTCCGTAAAACAAGAAGGATTTTTAAAAGAAACCATAATGTCATCAAAGAATTACAATCACCAATCAAGTAACCGATAAAGTAAAATTTTGATAAAGATCTCCTTGAAGGTCCCAGTCCAATGGGGTCCACAAAACGCTACAAGCACAGCAAATGTTCAGCCAAGGTAGATAGTGAAGCTTCATTCCATTCTCCTCTTCTTACCTCAAAAGAAAATTATTTCTTTTTTCCTTTTTGTAAGAAGAAACATAACTAAATAAACAAAATACTATTTAAGATTCACTTCTTTGTGAGTCTTGTGGTAAATGTTCTGCCTAATTTACTGCAAGTTAGCATCAATATGCCACCAGCATAAGAACATTCAAATTCAGACTCAACTATGAACAAAAGACTAGGATTGTATGCAAGTTGAAAAAAACAACTTAACAAAAGCAACCTACTGACAAAATATACATAGAAAAGAAATTCCCCCCTGAAAGACCTGTCCAGTTTTTCCAAAAGCTGGTTGAATCAATACAGTGGTAAGGCTTTAAAGGGAAAATAATTGTGAGATTTTAAAGAAAAAGCATACTAATTTTTAAATTGCACTTTTGCTTCAAGTTGAAGCTTAGCCAACTTATACAAATAAGTCAGCTTAGCAGGTCTCAAATGCTGATTGAAAAGCACACAAGTGCAGAACAATACTGTCCTGACATGGACCAGTCTAAGAAAGATTTTCAAACCTTGGTGATTAGTAAACAAGCTTCCAGAATTCATGGACAACGATTCTGGGTGAGGCTTCCTCCGGCGCCGGTTGTGTCCATCCAGACGTTTCCTACAGCTTCTCTTAACTTCATCAAATTCAACCAACAAATGGAACCTAAAAGTGATCAAACAAGTGGAAGACTTGAGATATATTATTTATATCAAAAAGAAAACACAATAAACTAGACCTGCAGTCAATACAGGGGAAAAGCAGCACATGGTAACTTAGGAACATAACAGTAAATCAAAAAACAAGAAAAAACAGGGATTTCATAAGGAACCTAGCTCCCAACTCAAACTCGTAGCAACAAGCAAAAGAAAAGGGGGGGGGGGGGACTTTCCATCTCTAATGTATTACAATGTTCTATTCCCACAGAAGAAAATAACAATTTATGTGGCTTGGAATATTTCATACACCGGCAATGCAAAATCAAATTTCCAATACGGGACAAAAGGGATTACAAAGCTCCCAGGACTTCTTTACCTTCTACTTTCCAAAACAAAGTTTTTTTCCTGTGACTCTATATAGAGTATAAAAGCACAATAAGAATGCAAATGTACAACTTGCAAGTAAATAAGATATCATGGCATATAAACAAATTCACATGAATAAACAATCCTTTCCTAAATGAAGAGCAAATAACTAACATATACAAAACATGCAATGTAACTAAAAAGTTCCCACAATTTGAAAGATTATGTACCATGTATATGCAAACTGTTATCAGTTGATTTTTTTTTTATCAAATAATCAATCCATTACGACCTGCTAAAATAAAGCAACTTAAGAGTTGGCTCATCTTTGGTCTGGGACAGAGGACATCTAGACAGGTCTGAGGAACTCGAAAGTTGAAATTCACTGTGTTCTATATTTCAAGAATCAGGACTCACAGAAAAAGGGTCTCCCCAGCTTCACCACCCAAACATATAGTTCCAATTATCCGTAGAGGTTTCTCTGTTTGGCTCGGTTAATCATTTGGTAGAATAAAAAGCACTGCAGCAGAGCACCTATTGACAAGGGTTTGAATCTGAGAGGGGGAATTTTTAACACAAATAGGAACCCAATTGTTCTAATTTAATTATTTACTTTTTTTTATAAACAATTTAATTATTTGCTTGGTAGCTTGACAATATAAATAATTGTCCATGGAACCCTACATGTACAATATTAATCTCCTAAAGAACTCTTAAGCCCCTTTTATAAATTTTCCATGCACAACGATCTTTGTATATATTGAAAGCAAAATGGTTATTGGGCCAATTGGCTAGTTGGTAAGGTCTCCTGCTGGTTGTAGTGGAGACTTGGGATCCAATTCCGCCAGAACCAAGGTGTTATAGGTTTGGGGATGGGCGTTGTGTAGCTCCATGGAGCCAAAAATAATAATACGTTAGCAGAATGACAGGGAAACAATATGTTAGAACGGATAAGCCTTAAGATCACACCTATGCCAGTAAATACTACCAAGCCAAATCAAGTCATTGACCCCGAACCACAAAAGGTTTGTAATAACAACTATCAAGTATAAGGACTACATGCATCACTCAACGAACCCCTCAAAAGGAGTTATTGTAAGAACGGCCAATATATGGTTGAGAAGAGATTCCAATCATAATAACTGAAAATTGTGTAAAGCCAAAATAAAAATCTAACATTGGATGATTGGATAGCCAAAGCCAAACATACAACAATTCGATAGATAAAGGCAATTAGAGGGGTTCAACGTTGAGAAAAACCGACTAATTTCTAGCTCTCTACGACTACTTGAAATCCATACCTGCTGCACTGCTGGCAGAACCGTTGCTCCTGACCACCTACCATCACCTTTGGTGTCTTAGAGTGAAGCTCGCAGACTTTATGGCGCCTGTGATAGTCCCTGCAGTTAGTAAGGTCCGACTTGCACCCATCAACCAAGCACGAAACCGTCTGAGTTCCATTACTAGGCGCTCGAGACCTCTTGGTGGAACCCGATGGAGGTGCCAGCACAGTGGAAATCCTTGGATCCTTCAACTTGTCCAGTGACCCATCCCCGAAATCCCCCAGCCTGCCAAGTTTCAAATCTACTGAGCAATCCCCTTTAGTGTTCTGTCCTTGAAAGCTACTAGACCCAACAAGTGGGGCGATGTTAGGGATGGATTCCCGCTCCAATTCGGCTAAATCCCAAGAAGGTGTCTTCAAATCCCAGTCCATAAAAATTTTTCCCTTATCCTCCTCTTTTATTCTTTCTCCCTCCTCACACTCTCCTCTCCTTCTCATCCGCTATTAGTGGAACTCCTTCCTATTTGTCTCGCAAGTGCATCACATACTAGTTCAAAATTCTACCAGAACCAACGAAGCAGAAACCGAAGTTGAGAACTCAAAAGGTAGGGGGCAAGAATCAGCTACCCTAACGCACACAAATCAGTAGTAAGCTTACTACTGTCAAATTGCACAAGGCCCAGAATTGTCTAAACCAGTACAAAACTAAAAATCAAAGATGGGTACCTCAAAGAGATAAGCATTTGGAAGGCAAATCGAGGACGAAATTCAAAAGGGGAAAATCCATCTTGGTTATTTCGACGCAGTCGAATTGCAGAGAAATCTCCAACAAAACGGGAAGAAGCTAAAGTAGAGAAGGGAAACAAAGCAAGAAAACTAAAGACCAGTTAGAGTACTTACAGACAAGCACAGCATGAGAAGACTGATCTGGGCTCTCTAGCCGTTCATTCCCTGACGTGGATTCCATTAAAAATCAATAAAAGGGAGGAAACTGAAAAGGAAAAGGAGAAGGGGGAAAAGCGAGGGGCGTAGGTTAAGAAGAATCACTCTTTAGGCTCCCTGTAGCACAAAGCATGAGATAAAGAGCCATTTGGGTTTTTATATGTGAAATTATTGGGAGGAGCAACAGCTAACAAGGTGGATAATCCATGCAAGTATACATATAGAATTGCGCTACAGAGAGAGAGAGAGAGAGCGCTGAACCGCCTCATCCTCAACACCGCCCCCAATAAGAAAAGGAGGGAACTGCTTGCTACAAATACCATGTTTTTTTTTTTTTTTTTTTTTCTGGTGAGAACTTTCTACAAATATCATAGAGATTGGAGTTCAATATCTGTTTCTTTTAACTTAGGGTTCATTAATGTTGTCATAATTTGAAAGAAAGAAAAAAAAAACTAAAAGTAAAAAATAAAGAAGATGAAGAAGAAAACAACATAAAAACGAGTGGCAAGGAAAGGGACAGGGTGTTGTTGCTTTCAACTTTTTAAGTGAAGGAAAAGTACAAAGGCATGTGGTATTGTGTTTCACATTTGATGACATGTTTTTCTTTCTCCCCTTCCCTCCTCTCTATGATTGTGGTTATGTTTATGGCTCTTCTTTTTCACCTGTTATTTTCATACACTGTTTATGGTTAGGGTCGATATTCCCTATATCATTTGATCGAAATATTTTAATTACATTTTCAAATTGCCCTTAACTCTTTATGAAATTTTCACCCACAATAACACTAAAAAGAAAAAGAGTAACATTCAGTCAAGATGGTTTTTAACTTATGGACCCTTTGGGATTTAGGGCTTTGGGTGAAGCAAAGCTTATAGCTTCTGTGTCGATGCTTTTTATTCTCCCCTTTTTTTAAGAAAAGCCCGAAGGCAACCTGTATTAATCAATCGGAGTGTCATGCCTTGGAGTTGGAGGCTGCTTCAACTGAATGATTTTTATTTCGTCTCAAAGTGGACGAGTTAGTCAGGAATAGGGCGATCATGGACGGCCAGGCTTAGCGCCCGCCAATGACAAGAGGCGTAATTCGGGAACGCTTTTGGGACTATAATACAATTTTAAATTTATTTAATATATAATATGTCATATAATCTCCCTCTCTATATAATATGTCATACTTTAGATATATGTCGATACTTTATTTTCCTGCAGGATCAAGAAGTTAAATGTCTCATGTCTAGCGGTGGCAATTGGGTTAGTTGGATTTGGTTTGGGTTGAACTTTAATCCAATTCGTTTAATCCGTTAATTCATTAATAATTCAGTTATATGAAATTAAATGGGTTAGGTTCAATCCATATCCGCTTTAATCTAATCCAATCCATCTAAACCCATTAATTTTATATTTATGGTATTAAAAAACAAACTAACTCTTTATTAATAAATAATTTGGTCATAGCTTGGTGGTAATAGCAATTATTTTTTATACAAGTGGTGAAGGTTCAAATCACATTATATGCATGTTATTTTTATACAAGCGGCGAAGCCATTTGATTATGTTCAGATTTTGGGTTTTACCGAATCACTTAAATTCAAACTAGTCAAACCAACTTGAACTATCTAATTGGATTATCTTCGAGCTAATCACATCAAGGGTGGTTGAACTATTTAGATCTAGATTAGTACGGACCGGTTCAGTCAATGGTGGATTGATTTGGATTAGCCATATCAGGTTTGTGCACGGGTTTGGGACCGAATCGATTGACCCGAAGCGGGTCAACGTAAGTAAATCGGGTCGGCTTGGATTTGGATCGTGCTTGTGTGGATATTGGTCGGACCAGACAGTCCAGGCCGGGCAAAGCACAAAGGCACCAAACCATCCCGCCTGAAACCGTTTCAGATTTGGGTCGACCCGGATCGGCTTGTGTCGGGTCGGGTCGGGCTGTGTGAATACTGGTTGGGCTGGACAACCCAAAACAAGTAAAGCAAGCAGTAACGAACCATCCCTCTCGAGGTCTATTTCGGATTTGGGTCGGCCCGGATTGGTATATGCTGGATCAGGTCAAACCACATTGAATTGGTCCGGACTTGGGTCAAATTGATTTGGATTTATGTTAGGTGAAGTGTGTTGATTCAAGACAAAACTAAATTTAGTCAATAATTAATAAAAAATTAATGCACTAATTATAAATAATTTAATTTAAATGAACAAAAAAAACTAAGGAATTAATATTTATGTCTATAATGATTAACCCAATGGTTATCCACAACCCAACCCAACCCAATTCACTTAAATGAATGGATTGGATGATAGATTGATCACACAACCCGCCAAATAAATGGGCGAGTTGGATGAAAAATTGCCACCCCAACTCATGTCTATCTTAATTCATTTAATTTTCTCTTAAAAAAGCAAATGCACCTGCCACTCAATTATATATATATGTATTACTCCCATCAAATTAAGAAAAGAATTAGCTGCACCTAAGCACTTTTATTCAGATTAATCATAGGGTCTCATGAGTAACGAACACAATTAACTGTTGTTCAGAGTTTTGCAGCCCATTAAAAAAGTTATTCACTCTCCTAACTATCCATTGAGATCCTTGAAATTTCTTTCATTCCGGGCTTGCCAAATGTAGTATAAAGCTATCCCGTACCAAGATAAGACTGAATTGACCAGGTTTTTGTCGTTGATACTTTGGGATATATAGCGAATGAATACATTGAAGCCAAGATGAGTGGAACAATGTTTGGAGGGCCACATTCCAAGGAGCAGGAAATAAGATGGCTTTAGCCAACGGACAATAGAAGAATAAGTGGTTTAATGATTCTACCTCTTGATTACAAAGCACACATTGGGCCTCCTAAGGATTAGCAAAGAGTCTAACATAATTATTAACTGCCCTCCAAAAGATCAATTGATATCGAGCTGATATATTCAGCTTCCATATCTGTTTGAAAGAATTTCTGAGATGGGAAAGATTAAAAGGCTTTCCAACTGAGCATAATCATGCTTCGCAGAGAATTTTCCTGAGGGGTGAGGGAGCCAAATCCAAGACATTGAAGTGTCTGTTGGGAAGATAGGGGTATTGATGATTGTCTAGTATTCTTGGGGTGTAAAATTACACTGGATTTGTTGTTCATCCCAAACCCCATTGTGGATAAGGGCAACAATTGATTTATTTCTTAGAGCGTTGTTGTAGGCTAGGAAATCAACTGAAACTTGGTGTTCTACTGCACCCAAGGAATTTGATCCACAGGGTCTGATGACTCAGGGGTCACTAAGTACCCGATCTCATCTAGCTAACCTTGTATAAGAGGCACTACAGCTTTTCACAAAGATGAGCTATTCCTTTTAATAGAGAAAGGGAAGATCCCGACTTTGTTCAGACATTTCGCCCTCCAAATTTGAGACCAAATTTTATGTTGTTCATTCAAGTACTGCCAAGCCAGTTTTTTGAGCAGAATCAAATTAATATTTTTTTTCAAGTTTTCAAAACCCAAACCCCCAATTTGTTTTGATCGAGTTAATTTGCTCCACGCACATCATCTATAAGGGTTTGGGTTGGCCTGTGACTTCGCCCACTAGAAGTTTCTTATTTTCTTCTCTATTTTAGAAATTGTTTTTTAGGAGAATTTTACTACATTCATGGCATGAATGGGCACGGATTGGATGAAAGACTGGATTAGAGGTTTCTTTCCTGCCAGACTCAGAGCCGAGGCTTTCCATCACTTAAGTCTGGAGCTGATATTTTCTAGGATGAAGTTTAAGTCATTATGTTTGTTCCTAGACCACCAACTCATGGGGACTCCAAGATACTTAGATTTAGGATCTAGAGGTTTCATGTGGAGTTGCCTCCTAATCATCCATTGACGTTTCAAATGTATATTTTTGCTAAAAAAAGATGCCAAATTTCTCAAAGTTGATGCACTAACCAGAGATGTCTTAGAAATGGTCAAGGACTTCCTTCAAATTCTCAATATAATCCCTATGGGCCCTCATGAATAGCATAATATCATCAACAAAGAAAAGATGAGAAATGCTAGGAGCCCCTGATGACATTTGGATCTCTTGGATCTTGTTCTTAGATTCTGCTTTTAGAAGTAGTTAAAAGCAGCCTTGGAAGGCCCTCCATGGCTAAAATAAAGAGGTAAGGGGAAAGAGGGTCCCCTTGTCTAAGGCCTCTAGGGGGTCGAAGTGACCTTCGGTAGTCCCATTTCTTAGGACCGAAAAGGAAACTATGTAGAAACACACTCCTTGATCAGCTAATAGAAGTTAGGGAGAAGCCCAAACTAGTCACAATTTTGATAAGATAGGACAACTCCAATATATCATAGGCCTTAGACATATCTAGTTTTAGGGCTAAAAAGCTTGTTCCCCATTTATGGAGTTGAGGAAAGGAAACATTTCTGGGGTAACCACATTTCTGGCACAAAAGCTACTTGGGAAGGGGAAATGCACTTGTCCAGGAGGGGTCTGAGTCTATAAGTCTATTAGTAATTACTTTTGCAAGAATTTTGTAGAAAACATTGCACAAGCTGATTGGACAATAGTCCTAGACTTTTGAGCAATCCACATTTTTGGGGACCAAACAAATAAAGGAGTGGTTTAGTCTTTTGAGCATCTTTTTGTTAATGAAGAATTCTTGGACAAAGGACACTATAAGCCCTATTTTAACATTTCATTCTATAAAGTGTCACATCACTATGAGCCCTTAAATCATTTCTTACTTCTTACTACCTGAAGCTTTTTTTTCTTGGTTTTAAGGGGCTATTACTTGAATCCATGCCCCAGGCCCATACCACACATTCCTGAACTTGATGTGAGATAGCTTAGGCTAGGTTAGGTCATATTAAAAATTATTACACTTAGGGCCTGTTCGTTTGCTCTAAAGTCTAACATCTGAAAGTGCAATAATTACCTTAAGAGGTATATTAGTATTGGTGAACTTTTCTTTCCTTTGAACTTTGAATGCAAAGAATGTTGTTCTGAGTTCTGAATTCTGAATTATGAATTCCAAAAATGATCAAATATCCACTTTGACCCCATATATGAAAGCTTTTGTTTGTCTTTTTGGGGTACCATTGGATAACCAAAAGTTGTACGATTGCACTTTAAGAGATAAGAGGAAACAAACAACCATTTTTCTCTTAAATTTAAAAGATTCCTTTTAAGAGATAAGAGTTAAGAGGAAACGAATAGTCCCTTACTCAAGCACTGGGGGGGTCGTAAGTTCTTTGATGATGTATTTGGTTTAATAGAAAAAAAGAGAGAAACATAAGGTTTGGAGGGATCATCATCATCATCACATATATGGCTATACCTTGTCTCAACTACATGGTGGGTCACCATCATCATCATCCAAGCCTAATCCCAACTATATGGGTCAGCTACATGAATTCTATTTCCCCCTTCCCTTTAATATCATATCCATTGTAAAATTATTGGCACTTAAATCATTTATTACTACTTCTACCCTTATCCTTTTTGATCTACTCCTTTCCCCTTTTAGCCCATTCAACTTATAATAAATCACTTCTATTCCATTGGTACCATATCCATTATTGTACATAAGCTCTTCAATCATTCCTTACTACCTCAAACCATGTCCCTGACCTAAGCTCAGGCCTAGTTGGGCCAGGCCATGATAGAAATGATCACCCCTACTCAAGTACTAAGAAGGTCCCTACTATCACCATCATTATCATTTAAGCATTGTCCTAACTATTTGACGTCAACCACATGACTCATGCATGTTTCACCATTCCGTTTTGCCAAGTGCTATATCCATTGTTAAATTATAAGCCTTTAAATCATTCCTTATTACCATAACCCATGATCCAAGATTGACCCACAAATTTTTGAGCTTAATGTCAGTTCAGGCCCATGCTATGCCAAGCCAAGGTAGAAATGATCATCCATACTCAAATACGAAGAAGGTTATAAGTTTCTCAAGGGTCGAAGCTAAAGCTGGGTGGATCACTATTATCATCATCTAAAGCCTGTCCAAACTATAAGGGGTCAACTACACAAATCCTATTTCACCATTCCATTATGTCAAGTGAACTCTCCTAGCCCACTTGTAATAGATGACTTCTTTGTACGAGTGTTGTAAATGGTTTTCTATAAATACTCTTCTATCCACTAAGAAGAGTGTTGGAAGCTAAAAAATCCTATCCTTCCTAGTTTTTTTTCACTCATCCATCTCAAAAAGACACGAAAATGTGTCATGAACCCATCTGGGCAGTTAAAGCTACACAATAGAGATTCCCCCACCTTTACAAATTCAAGCCTTATGCTTTGTATACAGATGGCGCTTTCTCTTATCATATGCATCGAGTAGCAAATGCTTATGTTTTAATCTATAATGGTAATAGTGTAGAGGTAGCTATAATGGTTACAGTTGAAGCTGAATGGAAGGCAATAGTTTCCACTCTCTTAGGACGTTTTTTGATGATGTATGTACTATCAGTATATAAATAGACAGCATAATATACTAGCTCATCTCATGGAGTAGCTATTAAGGCTTGCAGGAGGGATTCTGAATTGGTATTTCAATTACCCTCCCAATGGTTAGATGTACATATTTTCAAGTATTTAATTTAAGTTTTCTTCTTTTTTCTTGCCAAAAAATTATTTACATTTTTATCAGTCATATTTTGTCCATATCATTTTTTGACCGCTAACACTCTTCTCCGGACAAACCAGTTGCATTGGGAGTAGACCTGTTCATGGTCTGGGTAACCCGACGGGCCGGCCCGGCCCCCAGACAAGCTTGAGCATGTATTTTAGCCCGCGGGCTTGACCTCGGGCCAAAAAGCCCGAGCCCAACTATTTTACGGGTTGGACTTTGGCCCAAGCTTGCCCCGACCCAACTTTTGTATAAGTTAAACCCTAACCCTAAATATTAACCCCTCTCTTATCACTCATCTCTTTCTTTTAGCCGAATGAACTCCCTTCTCAATCATAGCCTCACATAACCAAACATTCTCAAGAAGACAAAACTGGCGCAACCAGTGAACTCCGGCGGTGACTAGTGAGTCTTCTCTCTCTCTCTCATTCCTCTTCTCACTTCTCCTTCTCTCTTAGAATCGATCTTAGCAGCTCATTTATCAGATGCGACTATGCGAGACACAAACTCAGGCACCGGCGGTGAATCCTCTCTCTCTCTCTCTCTCCATTGTTCGGTTGTTCCTCTTCTCATTTCTCCTTCTCACACTCAGAATATCAACTCAGTTCATTTATCAGACGTGAACTTAGGCACCAGCGGCGAGTCCTTTCTCTTTGCCCTTTTGTTATATTCCTTTCTTATTGTTTGGTCGGCGGCGAACACAGACACAGGCACCGACCTATCTTTTTGTGAGGTCGAGCCAAGGTTCAAAGTATCAATACGATACAAGTTTCGGTTGTATCGTATCGGTACTTAGAAACGGTCAATACATACTTTTTTTTAGTTTTTTTTCAAAGTTTAGTTTTTTGGGAAGCTTATAAGATATTTTTTATTATTAAAAATTATTGGGGGTCCGAAACACCTGGAAAACAGGCGTTTCGGACCTTATCTTTTTCAAAAGATACGATACGATACGTCCCGTATCGGGCGTATCGTATCTATACTATGAACCATGGGTCGGGCTTCGGGCTTTTTATTAGGGTTGGGCTCGGGCCCATGTTGTAGGCCCGTTGGTCGGGCTGGGCTCGGGCTCGGGCTTGGGCCTAACAAAATCTTGTTTATGAAGAGTAAAAGCCTGGCCCGGTCAGACCCATGAACATGTCTAATTGGGAGTAGTTGTTGTAACAACCCACACCCCGGTGGGGCGGTGGGGTTAGTGTGCAATTGCATTTCTATATGAAGAAATGGACTCTAAAAATAAATAGAAACTAGTGTATCTTTACCCAAATTTCAATTTCAGGTTTCCAAACATCTTTAAACTCATAAATTAACATCTGTTCGGCATCGATGTTGTTGCTCCACTATATTAGAAAAAACGGTGCTCTAGGAAATGTCAATATGTTTGAAATCATTTTTCTATAAAAAACGGTGCTCCAAGCCATGCCTTGGAAATCGAAAAGGCATGGTTTGGAGCAACGCTGAATTTGATGTTTTCTCATATTAGAGCTTGTTGCTGCCAATGAGGACATGATGTGATAATGACGTGGACTTCCTATAATGGGTACCAATGCTTCCAACCCACACATCAGCAGCACCATTTTCTAATGTGCGTGAAAAAACTATGCTATATTTGCAACATCGATGCCAAACATATACTTAATAATCAAAGTACTTCTGTAAACTTAATCTGAACTGAACCAAGTCGATCTTGTCCCATTTTTTACCTCTATGGTTAATCATAAGTCTAGATCAGGCTGATATTATTGTTATTATTATTATTTAATCTTGGACTGGAATAAAGTCCCACCAAATACATGTATAAGGTTACAACAACCAATACTAATTTACTTATAAACTACCAAAGATAAGCAGCTCATGGTTGATAGATCACGTAAAAGATTTGAGATAACTAATTAAGACTTGTGTGAGACATGCCTCCACAAGAGGAGATCACATTGGCATCTCACGAGTGCCCGACATGCACATCTCATCGTACATTGGGAATATTTTATAAATACAAATTTATAAAATGCAGAATCTTATATATATATATATAGATATAAATATATAGATATAGATATAGATATTTGTATTTATACTTTTTTCAAACTGAGCTTTACAAAATTGAAATCAGATGAAGAGAACATCGATCACTATATTCTTTTACATGAACCAAATTTCTTTTACCTTCTTACAAAAATTCCTTTTTTTTTATAAAAAAAAAAGAAACTCCTTTTCCTCAAATTGCGTTAGTAAAATGTCGGCATATTAGATTGCTAGTGGGATGCAGAAAGTGAATTATGTCCAGAGTTAGGAGCATTAAAATTTATGATTCTTGAATTTAGGGAAAATTAATTTACATTTTAGAATTCGGAATGCTTCAGTTTTCATGACATTTGGGAACCCAAGGTTTTAGCGAATTTTTTTGAAAGCTAGGGTTTTAGCAGTTGAGTATTTACAAATTTTAAATATTTATTGATTTGATTCCTATAGTGGTAGAATCAAAACTTTTTCATGTTGAGTAGGGCCAACACACCCAAGTGTGGTACAGGAAGAGTTCACTTGGGCATAGAAGAAATAAGCCCTTATCCGTGGGAAACAATAATTAATTAAAAAATCGTACTCCCAACCTCGCACCTCTTGTGAGAATATATAAGTACCATTAATTTAAATATTATCAACAGTAAACGCAAGACAGAGCCTATAGTAGTTAGCAGCTAGTCGTTGCATATAGACAACAATGCAAGACCTAACAAGTTTTGTATTTTATGTACGTGGTGGAGGAAAGTCAGACTGAATCAGCCTCCCATAAAACTGCCCCCCACAACGTCCCACAGCACATTCACACCTGCTGTGGGGGGCAAACTTGTTGGGAGGCTGATTTGAACTCCTAAACTAGTTAGTCGACAGTCTGGGGGATTCTACCACTTGGAAGCTGACATGGCAAATCCAAAATGTAAGATCCTCTGAATCTGTCTTGTTGATTGCGTCCTTGTCTGCATCCATCATGCAGCGGCACAAAACAATTTATGCTTTAAGCAATAGCAACACTACTTGCCCTTTGGAATCTTTTATTTATTTTTTCCTTCTTTTAAATAAGCATATGGGAGAGTTGACCACTCACCTTTTGCAATGTAGGCAAAGGCCCAAACCCTACGACGATAGAGTGATATTGTACCACATGTAACAGTTGTAGTATTTTTTTATTCATTTTTTTTTCTATAGGTAGAAACAACCAGGGGTGTTAATTGGCCTGAATTTGGTCCAATCCGATTCAATCCAATATAAATTCATAAGAGATATGGACCAGGTCCAATCCGATCCGGTATTCTGATAAATACTTTGGACCATTTTAGACTAGTCTAATTCAATGTCTAACCCAAACCTGAGCCATTAACATTTGACCCAATCTAATAATATAAATCCATTATGGATGAACCAAATCCAATCCAATCTAATGAAATACTTTAGACCATTAAATCTGAACTGGTCCAATTTAATATGTCTTATTAATCTGCATAATCAATCTAAATTGATTTTGATTTGAACAGAGTCCAATCCAAAATTGATCCATTGACACCATGGAATCAACGTATAGGATATTGGTAATTTTTAAAAGAATAAAAATACAAATGCATACAAAACAATACAAAATACAAAGGTTTTGCATTCTACCGTACATTTGTATTTATACTCCTTTCAAACTAATAAAACAAATGTAATTAAAGTTGATGCCAACTCTTCCCGTACCACTACACAAGGAGTTCTCTATGTTTGGCTTGACACAAAATAAAACATAAACGGGAAATTAAGGAAAGTTCTCAAAAGTAACTTTTGTCTTTATATCAAACCAAAAACAGACTTTAGACAAACATGTGAAACATTTACCCACAAGGAGTTCTCTACTACCAACAATGCACCTAATCCAATACATTGTAGTTAGGGGTGGCCATGAGCCAAGCTTTTCATGAATTATTTGAGTTCAGCTTGTGAAAAACTCAATTCGGCTCAGTTTAAACTGAGATTCGAGTTGAATTCGAGCCTAATAGATAGGTTCATTTGCTAATTGAGCCAAGGTCGAGCCCAATAAAACTTGGCTCGTGAGACTCGCGAGCCTAATCAAGCTTTTACATATATGCATGTATATATGTATACATGCATACATACATACATATTATAGATATAAAAAATAATAAATATAAAAACATTATACATATACAGAATTTTATATATAGATATATATATATACTAATTTTATATGTCAAATAAAAATAATTTTTATGTATATAATTTTTTATTTTTATAAAACATTTGGCTCATAGTCAAACTTGACCCAAGCCAAGTTAAGCTCGAACTTATGAGCTTTTGACTCGAGCCAAATTCAAGCTCGAGCCACATAGTGTATAGCGAGCCAAGCTTGAATAGCTAGATATTCGGCTTGTTTCAACTTGAATCCACCCCTAATTGTAGCCACACATCTTCTATATTTGTATGTTGTCAAGTATGTTCTTGATGCATGGCTACAGTGACAAGCCTAGATTCGCTGGAGACAAATGTATGCACATTGGGCTGGACTACACATCACAAGTGAACACACCAGTGTTTAATATAGATGAGCCCAAATGGGTCATGTAGTGAGCACTGGTGTATTCACATGTGATAGATAGCCTGGCCCGATGTGTATAATTTTGTCTACAGCTCATCCAAATTGTGCATTGACTTGTGGCAATAGATTCAGTTGCTTTTAACATGACTAGTAAAAGCACATGTGTTGCACATATGAATTTTTTTTTCATATTAATTACTTGAGTTTTAGATATATCATAGTTAAAATATAAATTGAAAATTAATAAAAGTAATAATATGACTAATATAAAATTAAATACATGTACTAAATGTGCATGTGCAGAAATTTTAAATTACAATTATTATTATTATTATTGTTGTTGTTGTTGTTATATATTAGAAATGCTTTGACATGTCTTTGACAAAACGTTGTACTTTTTTATTTTGTGCTCGATCTTTTTTTAAATATTTATTAATCAATTATGACATCATGAATTTCTTTGAAAAGTTGGATCATTGACCCATCATTTAGATAAGAAAATAGCTTTGCTCTCAGGTCAGTTTTAAATTATATATTCCATCTACATTATATAAATAATTTTTACTTATCACACTTAATTTTTATTTTACATAATTAATATATATTTTTTATATATTCTTTTGATTACTTGTACTTTTGATTACTTTTAAATATTTATTATTTAACTATCATATCATCGATTAATCCATTTGACCTAAACCACTAACCTGCGACCCAAAAAAAAGTTTGATTTCTAGGTCGATATTAAATTTTGTATAACATTTCCATTATAAATAAAATTATATCTTATGTATAATATTTATTTTTGTTCAATATAATGAATGTATAATACTATAGATTAACCCAATATTTTATTTTTTATAAATACATAACATTATATCTTATGTATAACATTTATTTTTGTTATTCTTTGTATTTTCAATTTTAAAAATTTTATTATTTGACTATGACATCATTTCATTTCTAGGTTAATTTTAATTTTTACATTCCATTTTCATTATTTATAAAAATACTTTTACATTTCATATTTATTTTTGGCATTCCATTTTCATCATTCTATTAATGCATTTAACCCCAAATGGTTGAATTGCTTACCCACCACCGAGAGGAAAGAAAATGGTTTTGTTTTCAAATTATTTTTCAAAATATTTATTTTATATTATTAAAATTGAAGTTATGGATTTAATTAGTAGAATTTAATAATATTGAGAAAAATATATCTTAAATATAGGATTTAATAAGAGAATATACCTTAGATATGAGATTTAATGAGAGATAATAGAAAATAGTTTTATTTCCAATTGGTTTTAAATTTTACATTCCATTTCCATCATTAATAAAAAAACATTTCTTATTTATCATCAATGTTTTCAACCTATTGTTGACTTGGCCGATTGAACCATTCGAACTGTCACTCGGCCTTGATCCTAGGTTTGGTTCTGTTGAAACTCCCCATTTCAGTTAAAAACTGTCTAACCTAGGTGGTTCAACCATTGTCCTGTTCGACCCAATAATCAGGTTACATGTTGCATACTTAATTATGTGTAAACTTTTGGAAGCCATAACTTCGCACTCTGATGTCTGATTAGGGTTATCTTTTTTTTTTTTGAGTAACTTTTGAATATCTATACATCCCAAGGGCCTTAAGTGCCTTGCCTTGCTATTTTTGGGAAAAACCCTTTTTTGGCCCCAAATTGAAATTTTAATATATTTTATAAATAAAAAATTAAAATCCGAATTAAAAAATAAAAATAAATGTAACATAATACATATATTATATATAATATATGTAAAACATAATCATAAAATATATGTAAAATATAACTATAATATATGTAAAACATAATTATACTATTTATTGATAAAATATTTATTTTTACATACACACATATGGTGTTGATGCAGAGCTGTTTGACTCGTTTGACCTTGATAGTCGAACTAGTGACTTGTGATCTGAAGGCAAAAGCGGGTTGGCCTCCAAGTCAGTTTTTAAAACATTGTTTATAGGGGGTGCTCACGATTCGATTAATTGAACCATGGGGCATTTTTTGGAATTGAACCGGTGCTACCAGTTTTCCAAAAACCGATAACCAGAACCGAACTGAAGCCAATTGGTTAACCTATTGAACAGTTGAGTTAACCGTGGTTTTGGTTCATCGGTTTTTTTGGTTTTTTAGTTTTACAATATATATTATAAAAAATATATAAATATAATAAAAAATTCTAAATATATATATATATATAATATTATATTTTAAATAATATATTATAAATATATATTTATATATAATGCATATTTATTATATAATATTATATTTTAAATAATATATTATAAATATATATTTATATATAATGCATATTTATTAATTTATAATATATAAAATATATATAATATACATATATATATAAATATATATATATAAAATATATAAAAATATATGTATATTGGTCGGTTTGGTTAACCGCCAGTCTTCTATAGTGGTTAACCGAAACTGAGCCAATACTAATTGTTTATCATACTAATTATTGTTTAATATGTCAAATATATGATGTTAAAAACGTTCTCATTTTTATAATTTCTATATTTTTTGTATTTTATATATTTTTGAATTTAATTATTTAATTATGGCAACATGGATTGGCCCATTTGACCCAAACGGTTTAATTTCTTACCACCACCTAGATGAAAACACTATTTTTTTAGGTAGATATTAAAAGTATAAGTTTTTTATGTTATTGAAATTATTAATTTATTATATATGGATTTAATTATAGAAATTAATGATAAGAAAAACAAAAAAGCCTTAAATATATGATTCAATAAAGGTGAATGCAAATTAATACCTTAAATATTGGATTTAATGAGAGAGAATTGAATGCATTGAATATCTTAAAATTATCTCTTTTCAACTCATTTAATATCAATAACCAACTACCCTAAATGCCCTCATTTTTTATCAATGAATTTAAATATAGAGGGGTAAGTTTTGTCCTAAGAAAATTCCAGAAATATTATTGAGGCTATTCATACTTTTTAAAGTAGTATAGATTTGTACAAGAGTTTTCCTTGTAAGAGCTCTAGAATTTGGATAATTTTTTTCTCCTAATAGGTTCTCTGCACATGTTAGAATTGGTTGGCTACTTTCTTTGAGTGTTGAAGTAATGTTATCCAAGGTACAAATCAATACCTACAATACTACTATATCATATTATACATTTCATTTTTCAGAGTGAACAATTTGGGAAATACTGTAAATTTATCTATTTTGATATTACATACTTACACATTATAGGGGAATTGAGGGTGGGGCAGAGAAAGGCACATATGTCGCTCACTAGCCATACCATGGAGAGGTTGCAAATCCATGGATTTCGTACTTTTTACCTTGACTATTAAATGTACAGATGCTTTGCATGTGGCAATTCTAAATGATGATAATTATAGTAATAATATATTCAAAATTTTCTATAAACTTTATGTATTTTTTTATTTTTTGTTTATTATTATTAATTAATTACATATTACAAAATTCAAATCTGATTACATAAATACCCCATCCAAATATGTGATAATCAGATCGAATTGTGAAGTTTTAAGTATCATTGACAGGGCTACTTATTTGGCTAGACTCTTCTTTTTATAGTGTTTTATCTTTTTGGTGTATCTTTTTTTTTGTTCATTTATAAAAAAAATGTAAGATTTAAATAGAGGGAATTGAATGAGGTGAAAAGTAATAGTTCAATTTACAAATTAAACCTTACAATTAAATAGGGACTAAATTAAAAGAATGAATATTTTAGTCATTATTTTAAAAACTAGACTAGATTGGACAATCGAACCATTTGGCCTGAGAACTGCTCATGTCACCAGTTTTGTTTTGGCCTTGAATTTCTATTTTACAAAAAAAAAAAAAAAACATTGAAATTGTCAGAGAACTGTTGACCCGGATGGTTTAACCATTAAAATTTTAAACCTGGCTAATGGTTCTCGAGTTGCATTCAAACTAATTCCAAAATTTTTATTTATTTTAAAATAGAAATTAGAAAATAAAAAAATTGAAAGAAGAAACTTTCATATCTCATAATCTCACTGAAAAATCAATGCAAGAGATGAGAGATTAAACGTCGATCTTATATTAAAACCTGAGATACACCAATGAAACAAATGATTTGGAATTTGAGAGAGATGTAAAAAGAGAGCAACTAGTGTTGTAGCGGTAGTGATGATGAACATGGAGATAGCTAGTGGCGAATCCTCCTCCTCCTCCTTCTTCTTCTTCTTCTTCTTCTTCTTCTTCTTAGGGCAAAATGGTTCTACAACAATGGTCGGTGACACATGGTGACAACTGCCTCCAACGACACTTCTCTTATTCTCTTTCTTTTTTCTGATCACTTCTCAGCTTTAACCAATCACCTCCTTCTCAAAGCCTCACACTCCCTTCTCATAATAATGTATATATATTGTGGACTTTAACATAATCTTAATCTAACGATCAAAATAAAAAGTTACATTATCTTTTACATCTTACCGGTTTGACTCACTCAAACTGGATGGTTGAACCATTGACAAAATCCGGAATCCAAAGCGGTTTCGTTTTTGGGTTGGTTTTTAAAATCTTGATTTTAGTCAAAAGAAAGTTCCACAATCTTATTCATATTTTTAATAGTAGTGTAAATATATAATTATAGATGTGTTCATTTTTTTTTTATATTTCTGTGTATACAAATAATTCTAAAATGTCACACTTACTTTTTTTTAATATGATAAATACATGACATTATACATGTACTTGAGTGCTTTTCTTGCAAAATTTATATATTTTTTTATTTGTATATTTTATTATTTATTTATGACATTAAAGGTTAACACATTTAACCCAAAATTATATTTTATTTTTGATTAATTCTAAATTATGTATTTCTTTTTCATTATCAATAAAAATAATTATTACTTATTATACTTATTTTTTTTATTAATATAAGTATAATAAATGTGTCTATTTTTTATATATTTTTAAATTTATATATTTATTTCTATTTAAAAAAAAATTATTACCTTTCTATGACTTCATAGGTTGATCATATTCGGATGGTTGAATAGCTTAGCCACCACTTGGATAAAGAATGGTTTTGTTTTTGAGTCATTTTTAAAATATATGGGTTTATATTGTTAAAAATATTGATATAGATCTAATTAGTAGCATTTATTAGTGAAAATAACTTAGGACTGAAGAGAGGATTAAATGAGGTGGAAAATAATAATTGAAGTTACATGTTCAACCCTTAAAATTAGAGGTGGATTAAATACACAAATATGACAATTACAATAGCCATTAAAGCTAGCATTCCAACTATAATAAAATGACTTTTATACCCTTTATCAAATAAAGAAATAGAGGTCGGGTAATTTTAATGGAAAAAATTTTCACATTGCATTCACACTTTTATATATAGTATAAATTTACTTGATTAGAAAAAAAAGCAATCCATTTTAATCATTATGACCATCTGAAATGTGTCTAAATTGTATTTTATGCATGAACACGGCTTATGACCTATTATATGACTTTTGAGAGGTACGATTTACATGGTGTTTGATAACGCTTTTAAGGGGTTTGAAATCTGAAAACTCTAAATTTTCAGACGCTGCCTTTGTTTGGATTGTCCTCTGATTAGTAGATCTAAAATCCAAATTCAGATCTTAATTGATAAGAGGCGAACTAGGTCTTTAATGTTGTCAGACGCGTTTCAGACTTGTGTGAAAGATATTAATATCCTTGAAAAATTTTTAAAATGACTTGTTTTTGTCCTTCGTATAAAATAAAAAAGATAGGTTATTCAACACCTTCACTGGGACGAGAATAGAGCTCCACCGCCATTGAGTTCTCTCGCAGGTATGGTTTTGACTTGCAGATGGATTTGATTTCTTCACGTTTTCTTTCATAAGCCTTAGGGTTTCTATTTTGATATATTGGAGATTAAAGAAAGTATCTTCAATAGATTTTGTAAATATGGGAAAGCTTTGTATAATATGGATTAGCTGCTGAGTTTTGGTAGCAAAATGCAATATTAAAATGCTGTGTGATTGGCTGATGTTGCATTTTTTTCTAGCAAATTTCCACCGCTTTATTATGTATAAGCTTAACCATATTATATTCCTTTGAATTGAGAATTGAATGTGTAGGGACTATACTTTGTGGAAATTATTTGTATTTTTAATATTATTTGTATTTTTTTAATAATTTATTTTTATATTATTACTTGTATTAATCATCGAATATTTTATTCTTTATTCATTATCAATGGAATTTATATATTTTTAATGCTATTTGATTTTTGATAATTTATTTTTAATTTTTCAATTTTGTATAAATTTTATTTGAAGTAATTATTAATTATCTATTTTTATTAATTATTAAATATTTTCATAATATTTTGGGTTGAGTATTAATTATTTTATTATTTTTTATTAGTCATATATATTTTTATTAATTTGACTTGTGTTATTTACTAATTATTAATTATTTCTATTAATTAGTAATTTTTAATTATTTCATTAATTTTTAAAAAGTATTTTAATTATTATTTGTGTAAATTACTTATTATTAATTACTAAATGTTTTTACTAATTATTATTTATTAATTATTTTAATTTTTATTAAGTAATTAATTATTTTCATATTTTTTAGGCATTAATTATTTTTTAATATTTTATTTGTGTTATTTATTAATTAATAATTAGTATTTTTAATTATTTTAATTTTTTTGTGTAAATTATTATTTATTATTTATTTTTACAAATTATCAGTTATTAATTATTAATGAAGGGTGATTTGGCACGACCTAGTAAGAAGGGGACACGTAGACACGATCTGCTCGAGGGGTGACAACTCAGCCAAACAAACCCAGTTCGCAACATTCAGAGCTCGGGTATTCAACCATCTCGGCCCAAAAACCACCTCGGGGTAGAGACACCTCGACACCCAATCCAATTCGGGACAAAAGAACTGAAGTGCCAGTTCGGAGCTAAAGAGCCGAAGCGCCATGTAATCGACTCCAAAGGCCTCCCCATTAGACCTCGAATTTCTCGGGATCGCGACGAGACTCATCCTAGCTCTGCCTAAATTAGAGTTAGACGATAAACCTTATCAACATATTGCTCTCCTTAAAAAATGGAACAGATCTTATCCGCACAGCCCGGAGCTCTTTTGTAAGGCCCACGACTACTCCATTATATAAGGACATGAAACCCCAAGGCAAAGGTACGCATGATTATTTACTCACTAGAATTCAAGCATTCAAGTATTCAACTCGCATCCACAGTATAGTATTGACTTAAGCATTGGAGCGACCTCGCCAGGTTAGCCACCTCAAGTTCTCTGATCTACTATTTTGTAGCTTGGTCCAGCTCGCTGCGCAACTGGAGTTCGGATCATCTTCCAGGTAGGAGTATCTAGATCACGCACCATCAATTGGCGCCGTCTATGGGAAATTGATCGAAAGGTCATCCCAATCTTAGTTGCAGTTTTATTTTTCGATTTATCCCAATGGATTTTTCCATCAACATAGGAAAAAGCATCGAGATGAACGTCACCGGGGGGCAAGATCAGCAATCAACCTTCCCCCAAGGTCCTATGGTATGCATTTGCTAGTTTACTATTCCTCTTATAGCTTCAGGAGTCCCATCATTGTCCGTACCGCAGGGCACTACACAAGTGAGCGTCCCGCTTCCCCCAATGGGTTCAACTTTCCCCGAGCCATCTATGGCCCTTCCTGGAATCGAGCTCCCAATTCTATGACCTCATTCAGTGCATCCGGACAATACAGATCCAGATGCAGCAGGTCCAACAGTTCCAACAATATCAGCAGTACTATCTGTACCAGCAGTATCAGCAGTAGTTCCCACCACTACAGCCGAACCAGTAGTCAATTCCACCCCGGCACCCAGGGTTATGTTAGGGCCAGAGCCCGAACCGACCAAGGGACCTCGCAGGTGTTGGTTCCTCCTAGGGGTCAGGTTTCGCCCTGTGGGAGGAGAGACGGTCAATACACTCCTCAAGTCTCGCAAGGAAATTTTAAAAACAGGTCCGGGGATAGTCAATTCAGTAGGGCCAATCCGACTCGGCACTCCCAGTAGGAAAATAACGGCTTGCGAGGAGATAACAACAAGCCCGGAGTTCGGGGTGCAAACTCGAGGCAGGACCCCTCCATCCCTCGTGATAGTCGGTGTGAACCCCACAACCAAGAGAACCCGGAAAGAAGGAACCAGGATCCACCTAGTGATAATGTCCATAGTGATGCCAAAATACCATATCAGACTGAAATCAATAGTACCAATGCCGAGTCAGCGAGGAAGCAGCAGCGGCGACGTCGCAAGACACGCCGCTCCTCGGCCAGAAACAGTCCGCCAACAAAGCCAAGCCAGCAAGCAGAGCAAGCTAAAGAAAAGGAAGAAGTGAGCTTGGTGGCAACGAAGATTGTGCCTCCATTGCTTTTCCGGTCATCTCCTCTGTCTCCCAAGCTCCTAGCAACTCCGATGCCGAAAGACTTCAAGGTGCCCCTGTTTGATAAGTATGACAGGTCGTTTGACTCCAATGAACAAGTGGATTCCTTCCAGTCTCAGATGCACCTAGTTGGGGCTGACGAGTCTTGCATGTGTGTGGCCTTCTCCATTACATTTAGGGGGGTAGTTCGAACTTGGTATCGGAACCTCGCGCTAGGCTCCATCAAAAGCTGGTCCCAACTTGCCGACCTGTTTACTACGCACTTCATTACCAGCAAGAAGTGCCCAAAGTTGCAAGAAAGCCTTCTGAACGTGGTTCAGAGGGAAGGAGAATTTATCATAAGCTATATAAAGCGCTTCAACGATAATTGCTTGTAGATACTGGACCTCGATCCAGCAATGCGACTCACTGCGGAAAAGAAGGAATCACCCATAAAGAGTTCAAGTGGCACGTGGTAGCTAACAAAGCAAAAGATATCACCAAGTTCCTCAAGTTGGTAGATTAGTTCATTGGTACCAAAGAGGAGATCAACCAAAAGATTGACAATCCACCGCCGGGAAAGAGGAAGAGAGAGAATGAAGGGACAAGCAATGGTGGGCAAAAAAGAAAGAAGAGCAAGTCCCCGAGCAGGGAAAGAAGCAAGTCAAGAAGCCGGTCCCCTCACGCACCCACAAGCCAGACTGGCGCTCTAGGACCCCGCCTGTGGAGAGAACGAGCTATACGCCTTTGAATGCTAAGCGAGGAGAGATCTTAATAGCTATTAAGGATTCCTCCTTCGTCAAATGACCTCCCAGGTTAAGGGGAGACCTAGCAACAAGAAACCCGAATCTCTACTGCCATTTCCATCGAGATCATGGACACGACATGGAGAATTGCAGGAATCTCCACAACGAGATTGAGGAACTTATCCACTGTGGGTACTTGAAGAATTACATATTGCGAGAAGAGAGAGGACAAGCAGATCGACAGGTAGATCGATAGGGATACTAGATGAGGAACGGCCCCGAGGTCAGCAGGCTGAATGAGCAACCACCGCGACAGTTGCCAGAGGAAAGACCAGTCCGCGGGGTGATCAACATGATCACCGATGGGTCCATCATTTTCGGATGTACATCAGTAGCTGGGAGGACCTCGGTCCATGAATTGGAGAACGAAGGTGAAAACCCACCAAAGTGACCTCGGCTCGAAGAACCGATCTACAATAGAGCAACTTGAAACCAGTAGATATTCCTTTGATAGGGTTCAGCGGCGAGGAGGTCAGATCTCTTGGTCGAATCACAGTACCCATGGAAGCCGGCACGTGGCCAAACATTGTGCGATTAGAGCACACGTTCTTGGTAGTCACGACTCCCTCCCCCTACAACGCAATAGTAGGTTGGCCTATCACGCACATTTTACGTGCGATAGTGTCCACTTAATACTTAGCAATAAACTCCCAACTACTTAAGGAGTGGGAGTCATGCGAGTAGACTAACTCGAATCCCGCAAGTGCTACGTGGTTTCCTTAAAAGAAAAAAGCAAAACTGGTAGAGGATGTCGAGCTCAAGAAACCGATGGAGTATACCAACGAACGGGCTACCCCGTAAGAAGAAACGATCCACATACCAGTCTCTGTTGTCGAACTAGCGAAAATTCTTCAAATCGGTGCCTCGATCAGCGAACCACTTTGAACCCGGGATTGATCCAAAAATTATAACTCACAAACTTAATACCGACCCTTTAGTCGGGCCAGTAAGACATAAGAAACGCAACCTCGCCCCTGAACGTTGAAGGGTAGTCGATGAAGAGGTTGGGAAACTCCTTGCAGTAGACTTCATCAGGGAAGTCCATTACCCGAGCTGGGTGGCCAACCCGGTTCTAATGAAAAAGGCCAATGGCAAATGGCGCATGTGCATTGACTACACCGAGCTGAACAAAGCCTGCTTGAAAGACTGCTTCCCGCTGCCCAAGATCAACCGCCTAGTGGACACAGCCTCAGGGCATGAGTTGCTGAGCTTCCTGGACACCTATTCCGGTTACACCCAGATTAGGATGGATCCCGCTGACAAAGACAAGACCACTTTCATAACTGAGCTCAGGTTATATTATAACAAGGTCATGCCCTTCGGATTGAAAAATGATGGGGCAACATTACAGCGCCTTGTAAATAAAATTTTTGAGCCATCGATTGGCGACAAAGTAGAATGTTATATTGATGACATGGTCATGAAGACCCAGTTTTCAAATTCTTTGTTGGATGATTTAAAAGATGTTTTTCAAATTTTACGAAGATATAACATGAGATTAAATTCGAATAAATGTGTCTTCGGAATCACTTCGGGTAAATTCCTAGGCCATATAGTCAACCGACGTGGCATCAAGGCCAACCCAAACAAAATAAAAGTGATCCTAGAGATGAGACCGCCCCTGAAAATAAAAGAGGTCCAGAGGCTGATTGGTTGGATAGCCACCCTGAGCCGCTTCATGTCTAAAACGGCAGACCGGTGCCTACTCTTTTTTAAAGCTATAAAAAAGAGCAAGAACTTCGAATGGACTGAAGAGTGTCAGCTCACTTTTGATGAGCTGAAAAGGTACTTAAGTACCACCCCAGTTTTAACTCGGCCCGAAGAAGGGGACGTGTTAAAACTATACCTCTCTGCGAACGATGAAGTGGTTAGTTCGGTACTGATCAAAGAAGTAGATCAGGTTCAACGACCCATCTACTATGTTAGTAAAATTTTGCAAGATGCAGAAAGTAGATATCCAAAGATCGAGAAACTAGCATACGCGTTGATCATAGCATCCCGGAAACTTCGCCCGTACTTCCAGGCCCATACTATCGTTGTTCTCACCAACAAACCCCTGAGGCAGATTCTGCTCAAGCTCGAGGTGTCTGGAAGATTAACGAAGTGGTCCATCGAGCTATGCGAATATGATATCCAGTATGAGCCTCAACCAGCAGTCAAAGCCCAAGTCTTGGCAGATTTTGTAGTAGAGTGCACGTTCGGCGCAGCGACCCCCGAGTTGAACGAGCTCGCTCACACGATGGGAGCATCAACAAGTAGGGAACCTGGGACGAGGAGCCCTGGATCCTCCACGTAGACGACTCGTCCAACCAGCAGGGAAGCGGTGCAGGACTGATACTGTACGGCCCAAGCGAGGTGAAGCTGGAGTATGCTCTCCGGTTTGGATATGAGGCATCGAATAACGAGGCAGAATATGAAGCATTGATCGTCGGGCTAACCTCATCGTATGCAACAACTCACAACTAGTGGTCAACCAAGTCACTGGTGACTACGAAGCCCGTGACCCAACTATGACAACTTACTTGACCAGAGTCAGAGCGATCCAGCTTCGTCTCCTGCTTTATCAAGCAAATTCCGAGGTCCAAGAACGCTGAGGTCGATGCCTTGTCACGTCTAATGAGCACGAGCAGCAACACTATGCAAACTGTGTACCTAGAGGACTTACCTCAGCCCATCATTCTTGGGGGGGGGGGGGGCAGAAGAGGTTGCTTCCGTGTCACAAGCGGAACCCAGTTGGATCGACCCACTCGCTGGTTATCTGCTCCACGGGACCCTACCTGCAAAATGCAATGTGGCTCGGAGGGTAGAGCGCCAGTCAGCCAAGTACGTCCTCATAGACTGGCAGTTATACAGAAGATCCTTCACGCTACCTTATCTGCGTTGTCTACGACCCTCAGAAGCTGAGCACGTACTACACGACACCCATGAAGGCTTGTGCGGTGGACACTTGGGGGTAGAGCCCTCGCACAGAAATTATTAAGGCAATTCTATTATTGGCCTACAATGAAGGCAGGTGCACTCGAGCTCGTCAAAAAGTGTGACAAGTGTTAGAGGCATGCCAACATCCACCACCAACATGCTACTGATTTGAAATACCTCACCAGCCTGTGGCCCTTTGCACAGTGGGGAATCGACTTCCGCCAACAACAAGGCAGAGGAGGTTCTTGGTTGTAGCAGTAGATTATTTTACGAAGTGGGTGGAAGCCGAACCCCTAGTAACGATCACAACCCGTAACATATAGAATTTCTTCTAGAAAAGCATAGTATGCCGCTTCAGACTACCCCGGGTGCTGATATCCGACAATGGGAATCAGTTCGAAGATGTTAAGTTTCAAAACCGGTGTGCCGAGATGGGGATTCAGCAAAACTTTACCTCGGTGGCACACCCCCAAGCGAACGGACAAGCAGAAGTAACTAACAAGGCGATACTTCGCGGACTAAAAGCTCGCTTAACTCAAGCCAAGGGATTGTGGGTGGATGAACTACCTAGTGTCCTTTGAGCCTACCAAACTACTATCAAGACTGCGACGGGTGAAGGCCCCTTCAACCTCACGTATGGCATAGAGGCGGTGATCCCGACAGAGATCGAGGTACCCACATTACGATTGGAGGCTTATGATGAGGAAACAAACGATGACGAGCTCCATACCATCCTGGACCTGGTAGAGGAGGTGCGAAACTTAGCCTACATTCGGACTACAGCCAATAACAGAGAGTAGCTCGGTACTATAACACCCGAGTCAAAAAATGATAGTTTCGTGTTGGCGACATGGTTCTTCGGAAAGTTATGGTACCTGAGCCCGACGTAGGTAAGCTCGGACCGAATTGGGAAGGTCCGTACAGTGTAAAGCGAGTATTCGGGAAAGGCACATATGAGCTCGAGACTTTGGAAGGGAAGTAGGTACCTCGAGCATGGAATATCGATAACCTAAGAAGGTACTACTTATGAGCCCGTGACTCCAAGGAAAAAATTATCTAAGTTTATGTGACTACTGAACTGGTCAAAAAAGACGACCGACTGGAGAGAGGACTGTGAGTCACTCCCAGAAGCCTAAGGGCTATGGTGCCGAGTTGACAAAAAGACCTCGACACTACAATAAGTCCTAGTCACCTCTTCGACATAGGCAAACAAGTCCTAGTCGCCTCTTTGGCATAAGGCAGATAAATCCTACTCACCTCCTCGGCATAGGTGCAACAATCCCCAATCGCCTCCTCGGCTTGGGCAAGTATGTAGCCCGTGCATAGACAGGTCGGGTATATACCCTACAGTGTCTATCCACCCCGACGTACAACAAAGATAAGGTTAATCCCACCTGGAGTCCAGTTAGCTAGTATGGCACTTCGGGATAACCAATCACCTCTAAGTAGCCCGTGCATAGACAGGTCGGGTATATACCCTATAGTGTCTATCCACCTTGGCGTACAAAAACATAAGGTTACTCCCACCTGGAATCTAGCTCGCTAGTCTGGCACTTTGGGAAAACCAACACTTAGAAAATTTTTTTACTTAAAAAGATTTTTGCACAAGATTTTTTGAATCATTATATTTCATTAACAAAAGGTTCCGAATACATGGTTACTATAACCGGGCTCGGACGCTCGGGACATACACTATATGGAGGGGTCCAAGAAAATTGGCATGTTTAAACATCAGATCCGCCAGAGTCCCCTCCAGCAGGTAGGTCGATCTCCATGTGGTCCTCCTCCACGTCATCTCAACCTACATCCCTTGACGGTCTTGCCTTGAGAAGTTTGTCATCGCTTTCTCCCTCGGAGGAGTCAGGTTCCTCGCCAGCCTCCTTCGCCATTTCTGGAGTAACGGTGGACATGGAGATGGATCCAAAATCGAGCTTAGGGAACTTCTACCGCATCAACCACTTGCAGAGCTTAAAGCCTGATAGGTACATTTCATAGCCATACTTGACCTGGAGGTCGTGAAACTCAGGGGACTCCTTGAACTCCTTGATTGTGCGATCTCTTCCCTAAATCCTCGCCTCCTGAATGGTGGTGTCGAAGATTTCGATGCACTCCTTGTTCATCGCCTCAAGGTTTTCATTCTCCCGGATGAGAGCTTCCTTCTCCCCCTTGAGCTTCTTCTTCTCCTCCGTTAGCATTAGGATCAGCTCCTCCTAGCTCCGAGCTCCCTTCTTGGCTCTAAGAACTTCACCCCGAGCTAAATCTAGCTCACGGTAAAGCTTCCAAGCATTCTCTTTTGTCTCTTAAGCTCACTTCAAGCGGATCTCAGATTGGTAGACGAGCGAGTGGGTAGCGGAGTTCACCTAAAAAATAGAAAGCAAGTGTAAGTGTCATTGACAGAAGAATAAGAAAGTAAACGAAGGGGTTGGTTACTTACCACCATACAGTAGCTAGTTGCCCTCCCTCTGAGTTGACTTGTTGGCATGTCAGCCACTTTGCAACCATCGCAGGAAACACGACATCTTTGCTCTTAAGGAGCCTGAGCCTCGGAGTCATTATGCTCTCCTTTGCTAAGGGGGCTGAGGCTCAGGCACAGAAGTACCTTCGGGCTCGCGAGGTGGGGTCCCCTCATCCTGATCCTTGTTCAAGACAACAGCCGGAAGTTGGGGGCAAACCTCCTCCCCTGGGAGCTTGGTAGAGGGTGGCTCTGGCGCTGCGACCTCGGGTTTGGCAGGAACCGAAGAGGTGGCCTCCTCTCGACGGGACCTCTTCGAGGCCTTTCTCTTCTTCCCCTTCTGAACACTCCTTAAAAGGTTAACGGCGTCAACACCCATCATAGCTTTTGCAAGAGAGAAGAAAAAGAGTTAGCTGCAAACTAAAGTAAGTGTGAAAAGGAAAAAGGAGAAGTAATGTGTGTGCCAAGGTGGAGGCCTACCAAGACTCAGCCCAGCTCGTACAAGCTTCTCCTCGGCTAGGAAATCTTCCATCTCAAGGCCGAGGTCCCTCAAGAGTGGATGACCGCCTTAGTCTCTGGATCCAACCTCACCCCGGGGTCCTTAATAGCCACTCGCTAGTAAGTCGGGAATGGCCATCCTTTAGGGTTCCGAACAAAGAAATACCTCCTCTTCCAGGCCGATACCTTGTTTGGGTTACCGAACAAGACCTTGAACCCAGGGCGAGGTGAGATATAGTAGCTTTGCCGGGTGTCCCCGTGAAGGCAAGGAGAGTTCTTCTTAATGGAACAAATCAATCTAAAGATGTCTAGGGTAAGAGGTCGATTATACTCGTGGAAAAGTGAGATCGTACCAACAATGGTACGGATGAAGTTTGGGTGTAGTTGGTCAATAGTGATGTTAAAGAACTTAATGATTTATACGATGAAGGGGTGGAGTGGCAAACACAGCCCAGCTACGAGCTGCTCCTCAAAAACCACGAGTTCGTGATGATCGTGAACCCAAGGGTACTGACCCAAAGGAATGCTGAAAATAAGAGTGTCGGGGAGACGGTAATGAGCTATCAAGGACAACAAGCTATCCGAGGTCATCGTGGAAGGGCCAAAGTTGTCCAGATCCCGACCTCGAGTAGAAGACAAGACCCCCTCTCCGGAGGTCGGCCGCTCTACCTAAGGTTCAGGTTCCTCAAGCTGAGATGGCCCAACGTCAGGTAAAGGCATTTCTCCTAAAAGGTTTAAAGAGGAACTCTCTAGCAAAGAGCTGGCCTCACCGACGGGAGCTGAGGACCGCACCTCGGCATCCCCGGGCTCGTTAGAATCCCTAAGTAACCTATCTATACTAGCACTAGACATATTGGACAAGAAAAGGAAAAGGGAACAACTAGTGAAAGAAGATGAACTCACCAAAGAAGACGATAACGACCTCGAACACAAGGGAGAGAATGGCGAGCTAAAGGACTCTGATGCGATCTCAGGAGAGCTCAGTTACACGATTTATGGCGAGGATAATGGACCCTTCGGCCCCCTATTTATAGTCCATCACATCCGGTAATCAACGGTTGGGATCTGTGCGATCCGACGGCTCCCATGAAAACCGGCTGCACGCTACCCGAGAACAAAATCGGTTGAGCGCGCCCTTTGGCGTCCGCAGAATTTATAAACAGTGTGACGTCCGCACGTGACCGAGATGCGATCTAGGTTATTTCGTGGTTGAACCAGATGATTGAACTGGTCTGACCAACGGTTCGCCCTCCAAGTCGCCTAGACTTCGTGCCAAATCTACCTGGACTTGTCATGAACTCCCCGCACCGGGTCAGGACCCCTAGCACGAGGTGTGGGGGCAATTGATGAAGGGTGATTTGGCACGACCTAGTAAGAAGGGGACACATAGACGCGATCTGCTCGAGGGGTGACAACTCAGCCAAACGAACCCAGCTCATAACACTCGGAGCTCGGGTATTCAGCCATCCACTTCGGCACCCAATCTAGTTCGGGACTAAAGAACCGAAGTGTCAATTCGGAGCTAAAGAGCTGAAACGCCACATAATCGACTCCAAAGGCCTCCCCAACGGACCCCGAATTTCTCGAGATCGCGATGGGACTCATCCTTGCTCCGCCTAAATCGGAGTTAGACGATAAACCTTATCAACACATTGCTTTCCTTTAAAAATAGAACAGATCTTATCCGCACAACCCAGAAATCCCAGAGCTCTTTCGTAAGGCCCACTACTACTCTATTATATAAGGACATGAAACCCCATGGCAAAGGTACGCGTGATTATTTACTCACTAGCATTCAAGCATTCAAGTATTCAGCTCGCATCCACAGTATAGTACTGACTTAAGCATCGGAGCTACCTCACCGGGCCCCGGGTTCTTTGATCTATTATTTTGCAGCTTGGTCCACCTCGCCGCGCAACTAGAATTCGGATCATCTTCCAGCTAGGAGTATCTAGATCGCGCACCATCAATTATTTTAATATTTTTAGTAAATATTAATTGTTTTTATTAATTTTACTTGTGTTATTTATTAATTATTAATTAGTAATTTTTAATTTATTATTTCTTACTCGTATTGTTTCAATATTATTTTGTAGTTAAAAATTATTTTTTATGAGATAATGCGAATTGAACTCAACATTTCCGAATAGTATGTTGTAGGGGTAAAATAGTAAAATGAGTGATTTTCAGATGCTATAGGGTTGATCCAACACAAACAAACTTATTGATTTAGAGATTCTAAAAAGTAAAAAAACACCTATGCTTCTTTCCATATTTCAAAAACAAATAATATCTTTTTAACTTTTTAGATTAATCAAACGTCACCGACATGGATACATACATGTGCGATCCAACCTCTAAAATATCAAACCCCATTTCAATGTTACCAAACGCACCATTAGGCACTACAACATCATGATGTTAACTAATGCGTATATATCAAGGATTGTATGTTTGATAGGCTTAACATATATAGGGAGATTGCTATTGTATGTCTTACCTTTTATTTATTAACCTTAGAGTACTAGATAGAAAACTAAAAATAATAGCACTAACATAACGACTTTTATGCAATTTTTGTGACATCCCAGTCCCAGATGGTCAACCAACGTGACCTTTAACTAACGTGGAGCTCACAAAAGAAGTATTCATGGCCTGAAAAAGGGCATACGTATGAACATTACTTTTATCATTCTATCTTATCATCGCCTTATAAATACATGTTTAGGATTACATTTTGGGACAAACTCGTACTCTATACACATTAAGACCTAACTTGGACAGACCAAGGGGGAAAAGCTACTCACACGTCTCTATTTCTTCTTTGAAAAAAAATAATAGAAGTTAGAAGCCAACCATGTTTCTATTTCTTCTTGGAGGAACGGTTGTACTGTTATTTTTTCCCTTTTTTTTTTTTATAATCTGATCTGAAGTAAATTTGATGTTTTACCCAGAAAGGTATATATTATTTATTATTCGGTAGGTGCGGATGAGAAATCTCTGGATATCAAACCGTTGTCGAATTTATTTAGTGCAATGGACGGATCTCCATGCAGTCTCGACTCTCCATCTAAATACGAGAAAATCATCAAATAAATAATATAAAAACCTTGTGTAATTTCGCTATATTGACCGTAGGATTAGGATCGCCTGAATTGAGAAGGGTAATTTCGTTATATAAAAATAATATTTTGGGGGGTAAAACCGTCATACCAGACCATACGACAACAGTGGCATGTAAAAAACCACGGGAAGCCGGGAGTGTTGCGGCTGTCCCAATTTGCAACATCGACGACTTTACGAATCACCGTCTATATCTATTCACTATGATACAGAACAGATATAATACGGTTAAAACAACGGATGGATTTTGATTGATCAAAACTCTTTTTCATATCATATCTTTTCCATATCATAAATTTTTCAAACCTCCAACAAGTCGTGGTTGTACACTTATACTTTTTGTAGAGAGAAAGAGAGAGATACACCGTAAACTCACTTCCTTAATATCTAGATAGGTTGTCGACGCGGCTGATATCGCTGGCGTACACGAAATAAGAGAATCTCTAAAACACGGAGTCAACGGCGAGAATATTCTTTGTCGGCAGGAGCCGGGAACAGGAAGCCCCTCTGTCTCTGGTAGTCCAGTTTATAAATGACACGTGTAAAATAGAAAAAATGGAGGAGCGGTAAACAGAGACAGGTGATGGGCATGACAATGACAGGTCATAACTCATAAGAGGAGAGGAGGAAAGAGGTACACGTACATCCAATTCATCCAATCCTCCCTCCTATTTATATGGGGGTTATACTTATTACTTATACACAATCACGTCATTGCAAAATATTAAATATATATTTTGCACGTCGGTCTGTCACCGTCCCCTTCCCCATACGATCCTTCATCAGTTTTGTGTTGTGTGGCTGAGGAGGCGATCCTTTCCTGTTTTTTTTTTTTTAACGATTGGCTTCCTCGCGTTGGCAAATATTGCTCGCTGGTTCCTATTCGAATCTGAACCTGCCCGGATTCAATTCATGTATAACTGGATTAAATATGGATGACGGATCCATCCCAACCTCATCAATTATTATAGGATCTCACAAACATGTCAATGTATATGTTTTAATGTTTTAAGTTAGGGCAAATTTCTTAAATTATTTTTATTGTTTAGTTAATTGATTAATTCTATGTTTATTATTTATATGTTGTCTTAAACCATTTTTAATGTTTCTGACAATTGTTATTGTCGTAAAATTATAACGGAAGGATGAAATATCCCTTTTACTTTTATGTTAAGAGAAAAACTGTGGGAGAGACAAACGTTTTCGCTCCAAGGTGACTCTAGCATCAGAGCCTTCTATGGTCCCTAAAATTCGGAAGGTGCCATCCGGACTGGTGAAGAAATTCAAAAGCTTCCTTCCCTCCTTCTCCCACTGGTCCAAAACAGTGGAAGAACCCAACTCGGGCTTCTCCATCAACAAGATTCTCAGATAAAGCGAGTTCCATTTCAGGACAGGCCTTCGCTCATAATCATAGTGCCATAGTTATGAACCTGAGAAATTGAACAGGGAATTGAGTTCTTCAAATTTGGGTCCGTTCGAATAACAATTGAGTGATAAACCTCTAAAGTAGCTAGTGAATAGTGGGAGGTAGATGAGAGAAGGAGATGTTGCAAAGGAGATGGAGCTTGGTTCGATCAAGAGAGGCTTCATGTCCGGGCTACTTGATCGTGGATTGTTTTCGAATTCTCTGGAGAAGGGGCTTGATCAATTCCAGAGGAGCTTCTCTCACAGGGGATGTAGGGTTGACTTGTCAAGAAATGGGAGATTAGCAACAAAAAATATTAGGATCGGAGATTGCAAGAGAGGTGGAAGTGGGAGCCAACGGGGGAGGAGATAAGCAGCTGAAGGCAAAAGGGGACATCTCTTTCCCTACTTTCCAAGGACCGACTATGGTTGCCTGGGTTGTGGGGATTAGATAAGTGTTGTTGTAAGTATGGTGGTGGTTAGGCTACGTAAGAGTAGTCTCCTTGAAAGACGAAGGAAGACTCAGGGCCGGAAGTAGGGTTGAAGGCTAGGGTAAATGGTAAGGTGATAAGACCGAATGGGTAATGGGATGATCGAATGATAATTTCGTTATGAGATGATCTCTCATTTATAAGGAGGGATCCTGAGGTTTCGAAAGAAAGAAGCAAAAAGTGTTTGATTCCCATTAGAAAAGGGAATATTGGATTCGTTGCCGATTACTAAAGAGCACTGCTAGGGTTTCGCCATGTGTCTTATGAGATCTCTCAAGGATGAACTTTCCTTCCACCCAAGGATTCTCATAATTCATGTGTGCTACTTTCTTTCGTGATCCATCTAACCAACGTGGCACCGGTGATGTCATTTATTTAGTGGGCACACTTTTATTAAACCCATGTGGCACCTTATCACGCGTGTAATTTAAAGATGCATGTGTAGCCGGTATTTATTCTCGGTCTACAGTGATCCCGTGGTTTTGTAATGGTCTTGAGTTCATCGCAATTCTACACGTGTCCGAAGTTCATCGCAAAACTGCGCGCGTCCGAAGTCTATCATAGAACCGCGCTCTTAAAGTTCATCGCGACTCGTCTTAAGTACGAGTTTGTCTCAATCGTGCGATGAGTTATACATTCATCGCAGACATTCGATGAGTTATAAGCTCATTACAGGCAACCAATGAGTTGTGAACTCATCGCAAGCGTCAATGTGGTATCAATTCAATATCTTCAATACTCTGATGATCTGAGCGATCACTATGTACCTATAGTTGTAATAGAGTAAACAACTAGATTTGTTCATATCTTTCCCTAAGCTAACTATCGATGCCCGAGGAGGAGGAATCACAGGTCCCAAAAACATATCCTTTTAGATCTATTGTGGTGAATGGGTGGGTACCAATCCGATGCAAATCTACAAACAGAATTGGGGAGGAGTTGTTGCTGAGTTTAAATTCATTGCTGCAATGAGTTGTAGTGGTGGTGATGAAACAAGGGAAGTGAACGAGAGAGAACAAAGGGGAAGAAGAAGAAGGGGATAGATGGGGAAGAATTGTTGCTGAGTTTAAATTTGTTGCTGCAATGAGTTGTAGTGGCGGTGATGAAACAAGGGAAGTGAACGAGAGAGAACAAAGGGGAAGAAGAAGAAGGGGATAGATAGATAGAGACAGAGAGAGAGAGAGAGAGAGAGAGAGAGAGAGGGCTGAAGGTGGAGGGGGTTATCGCTGCCACTGGTTAAGGATCGAGCCAGCTAAGGCACCGTCCATTTACAGAGGGAAACCTTGATCTCGGTCTTAATATGCTTTGGTTTGAAGCACTGTAACATCATTGTCTTGCTCCTGGTCTCGATGACATTGCCATGTCGCTGGTGGTCCAGTTGGCTTGAAGGTTTCCGTGCACATCGGTCTGGGAGTAGAACTGGACGAGTGTTGCCATGCCATTGGGAGTAGAGTTCGGAATCACTTCCACTGTTCCATTGAGTTTGGGATTGCGAAAGACAACACCGTCATTGGCGACAGCTACAACAACGACGTAAACACCAACATTTACACAGAGGGTAATATTGGGTTTTAAAAAAATTATACCTTACGTATTGTCACATGTGTATGGATTTTCATGGAACATTAACAGAAACTAATAGAGGTATAACTAGTCAATTGTCAAAAAACATAGAGATACTCTAAAACAATATGTAAACAATAAGAGTAAAGTTAGCTAATTAACTAAATAATAAGAGTAGTTTAAGAAATTTACCGTTATAGTTATTTTAAATTTAATATCAAAGTCAAAGTCATTTTTAATTTAATTTAAATTCAAAATATTAACTGATAAAATTTGGACCCAGGTATATCTCTCATATTCAATCCAAATGGTTTGACGCCCCCTTCCTTTCTACCAAACCAAATATGGTAGTAGTTTGATGCTGATAATATTTGAACATTAGAAGTTGGTACACTTGTGGAAGCTATGTCTCATCTTCCCATGCCGGAAAATGAGCCTGTGCTGTTAATCAGGTGATTTAAGGACATGAATGAATGCCAAAGTGCTCGAAGTCTAGGTTGGTTGGCAAATTATTTAATAAAATTGAGTTTGGTAAGATTGATTGCTTTGGCAAGGGAGTTTCACTTGGGGGAAGCTGAAAGCCTTCCTTTCTTTTTCGGCATTTCATTGGCTTTGCGCCACGGGTCTCTGTCTTCTTCGATAGCATTTTGCCGGTTTTCGTTGTTCTTAATGACTGTATTATCTTGGGATGCATTATGAATATTTCTTGGACGAATGTTTGTGAATTCCAAAAAAAAAAAAAAAGAAAAGAAAAGAGAATCATAGAGGTATATATTAGAATGCGTTTAGGAGGATGGAACATGGCTTTAAATTATAACTAAGTATAATTTGGAGTTCAATTTATAACTAAGTATAAAATATAACCACATATTTTAATATTTTGTGTATAGTGTGAATTATTACCGAAACACATGAAAAATGATGAAACAATATGGCAGAAGAATTAAGATATGCATAGAACAGAATGGGGAGACCAATATAAATCTCATTAATATTTAAAATATACTATTAGTTATGATGATTAATTAATTTTTTTCCTTTGTTTTCTTTTTCTTATTAATATGGAAGGAGGATGAACCCATACCGGCCAATACTATTAACAGACAGTTTGATACAACCATATTGTATATTTATTTAACTTTGGTCAGAGTAGTCTCAAGGAAAGGACTGTCTCTTGGACCCAATGAATGGGGAGTTAGATCATTTTTCCCTCTTTTTTTATTGATAAAGTAGGAAAATGACAGTGATTACCAAAGTGCTTTTAGTATCAGAGCCCATTTTTTTTCTTTGAATTTTGAGAGGGGAAAAGGTTGGTCAATGAGATTTTGGTTCCCATTGACCAAAATATCCATATTTATTTTTCAGATTTATATGGGGTATCACTTACCCGAGTAAGTTATGTCCATCTCCTAGGCGGATATTTAAAAAGATTACTACTGGGAAAAATTGACAACACTATTTGATGGGACAAAATTATTTTTTTTTAATAATGGTTAGAACGGTCATTATCTTATTTACCTATAAAATAAAAGAAGATAAATAAATTATTTTTCAAAAAGAGAACGGGGCCTTAAAGTTTTTAATCATTTTGGGGTGTCATTACACTATCCACCCACAATCATATTCTGACAGCGTGAAACTCTCTCTCTATATATAATAGTTTTTTCACGTTTGGTGAAGTTTACTTTTTAACCATATGTAATCGGGATCATTTGATGTAAATGTGAGTACCCCACTCCATGCAGTCGTGTTATTGTCAATGGAGTTCAGATCTCTGTGAAGGTAAAAACTCTGCTGTGCACACCACACATTGGGAATATCTACTGTAGAGATTCCTATTATATGACTGGGTCCGTGCTTGTACAGAGTTTTGCTTAGATATGGTGCCATCAGTGGTGCGGGCAAGTTGATTATAGTGTGAGTAAGAGCTAGTGACTTGTACGTATCAACAGTCATTTTTACAAGTGCTCCCAACCATCTGATCTATCTGTTTATAGTTCGAGCTGGAATCGGCTGGGCCTCATCAATATGAGTGTTGGTAGGATTTAACCTAATATGAATAAATCTCAGCTGCAAACCTTGACAGCCTTGAAATAAATCTTTGAGGAGAAAAATGGAAAAGGATACAGGTATAAGTCTCGTACAAGTTATTTTAAATTCATTTTATTCATAATATATAATATCAAATCCATTTTTTGTTCATTTTATTAATATTAAATATTTTGATCATTTTTAGTTAATTCATTAATAAAATTCAAAATTGATTTGTGCCGATCAATCCAATGAACAAGTCATACATGATACAATCTAGTGGTGCCAATGGATCAGGTTCGACATGGATGTGCTCTAATTCATTCCAAAAGCAAGGTAAACTTATCAGGGGATGTTTGGAACTGTGGTTGTTTTTCAAAAAAACGGTGTCACGTCGGATTCATATAGGCATTTCAACAAATGTCCATGTATCTCATTGTTTGGTTAAGCCAATTATTAAAAAATTGGGCATGCCTCGAAAATTGGGACCCCATCATGCATTGATGAACTGTTTCCCTAATGGTTGACTTGTGTATATCCTTTGTGGTGCTTACTTGTTAGTACATACATGACAAACGGTAGTGAAAATCACCTTACCAAACAACATAGTATTGTTTACTGCCTACGTGGCAGAAGCGTTTTTTTTTTTGGTGAAAAATAAGTCTTGGAAGCGTAGGCATTTTTTCTTGAAAATCAGTCCCAAAAAGCGCTCACGCTTTCAAATACCATGCAGATTGATCCAATCAGGTTGGATGCAGGTTTACCATTTAATCTAACCCATTTACACCCCCTAATTGTTTTTCGAGAAAAACTATTCATTTAGGCTGTGTTTGATTTGAAGGAAAAGATAGGAAAAGAAACATAAAGGAAAAGGTTAGGAAAAGAAGAAAAAGATAGAAAACCTTATACAAGGTTCATAAAGGTTTCTCTACCTTTCTTTTCCTTTCTCTATTTTTTTTCTTCAAACCAAACACAACCTTACTGATGTTCGACAATATGATTGCTTTTGTTTTTAAAATAAAATGCACTCAATATGCAAATCATCCATTATCCACATAAAGCTGGTAGTCAACATATGGTAAGGCAATCAATATGTTTCTCGGCTTGGGTTGAGAGGTTTCAATTTGGCGTACCAACTGATAATAAAAAATAAATAAGGAAATAAAATAATTAAGCTCCATGATAGGTTTCTATAATTAATGTTTATTTAATTATTAAATATCCTTCCACCACCATTTTCTTATTAAAACGCTTATGTTATGTATGCAAATAAAATAAATATTTTTAGTCGTTTATATCACTTCCCTTAAAGGAGTAGCCTACCAAGTACCAACTCACTGGTTGAATGATGATAATGTATTAGAGAGGATAACCACATGTTAGTTACACATTGACTCCCCAATCTACATAAACCCTATATCCCATCATCCATTAGAATATATTAAATAAATGTTCAATTTAAAAGTTTAAACCGTTAGGTGACGTTTTTGAATAAATTTTTATTCTTTAACACACTTCCTTAGGCAAAAGTTCATTGGGCTTTAAACACAGGTTTAATGAGTGTTTTGTAATGTGAACAGAAAATTGGTGGGTGTGAATTGGTTCACACCACACCATTGTGATAGGGATCAATCCACATCATAGTCCACGACTATTTTGAATTGTGGATAAACTATGTGGATTGAATCTATATTTGTGTTCTGTAGGTGTGGTATTGATTGATCCTAACCATACCATAATTCACAATTATTTTGAACTGTGTGGACTAAATCTACATTTGTGTTCTGTAGATGTGGTGTTGATTGATCCATACCATGTTTTTTTATTCTATACATTTCACATATAGTTTGTGAAATAGCTACACAATCAATTATAAATAAGTAATTATACTCAATAACCTAAATTAATTTGGAAATATCATCAATAAATTTATATTAATTGATAAAAAATTATTTTAACAAAAAATAAGTAAGAAAATAATTAAAAAATAACAAAAAAATATTAAAAATTTTAAGTAATTTAATAAATAATTATTAAATTATTTAAAACTTCAATAAAAATAGTAGAACTTATACTAAAAAATCCAAAGGTATTATAGTTTTAAGGGTATAATGATAAAAGACTAACAAAATACTAAGGCATGTGATGTATAATATCACATGCCCCTTTTTGTCCACAAGTTATTGGGGATGGTCCCTGTCCCAATGAATCAGACACCAATTATTATCATGGATGGGACTAAAATTGGGGACGATCCTATCCACAAAATAAACACAGTATTAAACACTACTTTGTGCTAAAATTTAATTAATTATAATGAGGTGATGGGGATCAAATACTAGACTGCCTGTTTATTGGACCACTTTGTCAAATAAGCTCTGATAGCATCTTAAATAACTATTCAACCTAAAAACTTAAGCCATTAGTTGAGGTCCCAGAAGGTTTTTATCCCTAAAAGAACACGTCCTATATGATTATAGCCACACCCAAACTTTTATATTTTTTTTTTCAATTCAAAAACGCCTAAAATTTACATAGGTTGTGGTTTGTATTATTGGTGTTTTGACCTGATGGTGTTTTTGGGTTGAGACACTATCTATATTTAAAATACAAAACCATCTTTCATGCTTGAATCTTGTTGAGTGAAAAACATGTATTTGATGGAAAATGTATTTTTGTTTCTTGAAAGACCTCAGGCTTTTTTACTAAGACTGAGTTTGGAATTGGTGTAAATCAAGAACGATGTAAAAGTTTACATTGGTTTGATTTTATTTGTGTTTGGAAGGAAATCGATATAAAACTCCACTCCGATTTAGATTTATTGGCGATTGGATGAAGTGGAGTTTTACATCATAAATCGATGTAAAACCTCATCAAGCATAAATTTTACATTGATTTTATCGATGTAAAACATTACACTTTTTATCACGGTTTTCAAAATGTAACGGCCACCTATTATACGGTTTAGTGTAAAACGTCATCAGTGTAAAAGTACACTGATGACGTTTTACACTAGATCCAAACGAAGCTAAATAACATGTAAGGGAGGTTAACGTCCGGTGAATTGTTGGAAAAATTAAAACTCTTGTTACATGAATAGTGACAATTGGTACCTCTTTATAGGTGGTGAGTCGGAAATCGGAACTATTGAACTTCTCCTAACACTTTTATTTAAGGCTGCATTTAGAAATGATGTAAATGGAGTGTAAATTAGGGCTGTTCATAAGAATGCCCAACAGTTGGTCGGGTTTTCATCCGTACTGGTTGGTTTCGGGTTGGGCACATACATAAACCGAAATCTTAGGTCGGTTTCAGTTTTCTTGCGTGAAAACCGAAACCAACCCGACCCAAACCGAACAAGTATTCTACTAGTTTAGTAGTTCCACTTCCTAGTTTGAGTAATTTCCTAATTCCTACTACTCTTCTACTTTTAAACTTCTACTAGAACTAGAACTCTAGAAGGCCCATTAGGCAATTACAATTAGAATTCAATTAGGTGTYHTTTYTTAGTTTTTTACYTAGATTARAATTTARAAGGTTTCTAAATTTTTATTTTATTGATTTACCTACCTAGATTTACCTAGTTTTTTATTCTAGAAGGCCCATTATTGACACGTGTTTTTACATGAAGAATTTATTAATTTTATTCTTTACCTGAATTAAATTTAGATTTATCTTGGACTCTTGAATATCAAATTATCAACTAATTCAGATTTTATTTGGCTTTGTACGGGAGCAAAATCGAAACCGATCCAAACCGACTCAAACCGACCAAGTCGGTTTGGTCGGTTTCGGTTCCCACCTTAGCTAACCCGACCAGGTCGGGTCGGTTGGGAAAATCCCAAGAAACCAACCCAACCCGACCCGTGAACAGCCCTAGTGTAAATGCAAATATGCAGAATGCATTATGGTCTATACAAATACAAAGTTGGGTTAGTTTTGCATTGATAAATTTACTTTCTTACCAAACGACTTTTAGTTGTAATGGATGCAAACACAAATTCCGATACACCTTTTCTAACATTAACCACTTCGAATGCAAATTTACTTATTTTTTTTTCAATGTAAATTTACCTCTTATTTTAGGTGTAAACATGCATGGGAAATTATGCTTTTTTGTCATTATCAATACACAAATGCTTTCTTGCTGAATTGGGATATGTTCCTCACAGAACATGCATCACAGCCATATCCCACCATGTATTGGGAATATTTCCTCATGAATAATAAATACAAATACAGAAAATGTTTCCGATGTATGGGCAGGACATGCTGTAAGGCACACTAGATCTATGAAGAACAGATTTGGACTTTTTCTTGCCAAACACCAATAAAACTGAGCTAGAATGCATATATTTACACTGAACTAGCATTTACACCCTATTTGCACCGTTTTCGCATAATCTAAAGTATCTATATATGCAAAATCTTCAACATCCATTTCTACTCAAAACAACCACAAAACCAAATACCACCAAAGTGATAAAGCTTTTGTATGATTGTAGCCTTTAGGTAGGCCTATAGTTAGACCCTTTTTTTTCTTTGGGGCTACTTGAAAGTGCATAGTCCATACACAAGACGAAACCAAAGCAGGGAATCGGAATTGAGAAAACAAAATCATATCATGCATCCTCGAGTGGAAGGGGACCAGACCCGTGAGTAAGGAAACAATAGTTGACATGACCGCTATATGTTCCAACTTCCAACCCAACAACGTCACCACTCACCACCCGACGTAAGCCATGTTGAGCAGCAGGCAGGGGGTATGACTATGATTGTGATGTACCCATGCATGCAGCTCTTTTAACTACTGATCTTTTGAGTCCAGCTCCCCACCCAAATCTCGTCTCTTAACTGTTCTTCTCTCTTCCAAATTTTCAATTAATAGGAGGACGATAAGGATTGAAGAAGCCCCAAAAAGATGTTCCGTGATTTATTTGGGGGTTTGAACAAGGGAAATGGTTGAGTAAGAAATGAACGATTGCTAGTAGGGTTGTTCATAATTAGTAGTTACAGTTTATTTAGTTTTTACTTAATTAATTTGTCTCTATCCTATTTACAACCTAAATTTCTAGTATTTTAGTTAGGAATGACATTAATGGCAAGTATTGTAAGATAAATAGATAAGAAATTTTTTTGGAAAAATTTAAAGAAAGAATCAAATGATTCTAGTTTTTATGGTCTTTTACACCAAATAGATAACCAATTACAATTAGAATTAGGTGTCATTTTTTACTTAGATTAGAAGGTTTCTTGAAGTATACAAATTTCTGTCTTCTTTCTCTAATACAGTTTGACTTTCTATTTTCTTGATAACTTCTATTCTAACTTGGTCAGCCCCCCCTACCAATTTCAGTATTCTTTCTCTAATAGAATTAGGTGTCATTTTTTATATCAAATTTCAGTCTTTTTCTCCAATTTACCAGTTTATTACCATTATTGAACTTAGAGCCAAAATCAATCCAAACTGATCCAACCCAATTCAAACTGACCAGGTTGGTTTTACTTAACATAGGATCAATTTCGGTTTCAATTTCAGGTAACCCGGCCAGGTCGGGTCAGTTGAAAAAATCTCAATAAACCGACCCAACCCAACCCATGAACAGCCCTAATTGCTAGACAAAGCCTGTAAAAGCCAATTACGTAGTAACCATCAAGAAGGAAAAAAGAAAAAAAAAATGTTCATCCCTCATCGGTATATATTTCAAAGAAAGGAAGAAGATTGCTAAAGAAAAGAAAGTCTGTAGAAGCCGATTATCAGTATCAGAGTGGGGTTGATGATATCTTATCAAACCATTATCTCTTCCATTCCATCATTTCAAAGTTGAAGGCAGAGAGATTCCGTGCCGTTGCTTTCTCATTCTCAACCGAGAGAGAGAGAGTGCCTGCCCTACTGCCCTAGTTATTAGTTAATTGGCGTTGTTCAAGTGTGGGTGGATGGGACACGGCATAACTTGAGTAGTGGCGGCCCCGCCACGGCGCCACCACCCCTGTCCGTCCTCTTCTAAATATCCTTATTGTTATATGAGAATGAAAGTAAGAGTTGCAAGAGCCCCCCCTTTCTTAATTTTTTTTTTTTTTTTTTTAAAAGTAGGCTAAAGATGATTATACGTTTTCTTTTGAAAACGCAAAAATGATAAAAAAAAGGTTGGTTAAAGAGTAAAGATGACTACGCTTCTTGTGACCAGGATATTATCATGGCCAGGGATTTCTAGTCAACAGATCCAAACTTTTAAAGCATATATTAAGATAGAAACAGATAGGATGTGCAACTTGAGAGGGCTCAATCAACCCAACCTGCAACTTTATACGGGTTGGGTTTTGGTTTTCGCTCCTCATGCTGGGCCTGGGTTTAAAAATTTGGACCTTTTGTTTTCAAGCTGGGTAGCCTGAACATGAACTTACCTTATCCCAGTTCGACTTTGCACATATATGCATATATAGATCTATTTATTTATTTATTTTGTAAATTATATATATATATATATATATATATATAAACTCACATTTATATCAAATTTTAATATAGGCTAATTGACCAACCTGAACCTAATCAAGTGCATCAAATATTAGTTTGGACTGAGTCCAGATTAATTGCACAATTTGTGATTGACATTGGGTTTGGACTGAGCTTGAGCCACAGGCCCAATTCTTAGAGTTGGACTAAGTTTAGATTAAACCCAATCCAATCCACCTAACTTGCACCCCTAGAAACAGAAAGTTGAGAGAAGATCTAAATGAATTTTTAACAACTTTTTGCTCAACTTTCTGTTTACCAAACACAAGGTAAGGTTTTTTTTTATTTGCAGTGTGATTTTCATTTGCACTGGGATAAATGCATGAAGGCAAATGAGTTAAACGTAAATTCTGGTTTATTTTTTGGGTAAAATACAAAAATCTCCCCTAAAATTTTTAACAATCATAAAAACATCCCCTATAGTTTCACTTTAACAAAAACTTTCCCTACATTCTTAAAAAATCCAATAAAAACCTCCTTTCTATCAATAATCAAAATGAAAAACATTAACTACCTATTTTACCATTTTTCAAATTAGTTTGCATCTATTTTTACTTAAATACCCCTATCAACATTTTATCCTCTTTTCCTCTCATGTCGTCCTATTTACCCTCTTTTCTTATCCTAGTTTATCAAGTATCAAGAGGAGTAAGAGGAACACAACACAAGGGTTCAAAGAACTCAGCACAAGGGTTCAAGGAGTTATACTCTTCATCTTTGGCAATTTCTTCCTACTCTTTCAATCAAGGAGAGGTAGCCATTGACATTATACCACCAATGTAGGTAATTTTTGAATTTTAGCTAGTGTTGCCCTGTGACAAAGTCAGCAAGGTAGCCATTGACATTGTACCCATGGTTTAAAGTATCGACACGTATCGGCCCATATCGGCCAATACATATTGTTTTGGGAGCTCCCCGATACACCTCTACAAGAGGTGTATTGGGGTTCTGACCGGTTCAGGGGATGGAGGAGCCTAAAACCGGCCCCCTGAACCGATTTTGAAAAAAAAAAAGTTAAAAAAAAGTACTGATATGGCCCAATATACCCCTATCGGCATATCGATATTTTGAACCTTGATTATACCTCTATTACAAAGCCAGTGAGATAGCCGTTGACATTATTCAGTCAGTGTTGCTCTAATATTTCCGGTATGTCTTAACACTGATTTTTGGCAAAATGAGGTAGGAATTCTTGTTTTGTAACAGAGAATAAAATCCTTAAAAGACCTATTAGCCTTAGGGACCACAAACATATGTGAAAATTTCTGTTGAATAACAAAGGGAGAGAGAGAAGCTTATAAATATGGATAAATCTATTTAAGCAAATTTCCAAGGTCAAATTCCAATACATTATAATTATTTGCACCGTTCTAAAAATGCATCATATTTCTAATTTTTATTGCCTCTTCCTGTAATTTTGTGCACCGGTTAATATAGATCAATGAATTTGAGTGAAGTTTGATGAAGTCAAACAATGAGTTACAATAGAGAAATAAAAACCAATGGAAGTTTAAAACAACGAAAATGGAAGAAAACGAAGCAAAGAAAACCTATAAACTACAATAAACCCCACTCGAATCCAATAAAAATCCATTCAAATTAAAACTTAAATCATATGAACACTAACTGTTCATACGTTGAACCCTTAGCTCAGTGAAGAAACCGAACTCCTTGGATTTTCAAAGAATGAACACAGATAGTAAGCTTCAAACGGAAATATAAGAACACTCGTCAGTCAATGATAGTCTCCGATGAAGAACAGTTGTCCGAAAATGGATGAATATCTGAGAAGTGGAAAATTCTGGGCAGTAGGCCGCTGCAACTTTAGGGTTTACGTTCTTCTAATCTGACAAAAAAGAAAAGGAAAATGTTAAATGTTGCTCCTTTCAGGACAAATATGGTACTTTACAGAATAATTAAATGACACTTAGGGTATTTCATAACTATTGACATTTTCTGTCTTGATCATTGATGGAAGGGAGGTTTTTGTCGGGTTTTTAAAAATGAAGGGGAGGCTTTGGTTAAAGTGAAACTATAGAAGAGGTTTTTATGATTGCTAGAAATTTTAGGAGAGGTTTTTATATTTTACCCTTATTTTAAATTTGTCTTTGTCTTGTTTGTTCCTGAAAACAATGTGGTTTTCACTACTTATACAAGAGAATATAGGCAGAAGACAAGGTTCAAAGTATGATACATGATGAGGGCGGATTTGGCCCTCCAATGACATTGTGACATGTGGCATCTCGGAACCACAGGCAACAACTTACCTTAGCCAATATGATGGCGACCTGGCATAGGCGCCGACCCGACGACCTGGCACAGGCACCGACTTGGCGACCTTGCATAGGCGCCGACCTGGCGACCTAGCACAGGCATTGAACTGGCGGCTTGGCACAGGCGCCAACCTGGCGACTTGGCATAAGCGTCGACCTGGCAACCTGGTACAGGCGCCGACCTGGTGACCTGGCACAGGCGCCGAACTGGCGACTTCGACCACAATTCAGGTCGGTAAGAAGCACCTCGTCTAGGGCCGACCTGCAGCACCTCATCACTAGCCGAAGTGACCTCGACGCAAGGAGTGACCTCCCTCGAGGGCGTGTTGGTTTGATTGAGGTCCAGGTGGCGACCTGCGAGACATGCTCGCCGACAAATTCGGCATGCCTATCCCAACACTCCCACGATCCTTGGAAGTTGGCCCACGTATCGAACGTTCCGGAGGGTGGTCAACGTGCATGGCGGTTGCCTCCGGGAATCTCGGACCACTTAGACGATCTCGTGAAAATCTCGGATGCGGTGCGTGAAGCCTACGCCAAACAATGCCTATATAAAGGCACCAACCCCAATGGCATAAGAGGGGGGCTAGTAAGCATATTCTAGCTCTCATACTTTATGATTTTTAGCTCGTAGTCTACTATGGGAGTATTGACTTAAGCATCGGAGCAACCTCGCCGGGTTAGCCACCCTGGGTCCTCTAACATTGATTCCTTGCAAGTCTCTAAAGAACTACAAAGCTCAACAATCAATCCAGCTCGCCACCAGTCAGATCAGTCCTTTGATCAGCTCGGCCCTTTGGTTAGCTCGGCACCTGTCCACTCCCAGCTCGGCCTGGCCAGCTCAGCATCCAAGTCCTCACCTAGCAAAATTCCCACTTCGGCCTTTGAGTCATTGGTCACTTGAAAGCAGACCGAATGACGAGGTACTTAGCGCAAAAAATTGATTCATCAATACATATCGGGTTGTATTGGCCGATATGTATCATGTCGGGGGCTTCTTGATACACTCCTACAGGGGGTGTTTTGGGGTCCTGACCAATTCAAAGGATGGACGGACCTTAAACCGACCCCTCATAATCAAATTCGGAAAAAAAAACTAAAAAAGTCTACCGATACTGCCTAATACACCACTACTAGTGTATCGGGTGTATCGATATTTTGAATCTTGGCAGGAGAATGATTTTTTTATTTATTTTGGAAGTAGGAAGAAAAATGACATGGTGAATGAAGGTGGTACAAAATTTGCATGTCTTTTGATGCAAAAATTGCATTGACAATAAGTGCAAGTTCGTGTTTCTAAACCCATGATTGACCCAGCTGATCGAACCACTTGACCCAAAAACCGGGCACATTTTCAGTTTAATTTACTTATGACCCACTATTGTACAAAAACCATTCAATTGGTCAACCATCAACCCAACTGTTTTAATTGTCCAATTATTCAACCCAAACAACAGTTTGCAGGCTAACTATAAAAAATATTTAAATTAATTATTAACAAAGCTTCTCTTTTTTTTTATATATATATTTTAGACATTTCCATCACTAAATTTAAAGATTTAATAGTAATAATCTTTTATTTTTCACACTGAATCTTATTTTGAAAAGTTTCTAAATGTTTTTTTAACATTTCACATTTTAATTATTTTTATTTTTAAATATTGTTATAGTTTATTTATGATGTCATGGGTCGATCCATCCAACCAGGATGGTTGAACCATTGACCCACGATCCACAGGAAAAAACAGTTCTGCTTTTGGGACGTCGTTTCTTGGAAGATTGGTGCAAATGAGAGATGAAGTATAAATTTTGCATCAGATAGGATTGCAAATCATAGTTGCAAACAAATAGATGGAAAGCTGAATTAAGTGCAAATTTTGCAGCCAATTCAAATTTGTAATGCGAACAGAACAGAGAGTGAGTATCAAATCATCCCTCTTATTGTACATTGTACAGTATACTGATAGTATGGAGCACTAAACCCAACCCACCATTAACTGCATCAGTTCCAAAATTCAGAACGTTAGAGCTTCCCACAGCAATGAGGATGGCGACTGCTACTATATAGATACTACAACAAATCAAAAGTGACTGAAAGCCACAAACTAAGTTAGGCATATGCACAGACTTGATCATATGATACCGCAACCTTACTTCTCAATTGTCTCTTTTCTAGTTATACATATATTTCTAAAACCATAATAATTCAATAAAATCTTTGTATTCATATGCAATGTATTGTTACATTTAAACTCTTCCGCCAGTGACCAACCTTCTATAATGAACGTAGTGGGTGATACTGCTTCATGTAATGCAATGCCCAATATGCAATTCTTCCAATATGCTTACCTCATAAAAGTAGAAAGACAGTAAATTCTGTCTGATATCCTTACAATTGAAAATCCCATAGAAGCACTATTGGTGGAAGCAAATGTGCATTGATCAGATCAGGTCCACCAATATGCATCCAACTCTTAGAACCTACTTTCTCCCATATTCATAATTCAACGAATCCATTAATTGCAGGTCTCCAATCCATATATGAATCGGATGATAATGTGGCTCAACAATCAATTGTGGGTTAGGCATCAGACGTTCAGACTCAATGGGTGTCTCTCTAATTTCTCCATTTGTCTACCATTCTTGTATAAAGGCAATTCGTAGCTGTTGCCTATAATTAAACTTGAAATGGAAACCCCACTTATTTCCTTCTTTTCCAATAATAAGAAACTATCATGCAAGCCTTGCCAATAAATAAAAAGAAAAAGAAACAAGCCAACTCTTTTGAAAGTCAGGCATAGTGGACTGGTTTCAGATGAGTGGACATCCAACCTACATATCCACTTCCCTCCCCCACTACAGGAAAATGGGGCTATAGCTACGGCACTTTAGTTATGGTAAAAAAACCGTAGCTAAAACATGGGATATAACTACAGATGATTTGATATCTGTGGCAAAAAGTTGAGCTTTAGTTACAGACAATTTGTCCGTGGTTAAAAGCTATTCTGTCTGCAACTTGAAGATATTTATAGCCATGGTTATAAAGTATCCGTGGCTATAAGTTACAAAAGCAGAAGTTGAGCTTTAGCTACGGACCATTTGTCCGTGGTTAAAAGTTATTCTATCCGTGCCTAAAAGATATTTATAGCCAAGGTTATAATGTATCTGTGGCTATAAGTTACAAAAGCAGAAGTTGAGCTTTAGCTACGAATAATTTGTCCGTGGTTAAAAGTTATTCTGTCCATGGCTTAAAAAATATTTATAGCCACGGTTATAATGTATCTGTGGCTACAAGTTACAAAAGCAGAAGTTGAACTTTAGCAACGGACAATTTGTCCGTGGTTAAAAGTTATTCTGTCCGTGGCTAAAGAGCTATTTATCACTATAGCCGTGGATAACTAAAATTCAGTGGCTATAATTACGAAGTTAATCATCTTTAGCTACAATCATTTTATTCTTAGATCATAAATAATAATCACATAATATTCATTTAAAATATTTATTATTTATCAATTACTTTTTTATAGTAAATTAATAATTAAGAATTTATTAAAGTAAATGAATATAATTAATAATTAATAATTAACAAATTATTAGCTCATTACTATTGCATAACAAAAATAATTAATGATTTCTATTTAATAATAATTAAACTAGAAAATAAATTATTAATAATTTCATAAGTACATTAATAAAAGGAAACTAATTTCTAAAATAGAAATAAAAGTATTAATTAGTATTTTATTAATTAAGTAATAACTAATAAATTATTTCAACCACTTTACCAATTTTTTTGCCTCAAAGTGTAATTTTTAACTTTTTTTATTTATGAAATATGAAAAACTAAAATAATATATATAATTACAATTTAAGCTATAAATAGTAAAAAATTATATTTAATTACCAAAAAGTTACACTTAATTAGTTTTACCCAAGAAATTAGCAATATTTCTGTAAATATGATAATTTCCAGAAATTACTATATTTTAAATAAATATCATAGTTTAATAGTTATAATATTTTAATAACTTAAGCAACTATTACATCTATAAATTTGTAGGCTCAAGCAACTATTTTGTTTTGAGTTACGTCTAGCTGAGATATGCACCATGCCCATACATTCTTAGAGATAATAAGATTCGAAGTCTAATTAGGTATTAAACTTTTGGAGTCCAATGATGGCTTTAGCGGATAGGGTATCAAACTTTCGAAGTCCAATGTTTTTTCAACCTGCCATTGACCTAAATGGTTAAACTACTTGAGCCATCACCTGACTAGGGATGCTCATAAAAAAAAAATGTTAAGTAAATCAATAAGTTTGGTAAGTATTTAAAATATATGATTATATTACCTGTATAATATACATATTTATAATATATAGTGGACCAGTTCAGTTTAAAAAGTATGCCCACGGTTCGTAAGCACCCCTACACTCGACTCTCTTTCCTAAGTCTAGTTTTCCCAATTGAGCTAAGGCAATCCAAAGTCAATTGAAGAATGGAGAACTATTGTAATTATAAAAATTGTCAAATTTTTATTAGTTAATTTTCTTTGTATTAAATTAATAATTTTAAATTAAAATGAAATGAATACTAAATTGTTACTAATTTTGTTATATTAATCAATTTAAATATAACTTTATAAGTTATTGAATTTTATTAACAAAATTACACATTTTTTAAATGTTAGATTTATTATTATTTATTAATTAATATAAACATAATTTATAATGAATATAATTATTTATATTTGTAGTAAGTACTAATTATAATTAATCATTTAATTATTTTCTAAACTTATTGTATATTTTAGAAATTGTTAATGCGTCCAAAAAATTCCCGCCTTTGTATTTTCTCTTTCCTTCCCATTTGAACTTCCAAAATGTCTCCCGCCCTCCTTATTTCGTTTAACGAGTTCGAATGCCAAATGCTATTCCCTCTTTGAAAGAAAAACTCTTCTATGTTTGACATTCAATCTTCCCCCAACTCTCAGCTTTGGCATCAATTTCTTCTTCTTCCTATTCTCAGATTCTTCATTTTTTTTTTCCATTTCCATTTTCAGATTTCATTTGGATTTTGCAAAAGGGTTTTGTCAGCCATTCTCCAAGACAAAGGCTTAGCTCAAAGCTTCGGTTTCACTCTCAAAGTTCCAATTGTTCTTCAATATGGGTAGGTACACAACTTTTACCCTATTGGACACCCTATATGAAGTATGCTATCCACCACTCTCAAGTGCCTGCCCCTCAAACATTAGAGCTCAACACCCCTTTTTCATCAGCTTATTGCTATAAGAATTTCTCCTTTACATTTGCTCTAAGGTTTGTAATTCTTTTTTCCTTTTTCGTGCTAGGGTTTAAAGTTTATCATTGCTTTGGTGAATGTTTTCTTTTGCTTTAGAAGCATTTAGCGTAACTTCTTAGGTATTGATGTAGGTATGCTTTTGAATTTTTGGAATTGTTAGATGGGTTTCAATTTGTGGAATGGATTGGTGTTTTAGGTTAACTATGTTTTCGAATGTTCTTTTTTATTGGCAATAAATAGTTCTAAACTCTGTTTCCTTTTAGTAGTGCACCTCGAATTAGAAGGCTTTCATGTAATTTTGTCTTCATAAGACTGATTCTTTCCTCTTATTACCAAGCCCTTATTGGATTCTTTTTGGTTTCAACGACAAAGGGTTTAATTATACAGATTTGGGCGTTTTTTTCTTCATTTACTTCTCCTTTTATAGTGTCCCATTGTGGTTTTCTTTTTCTCTTTGGTGTTTTTCCTTTATAGGTTTGCTCTTGGGGTTGAGGTTTTCCTCCTCTCTTTAATTGGGGATTTACTTCTCCCACCAGTTATCTGGAAGAATAAGAAGCTTGGGGACACTAGAGTGTTTCAGTAGCCATGATGAATCACATGAATTATCAGGATGTTTTGGTTCCCTACAGGTTTCAAATGATTGCATGAAGTGTTTAGATTTTTTAAATGATATAGATCCACCAGATTGGGGCTGCACCGAATCAATGCAGAGCTCTCATTTTCTAATCAAGCGTAACTTGGATATTGGTATGGTAAAGTATCTAAGTTCTGGGGAAGGCGAGCATCGGAATTCCTATTATTCTATTTTAGATTTTTAGATGGCATTGCATGGTTATGGAGTTTGATGTTTTGGCTAAAATTACAGGTGGAACAAAAGCCTTGCAAGATAAATAGCTCCAGTCTGAGTGTTGGCGGTCCCATTTTATAATTATTCCAAATGCTAGCAGTGGAAACACATGGTAGCTTAAAAAGGAGATTATCAGATATATCTTAGATCATGGTGTGCACCACTGTGCCATTTATGAATGTTGTTATGCTTATAATTTAACCAGAGTATGATTAAAGAAGACATGCAAATTTTCTTTAATTGAATTATCTTCTGTTAGAATTAATTCCATAAGTGGGTGCTTTCATTGGTGTTTAGAACATATTTGCTTAGTGGTTTGGTCTTAATTTTACTAGATGGCCATATACTAACTTTAGGACATTTATGTGTATTCACATTGATATATGTTTCTTCTCTCTCTCTCTATATATATGTTGTAAAGCATCCCTTTTATTTTATTAGACTTATACCCGCAGTGCAGAATAGATTTGGATTAATTATGCATGCTATATCATGTATGCCTATATGATAAATCTGTACATGGTTAATTAGTTATGTGAGATGATAATGAGACGTATGTCCTCTTTAGGGATAAGAAATTTTCAATTTCTTTGATATTCCTTTCTTCTTACAAAAAGATTGTGGGTTTTTTGTTGCATCTTGTTGTGGGGATTGATCAAATTATTGTAATCTAATTGCAGAGTTCGTTTTGTAAAGTAACAATCCAAATTGACTGGGTTGTGATGTTGGGAGTAGTGGCTGCTGAGTTTTTCTAGTGTATGACTAGTCTTTACTCTCCCGTGTAATTAAATTTGTGACAGTTTCAGCCCTCAGTGTGTTTAGCTCCCCTGTTATGAGCTCCTTGAGGTAGTGGAGAAAATTCATATCCTAGGATGCCTTTTAGCCCTCTATCCCTTCTCCCATCTTTATGTATAATAACTAGAGGAAGAGGTACAGGCAAACCTACTGTAACTTGGTTATGACAGTCCCCTTGACAAAACAAAATTCTCAACTCTTTTAATTAAAATCTGATTTGCATAAGTCTCCTAATTATCTCCTAGTCATTAGAATAGTGTTTGGGGATTGGGGTGCTTTATCAGAAGTAAACTGATGCTTGTACATTCAGGCAAAGCCAAGGTGTCTCTTCTCAAAGATTCAAAGCTATTGATTGAAACAGATCTGGGTTTTCCTTGTGAATAAGCCACCTGGGCTAGGTTGGAACCTAATTGCCTCTCTTAGTGGCACATTGTATTAATCAAATAAAGTCCAGGTGTCTTCCTTTAGGAACATGCGCCTGGCATTGGCTGAAGCAAAGATCGAAGTTTGCACTTAGGAAATAGGTGTCTTTTGTTGGCTAAATTAATGAAGTTGAAATTGATAGCTAATTTAAATAAATCCTGGGGTTACTCCCCTAGATTTTAAGGACCTGATCTAGGTGCAACCTCCTGGGATTACTTTTGTGGTTTTAGGGTCCTGACCTAGGTACAACTTCTGGATCTTCTTAGGATAGTCTCCCTTGAACTCAAGGGCCTATCTATCACATGGACAAAATAGTTTCACTAGGGCTGAATCAGAATATTCAGGTTTTCATTTCAATCAATTTCTTTTGTTCATGTAATAGAGATTATATTATAAAAAATTGGTCCATCTCTTGGCTTATCTTGCCTACAACAAGGGCCAAATGAATAATACCCTACAATCTGAACTCTGAAGTTCATGCATTTTGTTCTCTATTTAAAAAAAATGGGTTATCTGTTTTGGGTACAACAATTTATGGTATGAATTTCATATTGGACACCTTATCCGTGTTATTTCTTTGGTTTTTTTGTTATATTTGTATATTGGATGTTTGGGATGCACTACCCCCATTTTGTGTAGCCCCTTCTTCTCCTTAAATACCAAAAAAAAACACCAAGCCTTGAAAAGGTGAATTGATCTAAATATGGACAAGAAATTCATTCCTAACTTGCTCCTATATTAGGAAGGTTCCAAGAGCAAATTCTATGAATCTTGTATAAATCTAAATGCTGATTTTCCGTTTGCAAAAGAAATTTGTTTTTATCAAACTGTCAATATTTGCCATATAGAACATGTGAAGTGCGTCTCTGTTGTAATTGAATTTTGTAAAGTTCCCTTCCTAAACCCCCAAATGATTTCTAAAAGCTCTTATTCTGTTATGCTATATACAATAAATACATGAAAATTAAACAACCCATGGATGATATGGTTCAACTATACAAAGATGAAAGTTTAACAGCCCCTAATATCTTGATAGATTTGATCACTAGTAGGGTCCCCTATTCACTGTATACAGAGAAAACAAAAGTGAAATCTCTATGAATGATATGGTTCAAGCATGGACACCTATTGTTATTGTAGAACCTTTAGTTATCTCTTCTAATTATAGACAAGTTTCTTCTCAGAGAACTCCCTCCCCTAAAAATAATGATGGCTGCTCCTTAAGAAATTGAGTCCATTAGGAAATCTTTAGAAATCCAAGTCCATAAGGCGTAGATAGAACATGATGCAAAATGAGAGACCTTATTAGCTTATTTGGGCTCTTTTGGATCTCAATGTTATATACATGTTATTATCAGTCTATCTTTCTTCACATTTTTCATTGTATACTACATATTTAATTAGATCATCAAAGTAATCATTGTTCTATTTTTTTTTTGTTTTTCTTTGTAGGTTAAAGATGCAATCATGGTTCAAAGTATCGATACGATATACCCCGTATCGGGCGTGTTGTATCGTATCTTTTGAAAAAGATGCGGTCCGAAACGCCTGTTTCCAAGTGTTTCGGACCCCCATTTTTTTAAATAAAAAGCATGCTAAAAGCTTCCCAAAAAAACAAAATGTGAAAAAAAAACTAAAAAAAAAGTAAAGTTTCGGCTGTTTCTAAGTATTGATACGATACTACTGAAACTCGTATTGTATCGATACTTTGAACCTTGGATGCAACAAGCGACTCTTAAAGCATAGTTGAAAGCAATGGATAATTCTTTTATATTTAGAATTTCTCTATTTTTTTTTTGGAAAGTTATGTAGACTTTAATATGTATTGAGGGGAATTTGACATTCGTAATACATTTTAAACAATGGATGTATTCAAATATATTTGGCATGTACTGAATTGTTATAATAATATAAGTATTTGCTAGAAGTTATTATATAATTTTCATGTGATGTATGAATAAAATAGGTGTTTCTTTAAGGTGGCAGTCCTAATTGTCATTATTTTATTATTTTATTTGGAATATAGCCATAGTTTTTCTATAAATTGAAAAAATTAGCTATGGTTTTCCAATAAATTTGTGGGCATATATTGCATCTTTTAGCCATGGTTTGTCAGAAAACTGTAGGTATAGGTTAGAATATTTAACTTCGGTTTTAGCAAAAACAACCGTGGTTATAGGATAGTACATTTAGCTAATGTTTTGTAGCAAACCGTAGCTATAAATAGAATAATTATAGCTACATTTTTGTAAAAATCCGTGGCTATAAATTTGGATATATAGCTACAGACAATTTAAAAATCATAGCTATATGTATCTTTTAGCTACGGTTCAGCCCGTGGCTAAAGATTTATATGGTTTGCATATGCCCTATAGCTATGGACAGATACCATAGCTATAGATGAGTTATAGCCATGGATTAGTTGAATCGTAGCTATAGGCTATAGCCATGTGAACATAGGCTATGGTTTTTTGTCTGTAGCTAAAGGTCATATTTCTTGTAGTGCCCCTTGGAAAAAACAGGGAACAAAAGAAAAAATAAAAGAGAGATGCATGACTTGTGCAAATGTCTCTCAAATCCAGAACTTCAACACATGGACTCATTCTTTGACTCAATTATTAACTGAATTGAATTTTCATGAATGAAAATGCATCTACTTTTGATTCCAGGATCTTATTCATTTTTACTGACACCCAAGTACTAGGTTCAGATGGTTAACCCCAAAATCACAAGAGGAACCATGAACAGCTTCAAATTGTAAATGTGAAGTCTGCAGAAAGTTGCTTAACCCCTTGCCTTCTATATCAGATCCTTTCACTCTCAATGAATCATGGTCCTTCATAGTCTAGTTATCAATTACTTCAGCTTTATTTATTCAAACATTTTTCGCCCGATAAAAATAATGAAAAAGCAAAAGAATATACTAGAAGTTAAGAAATGTGTCCATACTTGAGTTGATTCTGTAAACTCCTGAAATGGGATTCCCCATTGAATTCAAATAATTTTGAGATGAATAAAATATTTAATTAATGATAGGGTTCACAAGCTCTAGTTAGAGGAAACGGAAGCAGTCGTACATGTGGCTGGGGTCCCAGAAAAGGGCTCCATGTGTATGTACCTTTCAACCCTTTTATCAATGGGTAAGACCTGTTAATGGGCCGGGCTCGGCCTTACTTTTTGCCAAAATTTGAACGGGCCCAGCCCATCAACAGGTCTATTTGTGGGCAACCTACACCCATTTTTTAAGTTAATAAATTGAAAGTTTGAATGGTAGGCTTCAATTTTCTATATATTTCTTTCATGTGGCAGAAATAGGTAGGGTTGTCATAACTCATATGCCTCAGAATACAAAGCTGATCTCGGTATAAGGCCAGCACTCAGCAGAGGCCAATGTGCTTTATAATTTGTATTGAGACTTGAGGGCGACTACAGATTCATATCATCATAAATACATGAATAATCCTTTTTGAGCCAGTGATTCAAATATCACCACCAGAAGAGTTTTTAATACATTAATTCATCTTTTACACTAGAAGCCTTTAGGCGTACGTAAAAAAAAAAAAAATCTTTTACACGAATAAATATTAACAAAAAAAAACTCAATATTTGCAATCTCAAGTTATTAACAGAACTTGTCGGTTGGGTGTGTGTGGAGAGAGAGAAAGAGAGATTTCATGTGGGGATCAAAATCTCACCATCTTCATCTCCGTATCCATGAAAGCTCCTCCATGAAATGATACCCAATGTAAATACCATAAGAAGAATAGCAAGCCAACCCATTACAACAATCAATCTCCCTTCATAACCACCCCCACCATTTGCAGCAATTCTCTTCTCCTCGACACCCACTCCATTTTTTTCTCTCTCCACTTTCTCCACACCCACCGCCAATTTCTCCTTCTCTTGCTCCACAAACGGACAAGTCGAAGAGTTGAAATAACCACTCACCGATCGGGGGTCATCTTCTTTATCATCGTCATCATTGTCAACATGAATAGAAGAAGCATAGAGAGACTTTATTTCACTGGCTTGATTCAAAACGGAAGAGCAAACACTGCAAATCTCATCTTCCCCTCTACAGCCCATTTTACTTGCATCCTCCAGGGCGTCGAAGAGGCTCCTCCCCATCAATTTACAGCTCTCCATTGCCACCCTTCTATCTCTGAGTATCTCTTTCAATACCAAATCGTTCTTTCTCACCTTCCGTCCTCCCTCTGAAGGAGAGTTTCTGTGTCGAAGAGAAGAGATGACATTCTTGGTTGAAGTTTCCGACAGTTGGAGAATATTATTAGTGGTAGATTTGGCTTCGGCTGAATGTGGATATAGGCGTTCTCGATTGGGTCGTTTGTAGTTGTAGGAGTGCCACTCCTGCTCTAGATTCTTGAATTGCTGTTGCAGTTCGCCTTCTTGTTCTTGTGATCCTCTCATGGTTTGTATCTCTATCTATCCCTATTTTTCTCTGTTACAAGACTTACGGCTTATTCCTAGCCTTAAAGGAACCCATCTTCGTACTACTCCGATATTAGCTCATCTTTTTCGGTTGTTCCCTTATAAAAATAAAAGTAAATTAACAGTCCATGTTGATGAGAAACTCTTACAAAAAATAAAAACTTAAACGTGGATTTATGAAAGACGGTTACGTGGTACAAATAACACCGTTGTTTCTCTAACGGCTATTATGAGGGGGCTGTAATTTGGTTTGGACTCTTAACGGCAACAAGGTGGTGAATGTTCCACCTTAATAATTCAGTCCTATAAGAACACCTCTCATGCAATTGCACATGTTACAATGGCGGATGCCTTTATCACAGATTCACAGGACTATGAAGTAGGTTCTTCCGATTGAATTGGGCTTATTAAGGGATCACCTACTACGTACTAAACACAGATTAGATGCCTTTCGACCATCTGACCCTTTAATTGTCTTTGGAGCTCAGTCTTTCCTTTCTAGCTCCTATAACGAGTGGAATGGAATAACTCATGAATACTTGTGCAAGTAATCTGATCATGCTTATCATTGTTTTGTTAGTGCTTGGTTGCCAATATCAATGTATAAATTCATCGATTATCGAAGGATATGGCTCACCCACAGTAATTGACCAATTCAGATGATAGATCTATTTTTTATAAATACATGATGAATTCTTGATTTCCTGCACTTGTTCTGCATTTTGTGCTGCACTTACATCCATATTAAGCTATGCCAGCTGTACAGGAATAGAGTGGCTAACCGTGCGACAGTTGAGGGAAAGGATTCGTACGTTTACCTCCGTTAATAAATTTTTTTTTTAATTTTAATTTTGTATTAAAAAATACAATCTCTACTGTGTTTAAAAATATATATTAGTCGAAACACAACTTTGACCTAGCTTTTGTGGTTTATATCTTGAAGTCTTTAGATTTGTTTATAACAATGGCAGATGAAGTGATTCTATTAGATTTTTAACCAAGCCCTTTTGCGATGAAGGCAAGAATCACTTTGGTTAAGAAGGGCAGATAATTAAAAGGGGAATTATGAAAAGAGAAATTAGGACCCCCAAAATAAGAGCCTCTATTGCTAAAAATGAGCTCCACTCGCAAGAATCGATTTATAATGGGAAACCCATCTGTGGATCACTCATTATGTTCAGTACATTGGTGAGGTCTAAAAAGGATAAATGCCCATTGTTGCCATCGGATCCATTCAAGCAACCAAAATACGTTTCTTATGTTACTTTAATCACATGTTCCTTGCAAAGTTTCCTTCCTCATCTCTAGAACACTTGGTCAGATCCATAATTTGAGATTTCACCAGGATAACGTCCCTCGGCCTGTTCAAATTTTCCTGTCACTGCATAAAAAAGGCCTAAGCTCAGTCATTCTTCTGCAGTAATCAAGTGATGTTTCTGAGTTTCCAAACAACACTATAGAATGTACCTTTTATTTTAAATGCAATACCACTTCTTTCTAAAGCTGAAGTGCTGAACAACTTCCTAATTTTCTCTTCACCCATATGCAATACAGACATACATTTTCTATTCACCTAGATCTATTAACAACAAAAAGTCAAAAACAATAAAGTTTGAGGTATCATTAGCTAAAATGATAGTGATATTATGTCTAAACCAAGGATTAAATTATCAGTATCAGGTATCGTACCGAACAACATGGATATGGATACGGATAAGAATACGCTTGAGAAACGCATGGATATGGATGAAAAATATAAAAATGCTTGGATACGCCAAGGAAATGCATATAAATTCAATAATTATATTAGTAACTTCAAGTTTAATGTCAAAATAACTATAAATAACATATAAATGCATAGGAATTGTATATTTTAATGGTATATCTGAAGAAATATATTATTATTGATATAATGGGATGTATAGATATTATACAATTTTATTAATAATGCATCAATTTTTATTTTTATTAAAATCCAAGGCACAAAAAATATGCAACCATTATATTTGAATTATTATATCAATTATTTTTATTTTACTATTTAAATTTTTAACATCAACAAAAAATTCAACTAAAAATTAATTCAAAAATGTTCGGTAAATAATACTCACTTTTGTAAACAATAAATATGTTTATATAAAATGTAAATAAAATTTTGAAGATGCATATCATATGAAAATTCATAAATTTTAATTACTAAAATAATTGTTCATTATTAATATTTTTTATTTTTATGAATTTTTTAAAATAAAAAAATTAATTTTTATTCAAATATAGATTAGTGGGTTTGGTAGATTCAATTTATATTATATTCTCAAATGTTTTATAAACAATATTTTATCTTTGTAATAATAAATACATTGTTATTTAATTCATGAAATGTTAATTAATAATTTATAAAATAATTATTATAATTTATCAAGTCTACATAAATAATTCTAAATATTAAAATAATTATTCTATTAATAATATTTTTATTTGTATAAATATATTGAAATTAAAAATCATATATGGATTTGATAAATTATTTATTTTATTGTTTTATAAAATAATAATTTTGAATATTATTCTTGTTAATTTGTACTTGGAGTAATTGAATATTCTATTTGTTTAGATTAAATGTAATAATCAATGTAAATAAAAGCATTATTTCATTCATTATCACAAAATGGAAGGTGGCTTGATGGTTAAGATCCTTGCACTCTTGAACGTGCAAGAGCGTGTATCGGCCAATACGCTGCAATACGTGCTGATACAATGGTATATCAAACCGATATAAACGACTAACACGATAGTGTCAATCGTGGTGTGTCCGATATCTTTCCCTATGGATACCAATACGATACACCCCATATTGAGCGTATCGTGTCAATATTTTAATCTACCTACTCCAAACTCTGAGGTCTGAAATTCTCTTATATCTGAATTACATGATTACATCAAGTCCACATTGCTGGCCACGTTCGCCCAGCGGCACGTCCCGGTGTTTTAACCATGAATGGATCACCGAAAGCAAGTAAACAACCTCACATTTAACCAGGCAGCTTCTTAATATCAAGCCATGAGAAATACATAGCTTAAAAGTTCATAGTATGAAAAACAGGAATTCACTAAGAAAATACTGCGAATTTAGAGAAACATTAAGATATTCATGTATACCACCACTATACCCTAGAAAATCAAAATATCAATTTCGATCTTTAACATTGATAATTTCTGGACTTTTTATTTCTTAATTTACTTTTGCCCTCATCTCCCCCTGCCGTCACCACCATTCTCTTGGATTACAATGTCGAATGACAACCTTCTATCATTTTAGGCAGAGCAAATACAATTTATGAATCTCTAAATGCTTAGATGGCGATCTACAAAATTCTGTGCTCAGTCCTATTTTGGCATATATAGCCGAGCACTCCCTATAATGAGTTTATTCCATATGGCAAAACTGAATCCCCCCCCCCTCAACAGAAGAGATTTAAATCATATACAGTATAATAAACTACAAAGTCGCATCAATCTGAAAGGGTATATCATCGTACCCCATTTGCTACTTGAAAGAGTAAGTCGCACTGCGCGTTCTGGTAAGAAAAGATGCATTTAGGCTAGGGAGCTTCCATCCAGACTGACGGGAACTTGAAGAGCAATTGCTTTTATCTTCTGAAACACGGGTCGCATTTGGAACTTCAGGTTGGATTGATGAAGTAGTTGAATCTGAAATTCCTTGTAGCTCCTGATACAGGTTAGCTAAAATTTAACACATGGTGCATGGATGTATTGAAGAGCTATAATATATTGGAGTTGAAACTAAAAGGACGTAAAAATAAAATGGAATTAAAACCTTCAAGCCTGACGCTGGGACAGCATTCTGTAGTGGACGTGACAGCTGCACAAGGGAAATCTAATTAGATAATCAATTTCACTCTTATAAACATAATGAAATCACATGTGAGGTGTGAAGATCTATAGATTAGGATGAATGGGCCGACATGGGTCTCAGTAGGAGATTAGTACCAAACCTGTTCATGGGCCTGGCTCGGGCATAGCTTTTGTCAAAAATATGAATATGCCCAACCCAAAGACTGAGCCCAAAGCCCAGCCCATGAACAGGTCTAGTCACCACTCACCAGATCAAACTGATTTAATTATTAATCCTGGTTTTTCCCCTTGAGTCCTTGACTGCCTCTATACCCTGGCCACCTGAAATATTGCAGCAGGATAGCTTGCTGCAACCATTTGATGCACTACTACACATTTAAAAAGTCTACAAACCTTGGGAGATTCATTTGATGCAGGTGGAGACGGAGGTTCCAGAGATAGAACTTTTGCTGGCAAAGACTCAGTCTGCCAATGACAAAAGGAGTAACAAGGTAATGGAGGAAGTGATCAAGTAATGCACACAAAAAGCATAATTGATTAAAAGCAACTGTTTCAACATCCCCTCAGAAACAAACCTACTTTTCATTATAAATAGTTTATAACTTTATATTAGTTTACCTTCCTTTTTATCAGTTCTATATTCTTGCAGGAGAAAAACCTGGGGATTTTAGAAAAGATGGAACAATCTGATTGCTGCAAATGTAGTGACTTGTTGAGCTAAATGATACCCGAATACATGTAACTAGTGACTTGTTGAGCTAAATGCTTCAATATACCTTGTTTACCCATTTCCTTGCTCTATCTGGACATGATGGAGATACAACACTAGAAAAAACAGCCTGGGATACATTGTGAGCTATGATACCCGAATACATGTAACTAGTGACTTGTTGAGTTAAATGCTTCAATATTCACCTTGTTTACCCATTTCCTGGTTCTATCTGGACATGATGGAGATACAACACTAAGAAAAAACAGCCTGGTAGGAAGGAATCATCATCCAACCCAACAGTGTATACTATTTGTCTGAGTAAAGTGGATCCTGATTCCCTTTCTTTTTTATAATAACAAAAAAAAAAAAAAAACTTTATGCAAGTGAAAGATGATGCATAAGGTGAAGAGATTTGAGAAATAAAAAAAAATGTTTTGAAACAAGGCACAAGATTTTTTAAAAATCCAAAAAAGCAAAAGAATAAAAAAATGTAAAAAAAAGTTCAAAATAAATAAAAAATTAAAATAGTATAAATTTCTAAAAATACAAACTTAAATTTTAAACAAATGTTTTAAAAATTCTATTGGCTCAAATTAAAATTAAAACAAAATATGTAAAAAATAAAAGCAATTATGACATAAAACATATTCAAACATGTGAAACTGTTTTTTTTTTTTATGCTCCATGGGGGGTGGGGGTACACAATGGGGGGTAACCCATCCTTCAACCCATAACCCCCCAAACCTTGGTGCAGGTGGGATTCAATCCCAAGCCTCCGCTACAACCAGTAGGAGGCCTTACCAATCAGCCAGTTGACACATTAAACATGAGAAACTGTCAATCTTTTTATTTCTTTTCCAGTCACATTTCTTCAAATAGCTAATGTACTCTTAATTCTACAAGCCACCTTTGTACCAAGTCCCTTGAGGCAACACCAAAAAAGCCCATATTAGGATCTTAAATTCTTAAGCCATACATAAAAATATTGGTTTTGTAATTGTAATTTTAGTTCCATATCCTTTGAAAATTTTATTGTATTAAAAGATGAATGAACCATGTTAGCATAAAATATTGGTTTCTCTTAAATGGATACTTACCCTTGATGTTGGTGTAATTTGTGGAAGTTCAAAAGGCAACCTGGAAGAACTTGATGAGGATGCCTGTAGGGCAGAAACAGCACAATAAGAGAAAGTAGGTGTTTTTTTTTCCTTTTCCTTTTTTTTTTGTGTGTGTGTGTGGTGGGGGGAGCTCTAAAGAACAATCTGAACATTCAACATTCAATTAAGAAATATGAACATCTGTGTAAATCATGAAGAGAAAGTTGTGCTTACTAAGTGTTAAATTTGACAGCATGAATTAGGTATATTTAAAATATTATGCCGCCATGATAAGTATATTTAAAATATTATGCAGCCATGATTTATCCCAAAAAAAATATTATGAAGCCATGATAAGTAGCAAGTATAAACCACAAAATATAACATGACAGATCAAATAATATCCATGGAAGGGCGTGGGGGAGGAGGAGTTTAATTCATGCCTGAATGCGGTCAGTAGGTCTGCTGTTCTCCAAGTTCCAGACAAAATTACACAATCTTTTAACTCCTTCATTAGTAAGATCCTGAAACAAATTTTGATAATGAAATGTAAAGAATCATAGATAACTTTGGGAATGTTCTTTTGTGAAAATTAAAAGAAGTACCTGTTTCCCTTCTATTCTACCAATTTTTATCTCCTGTGACAATAAACAGCTTGCATAAGATGTTCCTCCATCCAAAGACCAACATATATACATTTTTAACCAACAGAAAAATGTGTGTTCAAATTAGAGGAGTAGAGTTCAGTCACCAGAGTTTGGACAACACGATGAACAGACTCAACATCCACGCCTAACATCTTCAGATCTCCTTGTAGTTGGGAAACCTACAAGGGTAGATTTACATATCGTTCATTCTGCACTTAATTTGAAAACTACTAAAAGAGAAAGACCTTGTGATTAGAGTAAAGCAAAGCTGATCCCACCTCCTCTCTGGTAGCAGCAGTAATTTCTGCACACTCATCTAAATTACTATCTACACGGTCAATTCTTGAAGATAGATGTCGCTTGGCAGCCTGTAAAGACGAGCAAATTTAGTCTAAGCAGTGGAAGTGTAAAATAGATTCTTGATAACATTTTGCTGTTCTATGTAAGAAAGACAATGTGGTTAACCAAGAGATAAATATTCCCTTTTTATCTTTTTTTTCTTTTTCCTACTTATCTTAAACAGGCTATTTTGGTTCCTTAGAAGGCAAGTAAGAAAATTTTCTTCTCACTTTCCAGGGAACCAAATCCACAAGGACACTTGGGTAATAAAAGATAAAGAGACTCTCCCATACAAAGCAAGGAGTTAACAGGGAACAACTTTTTGGGGCTGACTTATAATGGGAGATACAATGGATTAGATAATCTAATTTAAATATAATTTCATTACATTTAAATGTAATGGGAGATATAATTTAAATTGTAATGCTGGACTATCTGATTCATCAAAGACAACTCTTTTTAATTTCTTTTATTTATTTATGATTTTGATGAGTAGTTGCAAGAAATTTACCAAAAAAATGTAGTTGCAAGAACTTTCTTGATCCAGCTCTTTTTATGAATTGTTAAAAGAACATTACAATGGAAGAACAGGGAAATCCAACTGTATCTAGGATGAACCCTTCTGTTGGATGATCTCATTGAGTGTGCCTCACAAGGGTTCACCGTTCACCTTAATCATAGAGGATAGTAAATCCTAATATGCTTGGAACAAGAAAATCATTTAAGTTTATACCTTTTTTTAGTAAAAGGTATGGGCAACCCTTTTCTTTTTCAACATTTTGTTGAGTGCTCCCAAAAGAAATGTACTTCAACTTAATTTTGATGCTGTTGTACATGGTATTCAAGTGCTAACTTTTTTAAATGTAAATTACATTTAAATGCAATAACAGAAATTTAAATGTAACAAATTAAAGTATAAATTAATGAAAGTAATTACTGTTGCTGATCAGAGAGAGAGAGAGTCCCATACACCAAAAGTTTGTCAACACTTTGGTGAATTAGATAATCCAATCATCCCAAAACACAGACTGCGGTTTGGAATGTACTTATGTATCCATTCCTTTTTTTTTCTGATTGGTTGTTTGAATTCTCTTAAACTCAAGTACAACCATGATACTTTTCTTTTACTGCTTCCGTACTTCTAATTTCTAAAATCTTACAATCAATCAGTCAATAAACTGCCTAAATAACCATTATATTCAGTATGTAAAGTGTCAGGCCTAATCATACAGCTGGAACTTGGACACAAGTACAATGTAATTTGTTCTTGAGAACCACCTGAATCAAAAGAGATGTGCTGCGTAACTTTAGACCTAGAACAAATTATCTCGAAAACGAGATAAATTGCATTCTAAATAAAGCAACAAGAAATGAAATAATTCAATCTGAAGTTTTTGTTTAGATGGTTACTGAGATAAGTTAATGTAGTTCAATTGTATTTGGTTCGCTCAGAACTTCTTTGCTAAAAAGCCATGTTTACCTAGAGGTGAAGGATGACAAAGGAGAATCAAGTGAAGTATATGGTCTGATTGGAGTTGGTCTTTGCCCAGCAAAGAGAAATCTTTCTTCTGCTCCTTTTCCCCAATACCATGTTTGGTTGTGAAGAAAGAAAGCAGGAGAAGGAAGAGAAACAAGAAAAAGAGATAAGCAAATAAATATTTTACTTTTAGGAATAGACAAAATATAATGTAAGTGCCACTTATGAAAAGAAGTAAAAGATGATATTCAAATCTAGATCCAGAAAAAAATAAAACCTCATTAGCGTAAATGATTGGAACATCATGTTATTGACGTTCTCCACTTTTACATGATCAAATATATGCATTTATAGTAAAGAAAAAATGTCATTGTAACAATCAAGTATAACTTGAACAGAAATGTATCTTGATACCAAATATTCAAGGAAGAAGACCCAAAAAATAAATGGAAAACTTGCCGTAATAGATGAAGAAACTTGCTCAAGTTGCTTAGCAACAGTTGTGCAAGCATCAGATAAGCTGCGTCTTGTTGCAAACATCATGTCAGATAGCTTCCAGCCCTGAAAAAGTTCAGAGAAGCAATGACTTACAGCATCAGATAACTGCAAAAGAAACAGCTACCAGAAAATAGTCTCCATGATGGACCATCTGATGCAAATATCTCTCAAGTATGATAGTAACAAATAAAAAAATTGGGAAAATGCTACAGGATACCTGGACATATGTATGTATTTTGCAATTTGCATACCTACATCTTATCAGTTTCAGATTTTCTTTTTATTTTTTTATAAGAAAAGGTAAAAGAAAAGTGGACAGGTTTCTGAGATTTCTGAGAAGCCTACAACACTGGGGGTAGCAGAAAAAAAAAGGTGTCAACAGACATTCCAAACTATCGAGTCCTGCCTGCTAACACTTAGCAGCACAGTTACTTAATCATGCTAGTGATGCTCTAAGAAAAAGCTTTTAAAAAGTCGTAAAAAAAGTTTTGCCTCCGCAATTGTGTCATGGGAAAGAATATATCCAATGAAGTGCGGAGACAGAGAGTTTCTGGGTTCTTTTTCTTTTTATGTTCTTTTTCATTGATTTCTTCTTTATGTCCTTTTTTTTTATAAGCTTCTTTATGCTCTTGTTTTAATATAGTTTTATATTATTTAGGTAATTTAGTATTTCTTAGCTATTTCCCCATGCCACAATTTCTAGAAGTTGGCACTCCTGACACTTGTGTACACCTAAATACTTTGCCTTCATACCACATGGTAACTTATCTTTCCCTATTCCCCAATTATAGCTGCATTTATATCTTTTAGTAGCAATCCATGGCTTCAGTTGTCTTTTAGTCAAATCATGTGGATGGTATTTTGTTTTTGTTGGGATTGTTAAGCCCTTCAACCAGCTATACAAAAAGACATAAGAAAGCCTAAGCTCAGCAAACACTCTCCCTTTTGAAGGGGTGAACTCTATGGCTCTACCAACTCATGAAAACACCCAACCCACAAGTGAAGCTAGTTAACTCTCAGCTTGTATACAGCCCAACAATAAATATGTATGATATCTTGACTAGAGGGTGATAATATTTTGGTTGAAAACAAAAATTCCAGTTCTGGTATCCGGTTTTAACTGAAATAACCAAATAAGAAATTTGGTCCGGTTCCTTCAGTGTTTCCTTAATTAACTGGCATGCATAAATTAAATTTCACAAAAAGGTCTCACGTTCTAAGAGTTATGAGACATAACAGAGCTCTTAAAAAGAGGAGATCAATTACCTTCCACCACATATACCCATATCCTACAACTACAACAAGAACAACTGGCACACCATAGAACTTGGAACCTGCATATGATGGAAACTGGTTAAAGTATATCCTAAATCAGTAGAGTAACACAGATTAAGCATTACTAATGCTTCTAAAATAAGATGAGTAAGAAAGGGTGCATTTCTTTAGATGCTAAGCAGGGGGAAATAAATAGAAAAGAAAAAGGCCGAAAGGCATACAATATGTACATAAGCAAGTAAAAAGGCAACTACAGCCCCCCCCCCCCCAAAAAAAAAACAAGAGTGCCTAGTTGACTGGGTAATGCTTATGATGCCTTCTGTTGCGTATCTGATTCATTAACTGAAATAGGGTTATCACAGTGATTTAAGAGGCACGCCTAGGCACACAGGCGAGGCGCATTTCAAGGTATGTGCCTCATCTAGGCCCAAGGGAAACCCCATTAAAAATGCACCTCACCTGGGCAAGGTACATTCATTCTTCTTAATACAAAACATTTTTTATAAGATAATTAAAAATATGAAACCATTTTTTGTAGGGATTAAGAATTTAAGACCCTACCATGGACTTGTTTGGTCTTGCCTCAAGGGGCTTGGTACAGAGGTGGCTTTAGAATTAGGAATCAAAGATGTTTAACATCACATTGGCTATTAGAAATAATGCAATTGATTAGAAATAATGCAATTGGGAAAGAAATAAAGAAATTGAAAGTTTGACATGCTTGAATTGCTGAGTGCTTAGATATGTTTTATATGCTATTTTGATTTTATTTTTGCATTTTCACTTTGAACATGTTTTATATGTTATGTTTGTATATTTTAATTTGAGATAATAGACTTTTTAAAGCATTTGGTTTAAAATTAAAGTTTGCATTATTTCTAAATTAATCCATTTTAACAATTTTCTTGATTTATATTGAATCTTTTACTTTTTTGAAGACTTTAAACATTTTGCATCTTGCTTCAAAAAAGCACCTGTGCTTTGCACTTTTAAAACATTAGGTTATCATCATAAAAGCAAATTAACCCCCTTTTGCTTTTTTTCTTTGTCTTTTTAGTTAGTTTAGATAGCCACATATCTACCAACTAACAATGGTTCAGTTGATAGGATCTCTGACTCGTAGCAGAGACCTGGGATCAAATCCCGGTACCATCAGGGTTGGGGGGTTTAAGGGGATGGGGGGATGGGCTACCCCCATTGTGTAGCCCCATGAAGCGAAAAATGATAGCCACATATCTAAACCATACCTGTTTCTATTTCATATATTTTCATTTTCTGAAATTCCTTGGAAGCTGTATGGAATCAAATATCACTATTCCAGAGAATTGATTACATTAAAGATGGTGGAACTGTATTTGAATGACCATGAGGAGGATCAAAAGCATGTTATCAATGAAGTCGTCCAACAAACTAATAAGAGGAGTTACATAATCATCCTGTTGTAACGAGAGAATTAAAAAAAGCGGGCTTCCTAGAATGGAAGCTGCCAATGCAAATTGTGGTGCTGGAGAAAACCTTTGCTTTGACAACCACATATTCTTGCAAAATTCTTTATAAAGAATTTAAGGACTATATTTTTATACTCCATGCTGGCTGAAGAATTCCAGAGCAGACATATAAGTGGATACAATATTAGCTTTCCATTCCTTTAGAGATGAAGGCTTGGATTGTGGAAAATGGTCTCCTCATGTACTCTAGTTTTTTTCATGTGATTTTTATTTTTATTTTTATCTTTTATAAATGAACAGATTTTATTAGCAATGGATAAAAAATGTTACAAGCTTCCCTAGGAAGGTGCAAGATGCAGCCACACCCTAACTCATGTGATACATATGCAATATTTTCTCAAAAACAACTGACAATAATTGCAATATATCTTGTGAAATTGTTCATATAACAAATGATCAGTCCTGAGTGCAGTAAACTAGTATGAGAAAGATTGTGATGATCCAACCTGACGCACTTCCAGTTACAATCGTAACTGATCTATTTGATGCCAAGAGTTGAAGTTCTTCCCTCAGGCTATTGACCTGTGAAATAACAAGTATTTTATCATTATATCCAGCATGCATTTTTATTTCCAGCCTAAATAGGTACAAATATGTCTTTCAATTTTTCAAAAATGATTGGAGGTTGAAGCATATCATTAAAARAAAATTCCATTAGGTTCTTGTAATAATACCAGCCATAATGACACAAACATTGTAATAAATGGTCATTACCCAATGTTGATCCCAACTATTTGGGGTCTTGGGAGGGGACTGGATACAGACTTAACCTTCCCACAATTTTTTTTTTTTTTTTTGCACAAAGTGGCTGCTCTCAGACACAAACCCGCATTGTCACGCTTGTCAGTCTGAGATTTTAGCATTTCACCAAGCAATAGCCCCTCCCAAGAGAACTCATGCAGTCATCTAAAATAGTTGGGAATAGACTCTATTGAATGGAGTTGAGTACTGGGGAAATATCAAGGAAAATTTAATTGCTCTTTGACACATCATGAAAGTCAAGATATCATATAACTAGGGCCACATGCAAATGAAAAAGAAAAGGGTGGGGGAAGAGAGAAAACGAGGAACTAGGATATTCGCACAAACAAGTCCTGCTGTGCTTATCATCCCAAAACTTCACTATTTCTAGATTCATTATGTGCAACAGACAGAACACATTTTGATTGGATGATGTTGCATTTTATCTTCATGATAAGTTCCTATGCTACCATAATGTTCTGAAAATCATTATCATATCGTAAATCATAAAAAAAAGTTGAATCAAATTGAATCGTGAATTGTATCATAAATTGTAAGATTATTTCTATTTTTAAAAAACTTGTCAAAAAATTAAATATAGATATGCTAGAAGGAAAAATATAAATAGAAAAGTGATTCTGTTGTTTTTTAATCCATATTTACCATGTAAGTACCTAAAACAATGGAATTTACCACTTATGCAATAGAAGTCTAAAATGACATAATCAACTTGAAAGTCAAATAATCCACATACAATGGCTCTATATCCTACATATGATAAAATAAACCTAACTCAATATATGGTCTTAAATAACATAAATAAATCAATTACTCATAAAAAAACATAAATACATCAATTTCTAGTAAGGTCCTTAAAACAAGTTGCCCTTGACAAAAATGAATATAAACAAAACAAAATGACAAAGTAGAGAACTAATTCTTAATTGAATTGATTTGAACTGCAGGAATTGTATAAATCATGAGATTTATGAATCAAATCATAAAATTCAAACAAAAATCATAAGATTTTTGCAGAAAAGGATTCAGACATAAGATTCAAATCAAAACCATTGGCATTCAAGATTCAAATTGTGCATTGTATTGTAAATCGTAATATTTTGACAACACAAATCATAATGAAAAAGTACACATTAAACATAAATATTTGGTGATATATTAAAGGTAAAACAATATCAGATAACATAACATTTAAATAATTATTAGATTCCTAATATCGGTTAAACACCCAAAGCATCTTTTCTGGTGTTTAAAATTGTGCATCACTTGAGTTTCAGCCTGGTGTCAGAGTCAATCACTTGACCAAAAAAAAAGGTCAAGTAGTCCAAGAAGTTCCTTCATCAATTTTGACATCTCTGCAAAATCTCCCATGCAAATATTTAGATAAATATCCAATAATCAAACAAAATCATTGAACAATTGACTTTAGGAAAGTTCATCAAGGATCAAATGAAAAGTTCATCACATAGGGCACTATTTAAAATGTATTTCCAGCATGTTCCTAGGTAAATATCCATAGCAGATTAAATATCATTACTGAGGTACTGCCCCTTCACTCGCAGAACTAGAATAGATTACAGGTAAATCAAATATGTGGTTGGTAAATATGCACATAGAACATAGTTTTCAAGGCGCCAAGGCGAGGCTAGGCGACTGGGGGGCGCTTAGTCGCCTAATCGCCTAGGCGATCACTTTTTTTTATGTTAAAAAATAGATCCTAGGGTAGTTCCCTAGGTACCATAACCATATTTCTTTAATAATTATTCATGGTTTTCATAAGAAAAGTATAAACTTCATATTAAAGTATAGAAAACCAATGAGAAGAAAAGGAAGAAGGAAAATAAAATTCAAAAAATATAGGGGCTGAACCCTTAGTAGTAGTAGTAGTAGTAGTAATTTATTGGTTCAGGAAAATGTGCTGATTAGATAAAATTTTTAGTTCTTCCTAATTTATTGGTTCAGGTTTTTAAGTCTTTGAGGGTTCAATACAGCATTTAGCAATGTTTGTGTTGATTAAACCCTAATAAATAAGAAAATAATAAAAAGAAATTAGTATATAAACACAAAAAAATGATTATTTTAGTTTAATAATGTCTATTTTATAATTATAATCTCAAAAAAGAATGAATAAAAAAATATTTTAAAGTAGGAAGTAGAAAACTGTTAGGCGATTGGGCGAGGCGAGCCTCAAAGGGCGCCTTGTTGCCTAGGCGTCGCCTTGACAACTATGACATAGAACTTCCCATAGTTTAAAAGAATAATACATAATTATGACAGATTGAAAGGAATAAAGCATGTAAACCTGTGCTAGGAGTGAATCATTTTGTGGCTTGGCCCTTGACACCCTTGACATGGGAGAATCATCTCTCTTAAGTTGCTTCCAGACAATCTGTTTAAAAAGTGCAAATAATGGAGCTACAGCATTTAGAATGTTATACCCCAAAAAAACATGTATAAATTAAAAGAGAAAGTAGTTAGACTCTAGAAATCAAAGCAACTTTCTTTCATTTTGTACAAATTTGCAGTAATAGATCATCTAAAATGGAAAGTGAACTGCATCTCGCACCTCTTTTTGGGAACCTTCTCTGTGTATCTCTTATAATTCTATTATTAAAACTTCTCATTATTCATCAAAAAAAAGGAAAGTGAAAGAGCCAAATAGAGGGTAGTGAAAGAATATAATTATACAAAAGATCTCAAATGGGAGTATCTATTAGAAATTGAAGGAATATGAATGGGAGAAGGCTTCAACTATCCCTTTGTTGTGCCCCTTAGCTGTACTCCTTTTTTTTATCAATGACCATCAATTTTATTAATTCTGTGCTCTTAAATTTTCTCCTCTTAATAAAACCATTCATTACTAGAAAGATCAGATTACCCTTCCTTCTCAGCCACCTATCTTTAATTTCTCAAATGTTAATTCAACCAAGGCTACTTGAAACTCCATAAGGCAACAAATTTTGACCACATGTTAAAAAAGGGCCATTACTGATTACCTGTTAGTCCTAGCTATCTGGGATGGGAGGGATAGACTGGATACAAAGCTAAACCTGCATATTTTTACACAAAGTAGCCACTTCCAGATTTAAACCCACATTTTCATGCTTGACAGCCTGAGATTTTATCACAACACCAAGCAATAGCCCTTAAAACTGGCATGATAAAACAGATTAGAATATTCCAATCCCCTCCCCAAAAAAAAAGAAAAGATAAGATAAAAACACATTTTGACATATTTTAGTTCAAGGCAATACCCTTCTCAACTATGTTATCAAACTCTTGACTTCAAGACATAATTTTCTTTTGAGGCTTAATAGTGTCATAGTTACACTGAAAGCCACCTCTGCAAATACATGCATATCTTTGTCACCAAATGCTATGTGATGAAGGGTGATTTGGCACGACCTAGCAAGAAGGGGACACGTAGGCGCAATCTGATCGAGGGGTGACAACTTAGCCAAACAAGCCCAGTTCGCAACATTTGGAGCTCGGGTATTCAGCCACCTCGGTCCAAAAAACCACCTCGGTGTAGAGGCACCTCGATACCCAATCCAGTTCGGGACTAAAGAATCGAAGTGCCAGATCGGAGCTAATGAGCCGAAACACCACATAACCGACTCCAAAGGTCTCCCAATAGATCCCGAATTTCTCGAGATCACGATGAACCAACAGATCTCGAATTTTCCGAGATCACGATGAGAACTCGTCCCAGCTCCGCCTGAATTGGAGGTAAACGATAAACCTTATCAACCCATTACTCTCCTTCAAAAACGGAACAAACCTTATCTCCACAACCCAGAGATCCCGGAGCTCTTTCGTAAGGCCCACGACTACTCCAGTATATAAAGCCATGAAACCTCAAGGCAAAGGTACACGTGATTACTCTACTCACTAGCACTCAAGCTTTCAAGCATTCACAATATAAGTACTGACTTAAGCATTGGAGCGACCTCGTCAGGTTAGCTACCCCGGGTTCTCAGATCCACTGTTTTGCAGATTGATCCGACTTACTGCCCAATTGGAGTTCGGATCGCCCTCCAACTAGGAGTAGCCAGATCGCGCACCATCAATATGTATAAACAAAACCCTCTATGCAAATTTTTTAAGGTGAAATGTTGATAATGATGGTATCATAAAGCCATGTATATTTGGGAGATGCATGGGAGATGCATGCAGATCTCTAATGACTTATGCTTTGGCAATTTATGTAAGTGGAAGCTAGATTCCTTCTTTTCAAGATTTCATGCTTCTAAGTAAAAGTAGTGTGGCATGAAAGTCAATCTCTTGAATGAGACAAAATGAATATTGAAGAATAGAAAAAAAAAAAGGAAGGAAAGCACAATTGAAGTATTTGACAGACAACAATAAATATCAAACAAACTAATTAAATTACACTGTTGTTGAAAAATAAAATAGATACCTTAAAAGCACCAGAAAAAAGGTCAGAGACATCTGCTATACGCCCTTCCTTTGCAAGCACAGATCCAAGAACACCTGAAAAACAGATATGATTCATTTGGTCAGCACTACAGTACTTATGTCAAGTGGTATCAATAAACAGCATTTGGAAGTGAAATTGCCTTTTCAGTTAAAGTTCGAAGAACATCTCAAAAGAGGAAAGATGCAAATAAACTGACTTCTGAAATAGAAATTAGTTTCTAATGTCTAATTTTTATGACAGTGCATTATGATGGGGGGGGATACTGTTTTAGGGATCACAATGCCCAATTCAGTAGTCTTCCCATGGTATAACTTTCACAGTTTACTTTATATGATTGACAGTGAAATCAAGGGCAGCTCAAGCATATGTTCGCAAGTGGTTGTCATAGAGGTCTGCAGTATAACTACCTAACCAAATAAAAATAAAGGAGAGGAGGTATAACAGAAACTATTATATCAACCAGTACCTCTACAGCTCAAATGGAGCATATTTTTTGAAAAACAAACCTACCACTCATTAACCTGGGGAAGAAGTTTAACAGTCCATGGTTAATATGTCTCCTGCAGAGAATTTATCACTCCATGATACGTAATGGTAAGACAGACCATGACGGCTGAGTATCATAAAGATGAATCGTGTTGAGCATAATTTCTCTTTCAATAATGTAGCTTTGCAAGTCTGCCCTATATCTTTGATCATCTTGGTCGCTAATTCTCCTAGGGTTTATCACAAACCCTAAACTCATGTCTATGAGAAGATAGAGTGGAAAGGATGATATATGGAAAGTGTAACTAAATTATGACTAAATTCTAGTGAATCTCAAGTGCATAAAGACAGAGAACTTGACCAAAACAGATAAATATGGCCATAGAGATTATATCGAACATGGAGAGAAAAGAGAGAAGAGTAACCTGCACCAACGAGGATGGTGAGCTTCCCGAGAGGAAGCGACATGGCCAGCGAAACCCTAGCAGATTGGTACGAATTGATCAAGCATTGACCTTCCCAAGAAATTGAAGTTCTGCTGGTTCGCTTGTTCGCTTGTCTGCTGGTTTATCAAACTCTCTCTTGTTCGCTTGTCTGCTGGTTCAAATTCTGCGGTTCTGCCCCTCTTGTTCGATAGTCTCCTTGCCTTGCCTCCTTGGAGTGAAATCAACCTAAGATGTAAATGTGTAACAACCGTATTTAGTATTGACAAGATCTTCACCGTATCCGTATGTTTACGTAGAAATCCTCTATTCCGTGAAAAAAATCACGGAGAGATCCTTGATCGGAGAAGAATACGCTTTACTTCCTCCCTCCCCTTCCCCTGGTCCCCCCTCCCCCCAGGCCCCACACCACCTCTCCCGTATGGGAAACGTACTTGCATATCCTCGGATAACTCGGTCCTGAAACGACGGCTTGAGACCAACCCATCGGCGGTTCGTTCGGTAGACCCAATTCGGCCCACCAAATATTGCCACGTCGAATTTATCCAAACCGGATAATTTCCACCTTAGTCCTTAATGGTCCTCTACGAGCAACCTCTGGAACATACTTAGCAAATTGCTAAATTCATCTATATTATATTACTACTGGGACCCGTGCGCATGGGTTTTGTTAATTGAAATAATTAAAACTTATAAATAAATTAAAAGAATCAAAATAATGGTTTAATGGTTCAACCAATTTGATAAAGAAAATTAAAATAAATTATAATAAAATTGTCCAAAATAAAGCTAATTACATAGTTTATGGAAATAATCATAAACAATATAATTTATGAAAGAGAAAGTTAATATAATTTATTAACACTCACATTAAAAAAAGTCAATTTAACTATAAATTATTAAAATAATGTCAAACCATTTTAACTGCCTCATCACTATTGTTGAATCTACAACAAAAAATATTGTAGTCACTATTTTAAAAATATTAATTAATTAATATAGATATAGTTAATGAATATATTAATGATTAAAATACCATTAATTAATAAATACGTCATTTTTAATAAATAATGTTAAATAGCACCTTTTAAATGGATAGAAGTGGATTGCAAGCCCTACTTCAAATCGACCAAAGTGGGGGCAGCCACAAGTGCCTGTTGGGCAAGTTGTTGGATCAAAGAAAACTGGTTTGCTTGGCTATGGAAGTCGGCAATCGGCCACAAAGGTCGTCATGAATATGATGCCCGACAAGTTCGACGATAACTTGGCATTTCAATCCCACTCTCAATGCCAATTGCCAAGTACACTGAGGGGTTGAGGAAGGCATGCGCCGACTATCAAACCAACCCAACCATGGCAACATTCAAACGACTTCAATGACGCCCAACAAGTTCGACAACATGTACTACCAAACTTGCACAAAGGTTTGGGGCTATTGTAGATAGACCAATGTTGGCGGCCGGTGCCAGATTAAGCCATATGTGAACATGTTCACAGCAAATTAGACTGTATTCTTTGAGTCATTCAGTCATGCAACGGAAAAGCCGAGTGTGAAATCCACCACAAATGTAGAGTTCAAATCAGCCCCCCACAACGTCCCACAGCACATCCCTGTTATGTATTGGGAACATCTCTCAATGATAATGCTAGAAATGATAATGTCATCATCAGGAGATATTTCTAATACACGGCAGCCGGCAGGGATGTGTTGTGGGACATTATGGGGGGACAATCTTGTGGGGGATTGATTTGATCTCACAAATGTGATGCCTTTAACAATATCAAAACTTCATTTGGTTGGTTAATTATGGTTCTGATGAAGGGAAATTTGGCCCGACCTACCAATATCCGGACACGTGGAAGCGACCTGCTGATTGGATGATGACTTGTCATTCCCTGCCACCTCAATAAGCCAAGTCACTTCGGCCAAGACCGAGGTCCGAGTAGCTCATAATGGCCCGACTTGTCGAGGTGATACATAGCTAACTTCTAGAATCTAGTCAGTTGTCTCCAACCTTTTCGAGATCACGTCGCACGTTTGCAAGCCTTATCCTTATCCTGTTCGGATCGGACGGACTCGATAAGCCTTATAAGCTCACATGAAGTCCACCTCTTGATGTGGAACAGATTCTTAGTAGCACGGACTGGGGATCTCAGAGACATTTTGTAAGGCCTATGACAACTCACCTATATAAGGGCACCAACCCCAACAACGCAAGGTAGCGCAATTATTTGCTCACTAGCCTTCTAGCATACAAATTTTCCATCTCGCACAAGAATACTAAGTTAAGCATCGGAGCACCCACATCAGGTCCTCTGAGTTTCCTTCTTTTGCAATTCGACCGGCCAGCACAACAAATCGACGTTTGAGCTGCCTTCCAGCTAAGAGCATCCAGATTGCGCACCATTAGTTCTCCCCAAAGAAAATAAGTTTTTTTTTCCTTTTTTGGCAACGAGTAAATGTTTTTTTTTGTTGTCAATTAGGTTTTAAGAGAGAATGGCAAGAAAAAAGAAAATAGAGAAGGTTTAGTGGGGTATTTTGGTAATTTAATGTTATCTATCATTTGAGTTAACAACCAAGGGGGTATTTGTCACAACATAAAAGTTCAAGGGGTCCTTGTCACAAATTAAAGTATAGGGGGGTCTTTGTAATTTACCCTATTTTAAAAATGTTTCTTTTTTTACTAAAAATGTTTTAAAAAAATGTTTCGAATTATGATTTTTTATTCAAATATAAAGGAAAATACACAAATATTTCGGAATAATATATAACCCGAAAGTAATTTAGATTCCAAAAAATATGGACCAACAAGTTCGGGATTTTTAATTTTATGTATTTTAAACTTAAAAATGTATTCCTATTTTAGCATTATATATAAAATATAATGCATGTGTTTGACCAATCATTCACCCTATTGAGTTTATTTAACAAAAAATTGTATTGCTTTTTTATTTTTAATTCTAAAGTATACACTAAGTTTGTGAAGGTTTCCATACATTTCCCTTCCTTTCCCTACTTTTTCCTTCAAACCAAACATAGCCCTAGGAGCATGTTATACAACATGAATGTTTTTATTTTCATTTGTTTTTAAAATCTTCACATTAGAAAAAAAAACATGTTACCAAACTTTATTTTTGCTTTAGAAGTTTATGGAATCATTAAAGTAATGGTTTTTAGAAAAAATAAATAAATTTTGTAATGTAGATCAAGATTCAAATTACCGATATGAATATATAATACGCATCGTATTCGTATTGTATCGACAAAGTTCTGATACACCTGTTTAAAGGTGTTTTTAGGAACTCAATTATTTTATTTATTAAATAAAATAAGAATATTTATAAAAACAAAATTTTGAAATAAAAACTAAAAAAATAAAGAAATGATGATTTAAAGCATGGTTTTCAAAATCGGACCAGACTGGACGGTTGGACCGAAAAAACCAAAAACCAATCACCTAATCAATTCCGTTTTTCCCTAAAACCGTTGATTTTGATCAATAAATCGCTGAACCGGCCGATTAACCGTTCAAACGGTTTTAACCATTTTTTATTTTTTTATCAAAATGAACTATCAAACGGTTAGATCATTCAACCCAATAACCGGATCCCTGACCGATTTGATTGCTGGGTCGGTTTTAAAAATCATGATTTATAGCACGGGTACACTCTTATTGATGCAGCAAACCATGGTGTAGATGTAATCCAATAGGGATACGGGTGAACTTAGGGTCTTGAAGTAGATAAAAATATGTCGCCAATGAGGTTTAGTTAGGAATAACATGATTTCAGATCCCTCTTATAGAGGAAGGCTTCCGTATTTAATTTATGGTAGTGAGGGGACATGCCACATTGCATGAAACAAGAAATTTGGAACATTCTCGAACTTAGGTAATGTCTAAAAATAAACCCCTTCTACTTCTCTTGGGACAAATGTCCCGCAAGGCCACATGGGCGCTAGAGCACAAGGTTTTTAAAAACGAACCGGAAATGAAACCGGTCAAAGGACCGGTTTTCTGTTAAATGGTTCAATCGTTTGGGTTGAACAATTTGACCTGATGTTATAAATAAATTAAAATAAAAAATATATTTATAAATAATAAAAAAATAGTATAAAATTAAATAAAACAGAAAAAAATACAAAAAAATAAAATTAGCTAAATAGAAAAATAACAAATATATAGAATTGTCCTCTCTGTTCTCCTTTCTTCTTCACTGCGATAAAGAGTATAGCCGACAGTCTCTCCCCATTGTTCGTGGTGTTGCAATGAATCCAGTGGATCTCCTCATGGAGGAAGTGAGGGACGCACGAAAGGAGGTAGACCTTCGGTGTCACCAAAGCTGGATTTTTTTTTGAGAGAGTTTTTTTAGAGAGAATGTCTCTTGGTAACTTCGTTATATCAGTTGTTAACTGTCGCAGCGAAAGGTTGAGGCTCACGCTAAAAAGAGCTCATTGATGGTAGCAAGACCCAAATCAGTCTTGGGTTCTAACCCTCTTTGCAAGCTGAAACCTATCGATCGGCCCTGCCAGAACTAACACACAAGAAACCAAATTAATCTTATTGTCTTTCGAAACCTTGATCCTCCTCTCGTATTCTTTTGCAAGTGGAAACGGCAATTTCTACTATTTTTTTTCTTCTTCCTTTTCTTCCTCAGCGAGACCGAAAACCAAGAAAAAGACACCCCACGAACCTTGAAGTTGGAGCCAATTCTGTTGATGAACACGTTTGCACACCAAAGCTGGATTTCGGACAGGGGTGGGGAAACGCAAAAATTATTTTAAAGACGGAGAAAGTTAAAAAACAATAAAATTAATAAATTAATAAAATAAAAGCAAAAGTACGAGGGAGAATGAGAATAAGAATAAGGGAAAATAAGTGAAGAGATGGAAAGGGGAGGAGGAGTAGCGACACTGTTCTCGATGTTCGCGAAGCAGAGCAGATGTGTTACTTCTAAAACAAAAGGAATAGTTTTGAGAGAACTTATGTAAAATCATTGACCGTTACTGTTCTTGTTGCTCCTTGTTGTTGCTAATGACAAAATGAAGGAAATCCGTGGCTGCTCCTTGTTGCTAACAGCCGTAGATAAAATTTTTTTGAGAAAGGAAATCCAGACGACAGCCGCCGGTCATTGTGATTCACCATTGGTCAACGTCGGTCGTGGCTGCCACAGGTCGTCGGTTGCACCATCGAAGTATGAGAAGGAAGGCTGGAACTGGAAGGATTAGAAGTTAGAATGAAAATAACCCTAGCTCATAAGGGAGAATCGTGAGATATGAATGGAATTAAAAAAAAAATCAAACGAAAATAAATTTTGCCTACCCGCGAACTGCTGCCCTGGTCGAACGGTTTAACGATTCGACTGCCTAAGTCAGCGGTTCTTTGACTTTTTCAACGGTTATTTCTAAATAACGGTTTAGAATATAACCAGACCTAAAGGGCTGAATGGTTATCGGTTTTTTCGGTCTGACCGTCTAATCCGATCCGATTTTGAAAACCATGCTAGAACACTACCTTGAGTTTTTTTAGAGGGTGATGTGTGTCAGTATTGCATTTAGGTACAACCAGCTGAGGTACTAATCACACGTTTGATACCCTCTAAGCAACCTCTGCACTATATCTGAAAGTCTCTCTTTGGCCAGGTCGTGTTGTTTTGCTTTTTAATGCGCCACAAGGCATTGATTTTGTTGTTTATCATAAATCTTGCTATACATGTTAGCGACGTTTTATTTCTTTACCTTTGAATATATATATATATATATATATATATATATATATATATATATATATATATTGTTCCACAATAAAAGTTATATGATTTTATGAAACATGATATTAAATAATTAGATGAAATATGCTTTTAAAATTAAAAATTCAAAAAAATACTTTTTTGTTTTAATTTTAAAAATAAAAAATACATATATAATGAAAACCTGTTTCTTTTTTTTTAGAACCGACAATAAAAAAAAAAACAATTTACATTGTAGAACGCTCCATAAGGTTCCCATATCATATTTATGTTGTACATCTATGATAGGGTAAAACGAGTAGGCTACGATTGATTGTTTTATGTTATTAATCTTTTGTTTGCTTGTTTATTGGTTTAAACCATTGTGATGGGGTGACCTTATGATTGTTTTCGATAACATGTACATGTAGTGGATCCATATATTGAATTGGCCACGTGTTTAGTGTCACGTTTACATGATCAGATTCATTCATACCTAATATGGTGTAACCGATAGACAAATTGCTTGGTTGGATCAGATTAATTCAATAATTTTTAGTCCAAGACCTAAAGTAAAGGTTCAAAGTATTGATATGATACGGTAGATGTTTCTTTTTTTTTTTGTAGATTTTTATGGTGAGGTTTTTTCGAATGAATTTAAGATGGGTATACAAATTCTCCATGAATATAATTTGGTTATCTAGTAGAACTTCTGGTGGACCTTCAGGGATTTACTAGCATGTTTGCAAAGAAAGAAACTTATGTTGTCATTTGAGGGAGTATCTCAATTCCCCAAAAGTGCTAATCTCTGCTGAGTTGGAGATTGGATTTAGTCCTCACAAAACTGTCTTCACACCATATTTACAGCCTTTTGCAAACCATGCATTAGGAATATTTCCATATTTTTATATTTTTATTCATAGAAAGATATTCTCAATGTACAACTGCAAATGGTTGTGAGTAAGTGAGGATGGTTTTGTGAGAACTAAATCTATTTTTTGTGAAATTCACATCTTTTGCACTCTTGTGAAGAAATTTTCTACACCAACCAACAGAAATTTGTCACACTATTTAAAAAATCACTTTAATTTTGAGCAATATTATCTAAAACTCACCATGTTTTTTTTTTTTTGTTTTGCATTTCTATTAAATTCATCATGACTTTTCAAAACCTTCCAAGAGGCCCCTGTCAATGAGTTTTATTATCCAAAACTTACCTTCCACATAAGCATTTAAGTATTTTGCATTACCAAACTACACTTGAATGATCAGTCAACCTTATTAAATATTTTTATGACAAAATTACCCTCAACTACTAGGGGCCTAGTATGGCTATAGGCTTGGGCTAGGGTAATTTTGCCATGAAGAATATTTAATAAGCTTGATTAGCTACTCAGCGATAGTTTTGTTATATAAATACTCAAATGCTTACATGGAAAACTTATATTAATGATCACTAATGGTGATCTAATGGAAATCTTAACAAAAGGTGAATTTTGGATAATAAAACTCACTATAGGACGCTCTCTGGAGGTTTTGAAAAGTGATAATGAATTTAAGAAAATTGTAAAAAAGTTATGGTCAATTCTAAATAATATCCCTAATTTTGAAATGAAAAATGACAAGATGGCAATAACAGATTGCTGTTAACCTGATAATTTTCTGCACCAAGGGTGCAGAGCATGTGAATTAATTTCCACCCATGCTCTTTTCCGTGCCTACCATGGTGCTTAGGTTGAACATATAATGGATCAATTAGCTGCCATCACTTCTTCTAGCACCTTGACGATGGTGCAATCAAAATCAATGTCAAGGCCAGCTTTTCGTCAGGGTCGTAGCATTGGTATTATAATAGACCATGGTTTTCAAAATCGGATCGGATCGGACGGTCGGATTGGAAAAACCGAGAATCAGTCAGATGGCCGGTTTTGTTTTTTCTTAAAATCGGTTTTTTTCCAAAAACCATTGATTTTGGTCAATAAACCACTGACCCAGGCAGTTAATCATTCGAATGGTTTTAACTGTTTTTTATTTTTAATTTTAAATTTTTTTTTGTCAGAACGGGTCGATCGTTCAACCCGGTAACCGGACTCCTAACCAGTTCAATCTCCAGATCGATTTTAAAAACCATATAATAGACAATCACTATGGCAACTTCTTGTTTGACAGAGCTCTGAAAAATTAGGGGTGCAACTAACAACTTGGACGGGGCCGACCGGCTAGGAGTGGGCTTTTGTCAAAATTTGAATAGGCCTGGTCCGAAGCCTAAACCTAAAACAGTGCAAAATGTCAACTCGAGTAGCACCCCTGGTAGGAATTTAAGACAAATAATCCTCTTTGAAAGTGGAAGCTATTGCTATTGCTTTTCTAGAGGGTCCCTTTTTCGCTAGAGAGTAGGGTTTCTCATACGTTATTACTTGGGGCGATTTACAAGTTTATGTAAATGTCTTCGTTGAAACTTGGATCGAATCCTCACTCCCTAGTGGAGGATAAGATATACTTTAGCCAAGTGACATATCTAATTTCTTCCCTCGAGAGTTGTCTTGTCCGGTTTCATGATGTCCTAGGTCTTGCAACGTAGTAGCTCACCTTCTTGCTAAGTTCGGTTATATCAAGAATGAACCCATACTGGCCATACATGGACAGTAGCAGGGTGTATGCAAAGTTTTCTGTAGAGGGAGTCCGAGCTCACAGGTTCAATTTGGAAGGAGTATAAATATAAATATGTAGAGTGTAAAATCTTGTATTTTGTATTGTTTTATATGTATTTATGTTGTATATATTTTTATTTGTACTTTTTCTAAATTGAGTTAAACACTTAGGCTATGTTTGGTTTGAAGGAAAATATAGGAAAAGGAAGAGAAAGGTAGAGAAACCTTTACAAACCTTGTATTGGTTTCCCTATCTTTCCCTACCTTTTCTTTCAAACCAAACATAGCCTTATTGAATTGAATGAAAATTTTCAAGGGCATAAAAAAAAACTAGAGAGAGAGATGCTTTTGATTTACAAACTAGTTTACAACATGGAAGATCCGAAGTTTATTAGGGAAGCTTGTTAAACAAAGCAGTGATCATTTCAGCCCAAGCCAAGCCTTCAAAACTTGAGGCCCATTTTATATTGAGCTTGCTGGTTTAGACTTTAAAGTTTAGTTAGCTTCCCTAAGACCGTAAGGCTGTGCTCGGTTTGAAGGAATTCCCTACCTTTTCTTTCAAACGAAATGTATCTTAAAAGATAAGTGTTCCAGTTGTGCTCAGCTTGGAAAAAGTACAAATACGAATATGTACAATGCAAATTAATATAGGGTTTAATTTATAAATACAATATACAAGGTTTTGCACTGTGTATATTTGTATTTATACTCTTCCCAAAACTGAACTTTAAGTTCCATTTGGAAGGAGTACAAATACAAATATGTAGAGCACAAAACTTTGTGTTTTGTATTATTTTGTATGTATTTGTACTGTATATATTATATTTATATTCCTTCAAAGGCTCAGTTTGGAAGGAATACAAATATAAATTTGTAGAGTACAAAATCTTACATTTTATATTATTTTGTATATATTTGTACTGTACATATTTGTATTTGTATTCCTTCCAAACCGAGTCTTAGAAACTTGGTTTAGAGCTCAAAAAAATTTCCATTATCCTGGCCCCACCCTTTATCAATAAAAAGAAGGCAAATTTCTTGAAGCACCCCTATGGTTTAGGAAATTAACTAACTCTATCATTACTGTTTACCTATTGTCTTAAAGTATTTTTAAGTTTCTGACAATTGATTAATCCTTCTTTGTCGTTAATTCCCTTAACAAAAATATAAAAAAGACTATCTTACCCTCCACTCTTCTTTAAATTTTCAAAAATATGCCCATATTCGTTTATTGCATCGACATCACTATTGTCCAATTTCCCCTCTTCTTTGTCGTTATTGATGATTTCCAATAAGACAAGGGAACCATTCCGGAAACACAGGAGCCTTCCATGCCTCCGATTACGGGAGGAGCTTCAGCTTCGATAAAACATGCCTCCAATTACAGCATTGAAGCTACCGATGTGTGTTACCCAAGACCCAACTTTGGAGTTTGGTGGAAAAGATGAGACGAGGAGAACTTGGGAAAGAGCTCGACTATTAATTGAGTGTGCCACTAGGAAATGCTGCAATAGGATCTGTTGATGAGCTTAGTTTTAGGAAGTAAGGGTGGACACCAGCAGAAGGTAGGTGGAAGATTTGGGCGTTTCAGTAGAAGAGGAAACTAAACTCATTTTGAAAAGAAGTCGTACATATCTTAACAGATTTAGTGATGAGAAAAGAAGCTAACCCGATTTCAATAGGTCAATCATTGAATAATGGACTTAAATTATGTTTCAGAGTTGGAAGTTGATAAAAATAACAGATCTTCTCTACAACCAACCAATGCAAGCTAGCAGTATCAATCCTCACAAAATGTGACATTAACATGTGTCTGGTTTCAGCATCGGGTGAAACCAAATACTGATGGTGTGCAATCTAGTCGGTCTTAGCTGTCAACGAACTAGCCTTTGAACGGAGTGGCGGGGAACCTGAAACGGAGAAGATGAGAAAGCTCCGGGGGGGGACCCGGTGTGGAGGCTCCGAAGCACAAGTTAGAATCCTTCAAAGGCAAGATAAAACCAGATAGCGTAAAGTTTGCATACATCGTTCTTGGGGGGTAGAGAGCCTTTTATAACCACCTCGCGCACTCACTCCTAGGCTTCTGTCAGGTCGGGTATGATTGCTTCTGTGCTTCTGCCAGTTCGGGCGTCATCACCTCTGCTGGGGCAGAACCGCCACTACTCTTTTTGTCGGAGCCGTCTCTGTAACTAGAGATGGCGGTGGCAGGTGGCGGTGGCAGGAGGCCGTTGAAGTGCGGCTGTCAAGCGTCAGATCCCAAGTTAGTCAGGTGCGCCGCCCCTGGATACGGACTCCTTCGGTGTCAGGTACGGTGTGGTTTGTCTAGTCCGGCGTCCTGGAGGCGAAGTGCTGGAGTGGTGTGCGAGG